>JNDT01002371.1:0-369380 GCA_000697055.1 Saksenaea vasiformis B4078 | reverse complement strand
AGAAGATATTGGACGAACTGGGCGATTCGATCGAAAAGGAAGCATATGAGGCCGATCACGTTGATTTATTATACCTTTCGGGAAAACGAGAAGATGGTCAGACGGAACGCGAACTCCTTCATAACATCGAAAAGAAGAAAAACGAAAAGAAAAAGAAGAAAGGATTAGGTCAGTGGGCGCATTTGCTTAATAACACAAGAGACTGATGTAAGTATAGTGGTAACGGAACTGCAAAGAGAACTATTTGAGCAGGTCAAAAAGTTTGTTCTGGAACGTAAGCCAGGAAAACCTGAGTCTTACCATTTCCCACCCGAACTTAAAGCTCGCGATCGCAAATTCATTGAAATTTTGGCAGGCGATTTGAACCTGCATTATGCCACAGAGTATTCCAACGAAGATGGTTCAAAGCACGTGTATGTGGAATTCTACGAGAATGAAGAAGGCACAGAGACCGACACAGAGGAAGAGATGGACGAGGAAGCTATTGAAGCTCGTGATCGTGTGCTAGAAAAATATGAAAAAGCACCAATGGTGTCGGATATCATTCCTGAAGAAGAGCTGAATCGCCGCGAAAAGGAAAAGTTTGAAGCCGGATTCAAGGAGTGGAAAGCCCAATACTACAAGGTAGATGATTCCTCTGAGAAGTTCTTTTTACTTACCAACCTTTTAAGGAAAAAATGGACATCGATATTGATGTTGAGGAGGAATTGGAACCACTCATTAATGCTTACATTACTGGCATTCAGTGGGTGCTTCACTACTATTACAATGGTGTCGCTTCGTGGGGCTGGTTCTATCCCTACCATTATGCGCCCAGGATCTCGGATCTGGTGAACATTAGCAAGTACCAAGACACCAAATTCGAGCTTGGACAGCCATTTAAGCCATATGAACAGCTCATGGGTGTCTTGCCTAGCTTGAGTAAAAAGCTCCTGCCACCTGCCTATCGGGTATGCGTCTATTGGTTGTTTCGTCTGTTGATTTTGTTTCTGCGATAGGAACTGATGACCGATCCAGTGTCGCCGATTATCGATTTCTATCCATTGGATTTTGAGATGGATATGAATGGAAAAAAGCAAGAATGGGAAGCAGTTGTCAAGATTCCATTTATTGACGAGAAACGTCTATTGGAAGCCATGAATAACCGTGAGCATCACTTGACAAAGGCAGAACGCGAGATGGCACGGTTTGGTGAAAGCTTTAAGTTTGTATATGATAAAACTTTGGGAATGGCAGACGGTAAGGAGCCGAATGTATATCGGAGCCCGCTGCCAGGTGTATTCCCTGATGTGTATCATTGTTTGGCTCGTGAGGAGACCTTCCACCTTCCAACATTGGAAGGTGGACTCTCCTTCAAGAAGCATCTCCTTGATGGTGTGAAACTTGGTAAGGACGCACTCGCCGGCTTCCCAAGTTTGCATACCATTCCACATCATGGTGCGTTGGCGTTCCATGGTGTCCACGTGTTTCAGCAAGATAGCAAGTAAGATTGTAAAAGCGAGAAGGTGGGAAGGTGAATTAATATGTCCTTCGTGCAGAAATGAAACAATGGTGGTTACTCTCGAGAACAAGTACAAGACTATTGCACCTGAAGAGATTGCTAAATTGCTTCTCTATAAGCGTGTATTTGTTCGTACGTAGTCCTTTGCGGCGATGACTTTTGCTAAGCTTTGTTGTAGACTATCCCTATTTGCAGGAGGCCGTTATTATTGGTGTATCGACAGAGGACGTAAGATACTCCATCAAGCTTGCTGGTAAAAAGAGACATATTTTGGAGCATGCACATACGGAGGAAGAGCAACAAACATGGCGCAAACGCGTTGGCCGTGTTGAGTACATGTCCAACAAGCGTCTTGGTTTGACCATTGGTGAAGTAACTGTTGCTGTGCATGTCTGTGTGCTCAGAGGCATGAAGCGAACGGAGGAGGGTGCTCTTGTGAAGGAATATGTGAATCCTGCGCAGGAGGACCTTATACCTATCCAATTGTGTGTGATCAAGGTCTCAAATGAGGATCCGCGTTACAAGGAGAGACCTCCACCGCCTGTCACAGAAGAATTCCCTGTCGGTAGCAAGGTGTTCTTCCTTGGCGGCATGTACTACGGCACACTTGCCACTGTAACAGGCCATAGTCAGCAAGGCTGTGTCGATATCCAGATGGTCGTGCCAGTCAAACAGAAGGATAGTTATGAGCCTGCCTTTGGACAGATTATTGCGAAGAAGCAAGAAAAGGCATCACAGTACACGCCCTCGTTCGCCTTAGCTACAATGCTCAAGATCAGCTCGCTCGTTCTATCCAAGATTACATCGTCTCTACAAGTACTGGATCGTACGGGGCAGCGTGTCAACCTTGGCCTGAATCTCAAGTTCGAAGCCAAACAGCTGAAAGTGTTGGGCTATACACGCAAGAACCCAGCTGGTCATTGGGAATACTCTGAGAGAGCAATTGCGCTTATTTCTGAGTACATGAAGTTGTTCCCTCAGTTCATCGAGCTCGTTTCTTCTCAAAAAGGAGGAGGTAAAGGAACCGGTTATCATGGTGTCTTTGAAGCTTAGTTAAGACATTTTGCAGGTTTGATGAATATGGAGGATTATCAATGGTCAGAAAGTGGTGCCAAAGAGATTCAGCAGATGCGAAAATGGATAAAAGAGAAGAAAATAGCTGATTTGCCCCGAGCATCGTTGTCGACAGAGGAATTGGAAGAGGTATTTTAATTGAAGTGATACTTTGGTATTAACGCGCTTTTTGCAGCCGTTCGTAAAACTTTTGGAGGAGCAGGCCACTAAGTATGATGAAAAGTACAATCAATTGGGCTTCAAGAAGGTGGTTATCAACCGCATCCCTCGCAACATTTTGCTTCGCCCAGCCGACGCTGAAATCAAGCTGCACGCCCAGTCGTTTAGAGTGGGTGATCGTGTGATTTATGCTTTGGATGCCGGTGTTGTTCCTCTGGCATCAAGAGGAACAGTTGTGACAGTGGAAGACAAGGTGGTAGACGTTGTATTTGACTCTGCTTTCATGGGTGGCAAGAACCTTGGTGGAAGGTAAAAGTCAGCGCCAACTTGGTATAATCAATGCTAAGGTTTGATATGTAGATGTTCCGAATTCCGTGGCATTACATTGCCTTATTCTTCCATCATCAACCTTTCTCATCGTCTGTTTGCTCCAGTGGAACATGGCGATCAGCCCCGTCAGCGTCAGGTTTAGATAGAGAAGTGGAACCTTTTGAACTCTGTATTCATTTGTACGGTTGCTCATGGGAAATAATGGGTCTTTCTTTACAATTCCTCGCCACTTTTAAACGTTTGGCCTTGGCTTTAAATAAACTTTACGTTGGATGTAGTCCTTTTTTTTTTTTTGTTACACGCTGTGCTCTTGAATCTTGCGTGAGGAAGCAGACATTTATGCATCAACTCAAAGTGGATGACGCTGGTGTATTGATAGATCAAGCCTGTTTTAGATAATTCTGTGTGATGGATACGTAAAGGGATCCATAGATCTTTTTTTTTTCTGCGGTCTTTTCTTTTTGTTAATGTCCCCAGTATGAATTTTTGATGAAATACACACAGTATCCGTTACATCCTTTTGTACGTCAGTTAGCCTGTATGGTCATTATCCTGGATTGTTTTGGATACGATCATTGTATAAGTGGAGGAGAAGCCTATCGACAATTTACATGCTCATAACCTCATATTCAATTCTTTATTAACGCAAAATTTGGATAGATTAGCGTGGAGTTCATTCAAACTGTAATATACAGTTGCGCTCCGTTCCAACTTCCTGATGATGTTTGCTTTAGCTTGCGATATCATTGTCAAATACCATATGCTGCCAATGAGAAAAAAAGTTTCGAGTAATTCGACGTACACGATTTGCCTATCCATTACAAAACTGTCAACCCCCGATAAACAACGCGATCGGAATATTACAATCGGCATGTTAAATAGGGTAAAGGCATCTTATTAATAGAAACACCAGGTTTTGCAGGTGCTGTTGCGCGTGGCTCGGAGAAAGAGATGCGGCAGACTCCCCCGCCTCCGGCTTGCATTATTTCCGTGCTGTACTGTAAGGAGAAGGACAACAAAGCATACGGGTCCATCATAATGATTGGCCCCTTGCCTACCTCTGTACCGTGGGAATTCGAACTAACTTTTGTTGTTTGTTTGATCGATGACAGCGACTTCCTGCGTTATTAGAATTTTTCTTGTCCTTCTACATCGCGAGATCTAATCTGAGTTCTATGTTCATCCTAATCGGTGTTACCTAAATTGGAACTTCGGCGAAGCAGGTTATGTTTGATTGACAGGTTGACAAACTAAAGGTCTGCACAAGTCGTTTTGAGATATAGCAGTCTGTGCGTTGGGGTCATTGTCGCACTTAGTCCGAGATCGAGCGGCTGGAAAACGGCAGAATATCTATCAACTGTAGAAGTTGAGTTTAGACGGATGCGGAGGAACATTGCTTTTGGATTTCTGCTCTTCATTACCTCATGGATATTTTAGCATTATCATGTGCGACGTAAAACATGATGTACAGTGATAACTGCAGCCTACAACGTGAGACCGCATGAGGACGCGTGGGACGTATACATGGAATGCAATGCGCTTATTTACTGTCGTGCTCTAGTGTTTGTGGCTCTCCCTTGTTCGTAGAACTTTCCTTTCTTTTCTTTTTTTCCCTTCTTTCTTAACTCGACATGACTGACAATCACCCTCCTTCGTTTTCTGAGCAAGAACTCATTTCGGGTAACCCGTACTACAGCCATCGTGTAGATGAAATGCTCATGGAGGCCTTAGATCATCTTGTCTTCTTCATTCATGGGATGGGTCAACAGTACGAAGAATATGGAAATATGGAACATCATGGTGAGTTATCCATTTGAAATAAGTATCATAACTGTAAAAGCTTCGAATACATGACAGTATCTACACTGCAAAAAAATACGGATGAGATCCTATCAACGCATTTCCCAAACCACAGGTTACGAGTCAAATACGTTCCCGTAGGTTTGTTGCTATGATAACGATAATATTTCTCCGTGCATTGATAACGTTTGGGCTTAAGAATGGCATAGTGTAGTGCATAAATTAGTTGACACCAAAATGAATCAATCAACGCTGGATACGGTTCCCAAGGTGCGCCTGGCTACAAACCACTGGTTGATGGATTGCCTTTACTGTAAGGAACCGACAGATCCATAACTTTGATTTGCCTTGTTAACGGTTCTATGAACGTAGACTTCACAAGACCTCATGGCCAATGTATTATTGATACAATTTGTGAACAGTGCAACAATGCTTATGAGGCTCATCTGACAGAGTACCCTGACTTCACTGACAACAAAGGGCAGGTACACATTGTCGGCTGTTCTTTGGGGGGTATTGCAGCCTACGACATTGCATCTATGCAATGGTACGAAGAAGACGGTCAGCCGCCATGGGAGGTCATTGAAGAAAGTGATTACGTGTGTCGGAAACCGGATATCCGTGTACCGCGACTAAACTTCAAGCTACGTTACCTCTTCACTTGCGGTAGCCCGATAGGTAAGCAAACAGTACGCGATGTCAGTCGTAAAAGCATTGAATGCATCTTCCTTCAGCTGCAACGCTTGTTTTTCGTGGTCTGGATTACATGCATTACCGTCCGCCCCGACGAACTCAAGTATTTAACATATTTCATCCTTTTGATCCTCTCGGTTATCGCATCGAACCAATGATCAACGACATATACCATACGGTACACCCTGTGAAAATACGCAGAGCACAACGGCGAAGTATTTTGCCAAAAATACCTGATCTTGGTATTCGATCATCCATTGCAGGAGCGGCTCCGTTGATTATGAGGGCTAGGCAGTCTTTCTGGCAATATATGACGACTAAGAGCGATACAACGATGATGGCACCAGAAAACGCTACCAGAGCGACTGAATCAAGCGAAGAAGAACAGATGTACAAAGAAAAAGATAAATATCACCAAGGAGGTACAGTTCTTGGAACACTGCGCTTCTCGACAAAATCGCTCACTAACACACGCGGAGTAGTGGACTTTACGGAGATCAGCGACGATAGGCAGCCTATGATAACAAGAGATATGGGTGACATGGTTGATACTTCGTTTGGGTTGGGTGTCATGGTCATCACTCCGGACAGCCGTACGAGTAGTAATTCTTCAACGTCATACAAGGATAGAATGGCGGATGTACCGCCAACCGAGAAGGATATCGATCTGAAGGGAAACCAACGTTTCAATGAGAGCAATATTGACGATGAAACAGTTCATCCGGACGACTCGGCCGTGGAATTACCTGCTTTGGATGGAATAAACAGTGGTGATACCAACAAACGGGAAGACCCAATCCTTGGCCGTGATGGTCAACAATACCCGCGGACGGATTACATATTAACAGGAAATGTGATTGATAGCTATGCATCCGAATGGATTGTAGCATTAAAGAGCCATTTCAGATACTGGGCAAATAGGTAAAATAGAGACAGTGTATGAATGCTTCGATTATTCATCTTTTCTTTTCTTTTCTTTTTTTTTTGCAGAGATTTAGCACTTCACATCGCAGAAACTATGATCGATGGATATCCCGAAACTTTTGTGTGAATCTTGTGCTATTATACACCACTATTTGTTTTCAAAGATAGAATACCAGGCATGAAAATACACATTTATGAAAGATTTCGTACTTTTCTGTATTATTGCTTCTCTGGAGTGTTATTAAGATAGAACAATGAATGCATTGGATGTTGAATAAGGTAATAATGTAACGAAGAAAATAGATGTATGGAGTAGTCTTTTTTTTACAGCTTGACGAGTTTCCAGCCAGCTTTCTGAACCCGCAACCAGCCGGCGAACAAAGCGCCTACAATAACGGTGACACCGGACCATATAGCAGCGCTTTGGTAGTTCGGAGGTGTCGTACGATTAATGAGCGCTGAAGCGATGGGTGTGCCAAACAAGTAACCAAAAAGATTTGTGAAGTAAAGCAGACCTACAGCTGGCGAGATGTGTTCCAATCCGACTACTTGAGGCTGTACTGTTGGGAAGAGTGCAATATAACCGCCTCCAAAAAATCCATATAAAATAGCAAAGACCCAAAGAGTTGCTTCGTTATGTACGTTTGTCCAAATCACCAAGCTGCAAAGACCTGCAAGGAACGTGCACAAAAAGAGACTGTTAAAGCGGCCAATCTTGTCGCCCATGTAGCCCGTAAAAATGCGCGCAGCAGCATTGACGCCAGACATGATGGCTGAAAGATTAGTACCGACCCACTGGCTTGACCCAAGGGAACTGGCATGCACTAAAAAGAACGCATATCAATTAACAAAACATGCAGCTGCTTCACTTTGCATCCATACATGGTAATAGGAAAAAAGGTGTCTAGTGTACGTTGCATTAGAATTCCCTTTCATAGTCAAACTCTTCCTTTTTGTTTACCATGTAGCCAAACGTGGTGATCAGACCATGCATAAACATAACGGAGAATTGGGGATTCTTGAAAAGGTACCAATTGATGAGTTTCCCGCGACCACCTGTTTGACGGTTCGTGCCTAGCGGTCGAACAAGAAAGCTTGTCACTGAAAGCAAAACAAAAATGATAATGCCGACAATTCGAAGAGCCCATCGATATCCTAGATTTGCAATGATCGCTTGACTGATATTAGAGACACATAATCCGCCGATGCCTGAACCGGACATTGCAAGTCCTACAGCGAGTCCACGTCGATTGGAAAACCATTGTTGAGGAGCGCCTATGCAAGGAAACCACACAAACGAGGCGCCCAATCCGAAGAGTACGCCTTGAGTAAGGAACACGTGCCATACCTGTGATCAAATACGGTTAAGATCGGCATGTATCACTTCGGTTTGGCAGGTTGTTTACCTCGTAAGCAAAGCTGGCGAGAATAAGAGCGGCGGTGCATAGAATTGTGCCAGTCACCAGCATGTACTTGTAGCCCATTTTACTGATCACCAGCTGATTGATTGGGCCGAGGATGAAGAAGAGTGACACACAGATCGATCCGATCCATGACAACCTGCTCAACTGACCGATGTAAACGTTTTTGTTGTAATAGTTTAAATACGTTCCCCAAGAGTAATTGTATCCGAAACTAAGATTTATGTGTTAAAAGTCATATCCACCATCAATGTTGGGCATCATTACATGGAGAAAAGACCCTGGGAAGATAATCAGATGAATGATACGTTTTATTTATTAAACAAAAACTAACCAAAAAGGAACCGAAAACAACTAACCAACCCCGGCCACCGTCTGGGGGCGAAAGTAGTTCTTCCTTGGATACAACAAGTGTCTCTGTGAAAGGAACTTCGACTTCCTTTTCGATACTAGGAGTGGTGTTCTCTATAGGTTTCTCCGAATCTGTCGTTGACATCAAAGCAAGCAAAAGACAGGAAAGGAGTAAAAGTGACCAACCCAAAAACTTTGTTGCTTCGATCAAAGCGGAGACCGGAATCTCAGTTTGAAAGTGCTCGAATCGCGTCAGCCACCATTGATCGATTGATAACCAATGAAAAGAAGGAATCCCCGACGAGAAACCGTTCCAGGACGCTCTGTAATAAGTTTAGTGAGTTGGACAATCGTCGTAGTACACAGTTGGTTAGAGCACGATAATGACATCAACAAGGCGGTTTGCTTCAAGTTGCACAGTCTCTTCGCAGTACATGACACCAAAGTCCGGCTTAAGAAATGCGGCGTGCAGAACTAGGCTTGCCAGCCTTAGAGGAATAACATAAAGAAACTACATCATATATTATCTTTAGCGATAGAGGGAAGCACTATCGAATCTAAGATGATATGAAAGAACACATTGCCAAGGGATAAGACATATATCACAGGAAAAATTCTTAGTAATAGTTCAAATCAAGTGTGAATAGACAACTGAAGACAGAGCCCACGAGTCGTAAAAGCTAGCATACTTCACAGAAAATCCCGTTGACTAAGTTAAGAGTTTTCTATGGACTGCAAACATTATGCTGATGTGTGTACATATCACCATCCTCGGCTGGTGGGTAGAAGCGCTTATGTATCGTCTCGTGCTTTACCGGCCTTGCCTTCACTCACTTTCTGTTGCATATGTCGCCAACTTTGGGTTTGCGCATAGGTGTCTCCTTGCACACCTGCCTTGTTGTACCATTTGAACGATTCATCATAGCTTTGACTCACTCCTTTTCCATCTCTGTACATATCACCAATTCTAGTTTGAGCATAAGCATTTCCTCGGCTGGCGGCCTTGTTGTACCATTTCAACGCTTTGTCGTAGCTTTGACTCACTCCTTTTCCGTCTCTGTACATGTCACCAACTCGGTTTTGCGCATATGCGTTCCCAAGAACTGCAGACCTCTTGTACCATCTGAATGCTTCAGTATAGCCTTGCTCCACTCCTTTTCCGTCCCTGTACATATCTCCAACTCGGTTTTGCGCATAGCAACTCCCTTGAACGGCGGCTTTTTTATACCATCTGAGCGCTTCATCATAGTTTCGGTCCGCCGCTCTTCTGTTTTTGTACATGTCACCAAGTCGGTTCTGTGCGTAGGTATTGCCCTGAATAGCGGCCTTTTCATACCACTTGAACGCTTCACCGTGGTTTTTGTCCACTCCTTTCCCATCTCTGTACATATCACCAACTCGGTTCTGCGAGTAAGCGTTCCCTTGGATAGCTGCCTTTTCGTACCATTTAAATGCCCTACTGTAATCTTGCTTCACGCCCTTTCCATCTTTGTACATATCGCCGATCTTGGCTTGTGCGCACGCATCACGCTGAACAGCAGCGTTTTTGTACCATTTTAATGCTTTGCCGTAGTTCTGACCTACTCCTTTCCCATCTCGGTATAGATTGCCAATCTCAACTTGTGCATGCGCATCACTCTGAATAGCAGCTTTTTTGTACCATTTGAATGCTTCAGTGTAGTCTTGGGCCACTCCTCTTCCATCTCTGTGCATATCTCCCACTCTCGCTTGTGCGTATGCGTTGCGTTGAACAGCGGCGTTCTTGTACCATTTCAATGCCTCGCTGTCGCTCTGACTTACCCCTTTTCCATCTCTGTACATATCACCAACTCTCGTTTGCGCTTCAGCATTGCCTTGGTTTGCAAGCCTTTGGTAGCATTCAAACGCTTTTGCATTATCGTGGTTTATTCCTTTCCCGTCTCTGTACATGTCTCCAATTCTGATTTGACCGATGGCGTTAAGACGCGTGTCAACTTTGTCATACCATTTAATTGCTTCATTGCAATCTTGTTTCACACCTTTTCCATCTCTGTACATATCGCCGATTCTGATCTGAGCTTCGGCATTGGTATAGGCACCAGCTTTCTTGTACCATCTGAACGCCTCATCGTAGTCTTTGGTCACTCCCTCGCCATACCTGTACATATCACCTATTCTTATTTGGGCGTGGGCACTTCCACCAGCTGCAGCAGTGTTATACCACTTTAACGCTTCAGAATAGTCTTGATCTACGGCTTTTCCATCTCTGTACATGTCCGCAATTACCGTTTGTGCCTCGACGTTATTTTGAATCGCGGCTTTCTTGTACCATGTGAACGCTTCTCGATAGTCTAGCTCTGTTCCTGCACCATGCATATGCATGTGCGCAACTCTAACTTGAGCATCGGCATCACCATAATCGCAAGCCTTTTTGTACCACTCCAATGCTTCCTGAGAGTTTTGATACACGCCTTGTCCATCTTTGTACAGATCCCCAAGTTTGATTTGGGCATCTACGTTGCCTTGAACAGCACTTTTTTTGTACCACTCAAAGGCTTCCCGATAGTCCCTAATCGTTCCTTTTCCATAATAATACGCGTCCCCTAGACTCTTTTGAGCATCCGCATTGCCTTGTTCAGCCGCTATAGTAAACCACTTGACTGATTCACTGTAATCCTTTGCTACGAACTGACCGTTCATGTACATTGTCCCTATATTGTTTTGCGCCGACAGATTGTTCTGATTGGCGGCTTTCTCTATCCATTTGAACGCTTGAGAATAGTCTTGAGAAACACCAACACTGTCCCTGTACATGACGCCAAGATTATTTTGGGCATTACTATCGCTTTGCTCAGCGGCCATGCTGAACCATTTGAAGGCTTTGTCGTAATCTTTCTTCACTCCGATACTGTATCGATACATACATCCTAGATTATACTGTGCTTCAGCGTGGTTCTGTTCTGCGGCTTTCTTGAACCAATTGAATGCAGCGGCCTGGTCTGTGCACACACCTTCCCCGAATAGATACATGACGCCAAGGTTGTATTGTGCATCACTGTCACCTCGATTAGCAGCCCTTTCGAACAATTGATACGCTGTATCGTGATTTTTCTCGACTCCTCTGCCATGATCGTACATTACTCCCAAGTTGTACTGGGCTTTTACATTCCCTTTCGCTGCGGCTTTCGCGAACCACCCCAATGCCTCGGTGTAATCTTGAACAACTCCCTTACCATCTTCATACATAATTCCAAGGCAATTCTCCGCATCATCGTTGCTATGAGCAGCGGCTTTCTCGAACCAATCCAATGCTTTCGCATAGTCCCGATCGATGCCCTCACCAGAGAGGTACATCATCCCAATGCGAAGCTCTGCATCGGAACTACCATGATCGACCGCTTCTTTCAGCAACTTAAATGCCCTGCCGTAATTTTGATCAACACCTTGTCCGGACAGGTACAGCATGCCCAGGTGATACAATGCATCGCTGTGGCTCTGCTGAATTGCTTTTTCAAAATAATCGATTGCCTTGGCGTAATCTTGCGCTATGCCTTGCCCATCCCTGTACATACATCCGAGTCTATTCTGCGCGTCGCTATTCTGCCCTTTTGCTGCCTTCAGGAACCATTTTATTGCCTCTGAATAGTCCTTGGTGAAGCAGTTTCCGTCCAAATGAATAAGACCAAGATTATATTGCGCATCAACATCATTGCAATCGACAGCCTCTACAAACAGTTCACATGCCTCGATATAAGCACGGCTGACACCAAATCCCTTCGCATACATGAACCATAATCGGTGTCGAGCAAAATGGTCTTCGGAAAAGGCTGTAGAATCATAAGTTTGCATTGCACTTATACTTCGATGCTTGATATGATTCATCTCGTCGCAAACGCTTCCTTCAAGAAAGCGATTATGAAGGGTGCTTTTGAACGCATCTTCTGCGGCCATTTTCATATTATTTGGTAGCAGGCAATAGGTCGGAATAATATCTTTGAGCTGGATAATCGCTGGATTTATCTGAATGGATTCGATCCATCGTGCAATATTCAGTAGGGAAGCATCCGATGTAGACCGGTCGTTTACACCAAATAACAGCGACGGATCACCACCTAACAGTGAAATGGGGTCAATGCACATGGATCCACTAATAAATTGCCGTAGCTTACCAATGATTTTGTATCGATGTCCTGCTCGAATGGCTTCATCAATTACGTATCTAATTTTAGTTTGGTTGCAATCTGAGAAAGCATTTATATTCGGGCTTTTCTGAAGAGATTCATCCCATTCAATCATAATCTTCCCCCCTACGGTGCGTCAGCAAGACTTATTTTAGTTAACCTAAGCTTTACCTAGCAGTATGACTGAAGGATAAAAGAAACCGTATGTTTGGAATACCCTCTCGAGATCTCCATATGCTTGCTTGTCAGAAGTCTGTTGTAGTGCAGATCTAATACCATTAACAAATGGAAAGTTTGCCTGAACGTTATCATGAAGGTGCAACTACTAGTGAAGTTAGCAGCCACGGTGGTTAACTGTCAGAGTACGTACCTTGTAACATGATACATATATCACCAGGATACAAGCACCAGCCTCGTTCTGTTGTCGCACCGCATATTTAGGAGATTGAAGCATCAGATGTGTTCGGAAGGCAGAATCGAACAACGTGCCAATGCTTAGAACGCTTTCGTTTACATCCGCCTCATTGATTTTTTCTGCATATGCTTCACTTGTCCGTTCAAGCCGTTGAGAAATAAGTGCAGATTCTCCTCCGTGACGATACTCGTACATATTTAATAACGGCAAACTTGCTATCTGTCCATCAAGCTTAATTCCTCGATTCCAATAATTAACAACAACATCGGCTATATTAGGTTGTACTGTACTAAGTGATCGTGTGCGCGAGTTGATACGAAAACACGTTTGACCTCTCTGGTGCTGATAGTCTAGACTTGCAACAACTGCTGACCTTACGATAAATGGTAAGGAGGGATTCACGACTGGTTGTATGGCAAGCAGAGTATATAGATCCTGCAGCGGTGCTACGCATAACTGTGCGGATACCGAGTTTCCATTGTTATCAATTATTTCACTTTGCAAGGCAATGGTATCGCCCAAACGAATGTAATTGTCAACATCGTCCACATTTTGTTGATTGGCTGATTCCATTTGAGTAGCGTGGTTATGTCGAACAATTTTCCTAAGAAGTTTGCTTGGATGAGCATTTGGTTATGATATGGTATCTCTGCCAAGTTCACCATTCTTGTATCAGTTCTGTGGATAAATGAGCTGCAGTAACAGCGGCGTATTTTTCATTGAGGCTATTGTGCTTCCTCTCTTGTTGAACAGTGGTTGAACATGTTGGTGATAGGAGTGATAAAAATCTCTTCACTCGTTCCGCGGTCATGTAACTCGATTCCATATGTGTCAACTGTACATAAACTGAATCTCCATATCTGACAGGCATATAGCCACCCTGCGCGTATTTCGACAAAAAGCTGAGAGTAGCTGGGCGGATACGATCCTCATACAAATCCTTTGTCATTCTATTGGGATCTACGAAGCACAGAAGTTCTCCTAAGGTGAAAGATAAGATAATCATATTGAACTATCACTCTAGCGATTCACAGCCTGGTGTATTACCTTTATGTTTTTCCGTGTGCCTTGCATCGAGTCCACTCTCTATGTACGGAAAATGGCAGAGGTACTGGATCCGGTTGACTTCTAGCTCGATCCCCGCAAAGTCCACAGGGCAGTTGTAGAATACGCAATCATTGCCCAAAAATTCTTTTTCGTAGACCTCTTTTACTTGAAGTCGGTTACTTTCGTCAAGAATATCGTACAATGGTTTCAAAGCTTTCAGTTGAATGATTACTGGTTTGGATTTGATGGTTTCTTTCCATATTTCGGGTCCCTTGACAAAATAAGAACCCGGTTCACCACCTGCCGTAAAACCTTAGAAATTATCGTATCCCCTGGTTTCATCATACCTATGATGCTCCAATCACTATGATTCTCTGCTTTCTTAAGCTCGTCTTTTATAGCGCCAACTTGTATCTTTGAGGTATTTTCTTGTCTGGATGCAATTCTACCGCCTTCAACGAGATTGTCAAGATTTTTCCTTTTGTTACCTCAGTGACTTTCTCTACCTAGAACCACTGTTGTTGGATAGTAATAACCAAATCGGCTGAATACGTCTTGCAACGCATGGTACTTTTCGCTGTTTGTTTTGGCCTTTAAAGCATTCTCGATTCCGATTTTGAAGCTGTTTCTGCTTTTAAAAATCTTGGAAGGTAAGCAAACCTGACACAAAACATCGTTTGTTGTGAGTTCACTGAGCCTCTATAGATTATTTACCTCTACACAAGAAATATAAGAGACAAGATATTCTGAAATGCAGCTTTTTGAATATGGTTGGGCGTGGCTGAGTGGTCTGCAATTACTTTTGGCAGCAATATCATAGGCACACGTTTCTGGGAAAAACTCCTGAAAGTTTTCATCCAAAGATAGTTCAGCCTCCAAGTTCCCTAACACCACCGCTTTTGTGCACTCATATTCTGACAATATTGAGTTTTTAAAAGATTCGTAGACTATTTTTGAGATATCATCCTTGCTGCTCTCGACCTGAAGCGCGGAATCCGAAGCTGATCGTCCATCAAAATGAATGCCGCGCGTGCACCGGCGAACAACTTCAGCTGGTAGACGCGTACCGATCTATTTAAGATTGTTGATGTTATATAAATGCGATCAGAGGAACTATTACTGTTTTTAGTGTTAGAATAACCTTTTCACTGTAAAAACACATCGGAAAAGCGAAAAAGATGCTTCTCGGGTGGACGCCGTCTAAAATCATACGGAACAAAACTTTAATGTGGCAGTGTGTCACCGTAATTGTGGTACATAGCAGGCAGTGGGATGAATGATCATGATTTTTGGAACTTTGAGCAAACTTTTGCGTCGTAGTATGTATTTATTTTCTGTTTTGGATCCTTGATATCTCTCAGCTCTTTGCATTTTGTGGTCTGTCATTGTCACTGATTATAGATATGAGCGACAGACAACTGCGGCTTGAGGCTTTCTGCAAGTCTGACAGTCGGTCAACAGCTAGCAATGTAGATCACCTAGTGGGTATCTAATCGATCTAGTCGAACTACTATCTGATGGAGTACCGATGCAGTATCAAATCAGCAGACTTAAGGGTCCAGCGTAGTGTTTCTAACCTATCAGACGCTATGCCCCCCCGGCAAATCTAACCAATCAAGTCTGTTTCATCATAACCGCTTTGTTCATATCTTCAATAGCATAGTCTTTAACTCATTACCCTTCCTGAAGGCGTATCCTTTTTCTTCTAATGAAACAAGGTAGTTGATTTGTGGTTTCCAACCTTCCTGTCATTCCTAGTCTGTCATACACTCCCCTAAATCGCTGAAAAAGCGAGGGCAAGGCAAGAAAGAAGCGATAGAGTCAATAAATAGCAGATCAAGAGGAAAGAAGCTCAAACAGTTGAGCATATGATACAGCTACGATACTATGCTCTAGCGCAGGAGGAAGATTACCTGGTGCGAAAGCCCGGTAATATACGTGACTGTAGTCGCCCTTTACTCGAAGACAGTTCCTTTTGCTTTAATCTTCATGCTAGCTGATACAACTACATTTGCATTGCGAGAAGCGGATACTTACATTGGTATGAGTGCAAAGTTATCTTGTAGATTAGTTAAATAGAAGGTTTATGTAGAATATGACACGTTTTTGTCTGACGAATTCGATGCGAACAGTTATGCAAGCGCCATCGTCAACCAGTCAGGCACTGCCGATCGTAGCGATGTTACTACAGCGCTCTCCAAGCTTTCATTCAGTATCGATAGTCTAAACAAACAGATCCAGGAAGAGGTAATGTCGTCATTCCGGGGGATCAGTTCCTAAATAGACGTTTAGGTGACAGATAACTACGAATCGCTTCTCGGTCAAGTAACAGGTATCCGAGAACTGGAAACCGTCTTATCGACAGTTCAGTCCAATATTGTGGATTTGAAAAGTTCTCTTCAAGGGTCAGCTAGAGATCGAAAATAGTCCGTTGGTCTGATACGTTTCTTTTTATTCAGCCTCGCTAGCAAGATCCGTGATCCATATACTCAACTTCATACATATTCTATCCAACTAGAAAACTTACAAGCGACTTCTGATATTCTACGTCGATTGCACCGTTATCTATTATTAACTCGTCGATTGCAAACACAATTGCCACCTCAGCAAGATATAAGCGATGTTCCTGAACGTGATCTTGCAGCCGCGGCACTTACAATATATGAATTAGGTCAGGATACATGGGTGAAGGGGATGACCAACGATAACTGACAAGCCTTACCGACAGAAACAATTATGGAGGAGTTTGACTTTGATGGGATTGATGCTGTTACCAACGAAATCCCATTAATCGAGAAGAGTCGCGAACGAATCAAAGAAGAAGCCACACGGCTACTTACAGAAGGTGTCGAAAGCCAAAACCAGGCAAAAATGGCTGCTGGACTCCAGGTCTTCCATAATATAAGGGAAATGGGTCAGCATGTAAAGAAATTGACAACGGACATGTTGGAGATTTTGGCGCGAGACATGAAACATGTGGTGGACATGCAATCACTACAAAAAGAAGCCAGAGGTAAGTTATGTGCTTTCCTTTAAGGAAGACAGGAAGTCGTTGTTTTCTTATATATAAAAAAGGCACGGGTGCGCCATCGGGACCTGCTGTACGTCGAACGAATAACGAGCCATCATTTGGTAATCAACAAGTGTTAGCTCAGGCAGTATGGAGCCGAATGGAACAACTGATGAAAACGATGAGTGATTGTTGCGCCAAGGTACAGGGTTTCTCATGTTTTACTGCGCGGGCTGACAGTAAGGATCAAATTAGATGTATAGTCTGGAAAAGGTGTTGGACATAAAAAAGGATTCATTTACCCATGTATCTTTTTCGGAAGAAGTTGCCAAGGTAAGTGCGGGGCTGGGATATGTTCAACGAGGTAACGTATTTGTTGCAAGGCTTTCGATGATACCAATCTTGTGAGCTATTTTTGGCACATTCTATCGAGTAATTTTGAGAAGGAATTGAAGGATGCAACCAAAGGTAACGGAAGATATCCTGTTTTTCGGAGGAACTGAGGATGTTTGAATAGTCTCGACATTCCTGCAAAATACGTTTGTTGGGGATTATCCGAAATTGTTACGCCTACTGCACGAATTTTTTTCGCGGGTAGCTGTGCATAATGGAACGTGTCTGTCGGATTATTCACAAAGGTAATGATTGCAAAAGTCTTGGATGGATGGCCTGATAAGAGATAGTCCGGAGTATGTGATTATGCTGCGAAGCTTTGGTACATTTGAAAGTGGCTTTCTGGCGCGTTCCTTGACACGAATGTATGACACTGTGAATGCAGCGTTTCCTGCCCATGGTGCTCTATCTCGCACAGTGCCTGGTCGCACTAGCGTCTTGAATGTGACGCGGGTGATTGGCAAGTAAGTTGTTCACGGCTAGTAATATTTTCGTTGCTGATGGCTTCAGTGAACTGGGAATGGCTTCGTTTGAGCCTCATCTTCTTCAGGCTGTGGCCAAAAATGCTGTGAAAACGCTTGGGATGTTTTGTGTCAAGTGTGAAGGCTTGTTACCGACCTCTGATCAACCGATTTATACCGCGGTGCCTAATAATAGCGTGTCAACCTACCTGAACGTGAATATCGAATTAGCTAATCTGTTGTATTACATGCATCAATCTATATGGAAGGTATTGGAGGAGTACCCGGAAAAAACGGTCGATATCGTCAAGCAAGGAGCAGAGGTTTGTACTTTCTAGTCAATGTTCGGCTAACCAATATTTTCGTAATGTAGGACTGTCGTCGCTTGATGCTGACGATTGGCGACAATCTTGTTAAAGCCATTCAAAAGGATGTCGAGCGAGTACTTTTGAGGATGCATCAGGAAGACTTTTCTGGTCAAGTATCCCGTAGCTTTGATCCACAGGATGACGGGTCAACGAGCGTTTATACAAAGGAGCTAGCTAAGCACGTACGTTATTACCACACACAAATTCTTTCCCGCCTTTCTTGCGGAACAGAGCCCAGAGCTTGGTTAGTATTGCAAGAACCAGTTGTAGCACGCAAGTTAAACGAAGATTTAGGGCACGTCAAATTTGCAAGAACATGTTGCACATCTTCCTTTTTCAGGCCAGCATCGTACGCCCACTGGGTGAGGCTGGTAAATTAAAGCTAGCAGGAGATATGGCCGAGTTGGAGTTTACAATAAGCCAGTTCATGAGTGAATATGAGGCCAAGGTGGAAGACATAGGAAAAGAATACAAGGCATTGCGAGCATTCAGGTAGGTAGCTTCGCTCAGAGGACATGCTGTTTGATATCTTTTTCTCTGTGACATAGGCCCTTACTTTTCCTGGATTCCGCTCAGTTGACAGCGGCACATCATACGTCGGAGCTCCCCAAGATAATACTTATCCATCATCTTGTTGTCCGATCCCAGTCCTCGTCAAAACCGCTCTCCCTACCGGGAACAGTCTACGATCTTTCTCGGCGTGAATATATGCTATGGATGGATAATCAAACCGAAGAGGATGCCATTCAACTTTCGTTAGATGCTATCACAAAAGGAAGTAAGCTGACACCGGCCGAGCTAGAGGAAATTCCAGAATACCACTTAATATTAGAGTTGGCGTCGACAGCGGCTTGATCGCGCGCTCTTATGACCAGCGAATCTCCTTGTCGCCTTTTCTTTTTAAGAACTATTGTGGTTTCCAAAAGTTGACGTCGCGTAATTTAATTATCTTCTAAAGTGACGGACGAAGAACGTGACAGTTTGCATTACATTGTCATGGAAAATATTGTTATCCAATGTTTCAACTGATATTCACCTGTACGCACTCTTAAAGATATCAACACAATCCGTTTTCGTTTTTATTCTCTGGAATTCTGCTCCCTTGAGTATCTTTATGGTTGATATGCCGTGATGCAAAAGATCAATCCTTTTCTCTGTGTCGCTTGGGAAGAGTCTGCAGCCCTTTAACATTGCGAGCTGCATTGCAACTGCGACTAAGGGTAAATCAGAAACTCAGCTTGATGTGAGATAGGGACACAGCAATAGTATCTAAACTCAGTGTGAACACTTCAGATGCTTGTAACTGACTGGCTGAAGGCTATAAATGCCACTGTAAATGTACGTTTCCGAGTGCTACACTGGGCTATATAACCAATAGGGAGCGAATGCCATTAAGCATTGATAAGGGGAGAGGTCGTTCATACGCTTGTCATTTCATGGCTCGCAATACACATCGTGGCAAATGCAGGAGTACTTTTTTTTTTTGCTAAGTCCTACTATGCCACTCCGTCAGTTGTTCCAGAACCTAACTATTTCTCATGAATGTATTCCAAAAGGACTTCTTTGTCCTTCTTATTGAAGATAGATATCCTTCTTGCACTTTTTGCATATGCATGTTTACGCTATTGGGGTTAGCATGCATTGCTCTTAATTGAATAGTGACAGTGCAGAAACTTCAACATTGTCATTCTTCTATTTGAAAAGTTTGGACCTTTCCAGAACTATTCGTAAAGTACTTCACCAATACGTATACCTACGTATTTCTCTTTTCTGTATTCAGTATGCATAACTTCTCGCCGATAGCCTATGTCTGTTTTAGTTTGTGATGTGGTTCAAGGGGGAGGGAAGAAGCACACTTGGCACATAGTTTTATACATGGATGAAAGGGATAATGAATAGTCGGCCATCCTTATTTTTGCACATATGGTGATTTCGGAAGAATCGATATTGCCGCCAACGAAATCTCGTCAATCGAAATCAAGTAAAAATGGGCAATAAGTTTAGATCATTCACAGAATATACAGCATAAGTTAGAATGCAAAGATATTGATAAAGATTCTGCTGTGGCGGAACAAATAAGTTGACGTTTCACGATCATAAGCACCTGGTTCAGCAGTGCGGGACCATATGGACAATCTGCTGAGCGGCTCTTGTCCCAAGGTACTCATCTTTTTTTTCATGTGGTTCTGAACACGTTGACATCGAGAGTGAGAAGCAGGTGTATGTCTAGAAAAGGCATTGAAACTAAAAAAAATTAATTTATGCATATATCGCTTTGGGAAGAAGTAGCAACAGCAAGCGCGGGACTGAGATACACTTAATGACATTGATACGTGCGGTGCAAACTTTCAATGATACTATTTTGGACGCATTCTATCAAGCAGTTTTTAGGCAATGAGACGAAAGCTAGTAAAAATGTCAGCCTATCTATTCAAACAGGTTTGACACTTCTACAAATCTTGTTTGCCAGTGATTGTCCAGAGCTACGATGTCTACTGCATGAGGGTTTACTTCTTCCCAGGCCGCTGTGTGGAACGGAACGTGTTTATTGGGTTGTCCGCAAAGAAAAAGACGTGCTGTACTGGACTCTGATAACATTAGGATATCTGGGATGTGAAAGCTCGTGCTGGCATAACTTAGGATAGATATCGACTTGGCAAATCTGAAACACTATTACATCGATTTAATGCGGTTCATCATTGATCAATAGTTCTCATCGCGTAAGGTTTCTGTCGGTTAATACTAACAATCGACCATCAAACGCTTTTTAGAATGCTTTACGGGTTTTACTGATGTTATCAACGGGCGATCGTAGGAAGAAATAGAGTCCACATGTTCGTTATTGACACGTAAAAGCTATTTCCCAGATTTCTTGCGGAATGGAGGTACAATAAAGCCAAGTGTTGTAATGTCCTCTATGGATATTTTTATCGAAGGCATGTCAGGCTCATAAGAACATGTTGCACCTCTTCCTTTTTCAGGCCAGCATCGTGCGAGTAAATTAAACCTGGCGGAAGATATGACCAAACTGGAATTCGGTACCGGTCAGCATCTCACGTATGGATACGAGTCCACAGTGTAGAGATGTGAGTGTTGTGATCAATTAAGTGGATGATTTTATCAAGAGCATTCGCTGTTTGATTTTTTTTTTTGATTTTTCTGTGTGGCGTAAGGATTTTACTCTTCCTGGATTTAGGGCCGATTGACAGCGGCGCACGATATGTCGGATCTCCTCAAAGGCTTGTTCATTATCCTTTTGTTGTCTAGTCCTTGTCAAAAAATCAATCTCCTTTTCGGAACAATGTACCACATTTGTACAGCTTGCAAGTGAAGAAGCTATTATAAAGGGAGTGTGCCGAACTAACGGAAGGTTCACGATAATAGAAGAGGGCATGACTGAAAAACCTTTTGGGAGATGAAACTATTTTATTTACTTTTATGTGTTGCACCTAATGGCACGATCGCTGACTCGTGCGTACAAAATAAATGACTCGTTCATTTATGGCTCGGCATCACGAGCGGAACAACGGCTGATAAAAAATGAAAAGGCGCCTACTCCGCTCGGTTCGGATGTCAAGAACAGAAAAAATATAACAAAAGAAAAGAAGATATAGTGAGATTTGCATTGTTGTATGTAAGGGCAAGAAGAGGGAGACGATCATCCTTGGATTATTTTAGGTTTTAGCACGAGTTACTAAGTTACATATGGTAAACCACTGTGGCACAATACGGTTGCCCCGGACAACCCGATAATTCCGTTGTTGCAATGTTCGTTGTGAGAGTTGAAAAAAAAAAAAGATGAGTTGAGTGAGCGTATGAGATTATGTGCGTTGACCCGCTCATTTATCATCGTACCCTTTTTTTTTCGTTTTCCTCTCTCTTCCCTTCTTTTCTTTTCTTTTCTTCCTTCCTTCCCTTCCCCCTTTTCCCCTGTTGTGCGCCAACAGAAAAAAAAGAACCATTTTTTATATCCTTTCTTTTATCCTTCTCCTCTATCTCTTTTTATTATTTTACTAAATTATATGATGACGTTGAAGGAACTACAAGGACAATGTATCGTGTTCTCGGTGATTGTATTAATAACATTCGTTGCTTACACGTCACAAATCTTTGTCCTTTGGCAATTTTTGGGTGGCCCCACCCTGCACACCGTCGCTGTCCTCGTACCATTCAATGTCTTTGTCATCCTTATCTACATCAATTATGCTTTGACCTGTTTGACTGAACCAGGCCATGTGCCTGAAAACTGGGTACATACACTTTTCTTCTATTTTATGCATGACAATGAGAGCCATGGTTACCATTCAGTCGAGTATAAAACCATGCAGATAGAAAAAAAAGAAAAAAAAAGAAGATATATATGTATATTTACGCAAACGTATACATGTATATTTTAGATGCCGGAACATCATACGCACGTCGAAGTCAAACGATCGAATCATGCACCGCGCTTTTGTAAAACTTGTAATAACTACAAACCGCCACGGACTCACCATTGCCGAACGTGTGGTCGATGCGTTTTAAAGATGGACCACCATTGTCCTTGGATTAATAATTGTGTTGGATTTGCCAACTATGGTCATTTTTTGCGCTTTTTGGTCTACGTCGACATTGGTACCATTTACTTGTTTGTGCTGCTAAGCTGTAGACTGGCTCAAATTGTTTGGGAGCTACACAACGTAAGTTCTCCTTATCGAAATGATTGTGTTATTGATTTCTTTGTGTCATTGCAGAGTAATCTCCGACCACCTACGACAGAGATCGTCTTTCTCTCGATTAATTATGTCCTGACCGCTCTGGTGATTGTTGGTGTTGGCATCCTTAGTGGTTACCACGTGTACTGTGTGACCACAAACACAACCACCATCGAAGGATGGGAGAAAGGTCGTTCATTAACAATGCGAAGCATGGGCAAGATACAAAATGTCAAGTATCCTTATGATCATGGAGCGATGAATAATATTCGAACTGTGCTTGGCCCACAACCGTTGTTTTGGTTCTGGCCACAACGTATGATCGGCACAGGGCTTGATTTTCCTATCAATACGAAACATGTCTCAGAACAATTAGACGACGACGACGATCTTCCCCAACGTTTATCGAGCTATTCTAACGAGACATTGCGCAGTGGCATGACCTCAACAACAGTCATGAACCCCTCACCGACAACATCTACACCTAAGCGAGTCTCTGTTGTCGAACCCCCTCGCATACGCACCAAACCAAGTACACTTCGTCTTAAAAAGTCTTCATCCCTCGTCATGCCCACCACACCAGGTTCAGTCATGACTTTTGCATCGAGTACAACGCTGGTAGATCCGCATGGACGCGATGCAACACCTGAACAATATGAAATGGACATGGCATCTCGATGACACGGCACCGCTTTCTCCCCTCTTCTCTCTCTCGCACCTTCCCTTTCTACTTGTAAATGACGCATCGTACCACCTCCTTATTTCCACTTGCATAAACGACAATACGATCCTATATAGATAATGCGAACGCTCGCCAGTACGCTGCAAATCAGGCTTTACATAACTTATTCCAGCATGGATGTTTCAGCACCGATATATATTTTCTTTCTTCTCCTTAATTAGCATGTAATTCAGAAAAAAAAAGAGAACAGCCTTTGCTGTTTCATTGGATTATATTATGTGTTATTGTCTAGCATAATGTGCATAGCTACTGCTGTTTTGTTACAACACCATGTGATTCGTTTCAGTGCTGCATTCATGTGCCAACTCTGCCGCGGTTGCTACGCCATTTTCTCTGATGTAACCCTGTCGGAGCCATGCAATGATTGCTTTTCGGAAAAATTAACATTGTACAACTGGAAGTAGTGTGGATTATCATGCGTTTCCTTAAAACTGCTTACCATCTCATCAGTAACAAACACGTGTTTTTTTTTCTCTTTCATGTATTGCTGTTTAGTATGGATTTTTGCCAAGATGTACAAAACCATGGTAACGAAAGACGCCTTCTTTTGGTATATTTTGGTTTAGACTGATCTTTTGGGCTGTGAGAGATCTTTAATCTCTTCTCCTTTTTGGTGTCAGCGTTTGTACCTTTTTTACACTGGCCTATATTGACTTTCTGCATTCTCTTTGAACTGTATCGTAATTTAATATAAACTTTGTCTAGAATTTACGGAAAGATGATTTTTAATAACGAAATGGATCTATGTTCTTTCAAGGTACAATGTCGATAAACGCTGACTGTCAATGTATGCAGTGCAGAAATGCGTTGTTTTCCTAAGAGACTCTTGCTACATACTGCTTATTGGATGGATTCTTACGCTAGTCTATATAAATTTTGTGTCCACAAAGCGCCAGGTTTGCGTCAAGAAAGGTATTAAATATGCAGCTATAGTAGTAAATTGGTGACAAAATAGCATCTTACTTGCATTAGATTGGTCCTCAGATGGACGCAAAATTCATTCGATCAGCAGAAAGAGGGGCAGCAAAGGAGATTATACTGAGAAAGCATCACTCAGCCACCTCAACGCAAAACAACATCTTTGCTTCAATGAAACATCTTCCTTATCTCGAGGCAATTATATGTTTTCGAATAGGGTACCGAGAAACCATCATTGAAGCACTTCAATCCAAATCTTCGGTTATCCCCCGCAAAAAAGGGGTTACAGATCAGCGCATACTTACGACTTTATTTTCAGGAATATCCAGATCGATAGCTGGTGGTTGTATCAAGACATAATTTAGCCAACACATCATCATTGATGATATTTATAATAGATTCTATAACATACTTGTACAAATATACTACAGGTACACCTTCAATTTGGTGAAGATAGATTGTAGACTGCACGTGGCCAAAGCGTATGGTTCAAGCGCAAATGCAATTATTGTAGGTACAAAGCTTCCAGCCTTAAGGGTAAGTACGTTTGATTGAGAGCGTCAACCAGAACAGAAAAACTTTACACAAATCAAATCTTTGCTGGAGCGTCAAAAAGGCATGCAGAGGAAGCCAATGCAAAATGGATAAACCCAACATGTCAATTTCTTTTTTGCAAGTGCGGAGACTCAACTGCTTAAAGCAGTCTTTTTTTTCTTTTTTGTTTCTGTTAATGATCAGCACCATGTCAGAATCAACGGAAGGCATCACGACTTACTGCATCGAGTATGCCAAACAGTTCAGCAAGTGTGTCGACTGTGGCAAACCTATTTCACACAAATCGCTTCGCGCCGGCTCAATTTTCCGAAAGAACAAGAAAGAAAAGAAACGTTTTGCCAAGCATACATGGTGGCATTTCAAATGCTGGAAAGGTATTCATGATAGTGATGCATGCTGTATCTCACGCAATGCTTCTATTTAGTTCCTCAATTATTGACCCAGATACCTATTGAGCAGTTTAGAGGATACCCAGCTTTGTCCGAAAAAGTAACTCGCTTTTTCTCATGTGTATATACTGATCCACTGTTCATTAGGATAAGCAGAGAGTCCAATCTGTTATCAAGCAGGGTGTAAATGCATCTTGGCTCACAGTGAAGCCCCCGGCAACGACGACGGCAGAAAATGAGGAAGAGGAGGCACCATCAACAGCGAAAGAAGAGAAGGCAAATGAGGAGGATGTGGACATGACCAGTGGATTGACTGGCACACAAGCGAAGACCGCGCCAACAAAGAGCGATAAACCAAAAAAGAACGCAGTGAAAAAGAGTACGATGAAGAAGGCATTGGAGACGAAGAGCGCGAAAAAGGATAAGAAAAAGGTGACTAAGCCAGCAGCACCCAAGAAGCCTTCTGTTCTACCATCGTTGCAGGATCAACTAGAACTTGAATCCATCACAAAGGAAATCCAGGCAGCCTTACAAAAATAATGTTTCTTTTTTACAATTTTGAAATCTATTATCTACGTCGTACAGTTTCCCAACCATCTTCATCCACCAAAGGCTCGCATGGCGGTCTTGATGAAGGTCCTGCTGCATTCTCATCTGTATCCATCTGTACATCCATCAAATAGAGTCAGATCAAACCATCTTTTCAATTCTTTTTTTCCCTTACATCATCATCATCATCGTCATTATCATCGCCTTCATCGTCATCATCACTGGAATCATCCTCGCCTCCTTGTTTGGCACAACTCGATGCAGTTGTCTGGCTTTGTGTCTGATGTTTTGCTCGTAGCCGTTCAACCTCGGTGAGGTTACCCTTGATACATTGTTGGAATAACTCAACAATATGCTTGGAAACCTAAGATGAAATTATCTTAATATCGAGAAAAGAAGCATAATAGAACTTACAAGATATGCAGAATCGTCTTCCAATATCGTGTGGAACTCGTCGCCCATGATCTGGGTCAGGATGTCCTCAATATCTTCAACATCCAGCTTTTTTCCATCTACATCGTTTATCAATAAAAATGACGTCCCCCCATTCCAGTTTTATTTACTTTTGTCGAAATAGTCCACAACCACATCGATCATCCAGTCTCGCTTCTCGGCTGATTCAACACCGCCCCAATCTTGTTCCACCGCTAATCGTAGTGCAGTCCATGACTGAAATATATAACGAACACCTTCTGCAAATGCCAACTTATTTGGATGAACTTGGGCTGCCATGGTGGAAAAAATCAACAATAAATGAGAGACCGAAGGCAAAAAAAAAAAAAGAACAGAAAAAAGGCACGTTTTGTGACTTGCTGATGTGAAGGCATGATTGAAAGCGACGCAAAGGCTTTTTGTACTGTGTCTTTCTCTGAGCTGCGTCTACTCAAGTACAACGCAAGATAAATGAAGAATATACTGTGTGCCTTTCTGTTTCTTTCAGACAATTTATTCTTCTTTTGGACATAACGTTAACCTATCGAAATGATGCTATTCATTGGCCTCTTTGTGCAAGGCATTCTCAATTGTCCGCGTCCAGCTTGGTTCGGTTATCCTGTCTATATCTTTTTTTTTTCGATTGAATTTGCTTTTTTTTTCGAAATTTGACGGTAGAACAATGTAAGAAATCCAGTAATGTTACCATACCATCAATATCCACACGTCCGAGTCGGACTTTTTTGACGTAATTTTGGAATTCGCGTTGACACACACGAAAATCGCGCGCAGCCCGTTCTTTCAACCTGAGGTTCTTCTTTTTTTAATCGATCTTCATGGAGAAACCTACACCCCGTATCAATTCAGTTTTGCGAGAGAAATATGTGGATCGGACTGTGCGCATTTGTGGCAAAGTGATTTCAGTAAGGAGAATGCAGCAACAGCTTGGATCTTTTATGGAGACTGATCACGAGGTGCAATGTTAGTTTTCTGGAGACACAGCAGTTATTCAAGCTTCAGACGGTGGACAAGTCTTGGTTAAACTCAACGGTGTAAGTTGTTATAAACTGTCATATAACAAAAGGAAATTAATATAGGTTTATTATTATAAAAGGAAAATCAATGGGGAACCAAGTTTGTCGAAGTGATTGGACGTGTGGAGAAGGACTTTAGTGTGATGGAGTTCAAATCATCGAACTTGGGAGATTCATTTGGTAGGTCTAATTTTGTCGTGAGGTTAAGTTTTCCCCGCTAAATCAAAGTTCACTTTTATAGACCTGGATCTGGCAAATAAGGTGGTGGAATATGGACAAAAGTGTCCAGAATTATTCGATTAAGAAAAAGATAAAAGAAATTAAAGTACAGAAAACGTGATCGACAAAGGAAATACTCTATAGATAAGCGACTTCGTGAAATGATGAGGGGTTAGCAAGTTGAGGGGAAAGGTCCCAAAAGGTATAGAGGATTTAATGGGAAAGTCGGAAGCTTATTATTGAAGGTGTGGAGACTAGTTTTTTAACTGTTAGACTCTCATCCCTTTTTTTTTTCTTCTTTTCCTTCTTCTCTTTTCTTTCACCTTTTTGGGATATCAGAAATACCATGACAACTACAACCATCACTATCCAAGACGTTTCATTTGATAATGACAACTCTTTTGGGTAAAGCAAAAAAAAAGTTTTTGACTGCTGCGTTAGATATCTAGATATTGATCTATTTTCTTTTGACATGACAAAGTTCGGCTCAGCCAACTATCACTCTGTCTCCTCCTACAATGCGTGTACCTCGACGTAAACGAAGTTTCCGGGATATCTTTACAAATGACAATAATGATGCTGTTTTTTCGGCACTCACCCGACGTTTGTCCAACTTCTCCATCTCTTCCAGACCGTCTTCACCTCAACCCGAACCTGCTGTAGGAGCGGCGGCGGTGGCTGCATCTCTGGCGGCAGCTTTTGCAGCCGCGGGCGCAAGTACACAGGAAAATAATTCTTCGTCACAACAACTACATCCCGATTCGGCATACAGTCTAGAGATAGACAGGACTTCGGCCTCGTCACCAGTGTTTAGCGAAGTCAAACGTGCATTGTCGCATTACCAACAAATCCGCCGGCACACATCGCAGCATGCAGCAGCTTCACGTTCCAAACAAACAGAGGAAGAAGAAGATTTATGGGCACAGCCCAGGCTACCCACGCTGCAGGAAAAATATGGTGACCTTCGTAAAGGGAAGGTGATTGGTCACGGCGCGACGGCCGTTATCCGGCTTATGGAACTTAGAAACAAAGACGTGAAGAAAACAATTGCGATCAAAGCTTATCGGAAACAAGATAAAGATGAGACCGAACGCAGTTACCATAAGCGTATGACGAGTGAATTCTGTATCAGCAAAGTACTCCGCCATACCCATATCGTCGAGGTTTACGACCTCTTGAAAGACCACAAAGATCGTTGGTGCACAGTGATGGAATACGTAAGTTCCTCCCCCCCAAAAAAAAATCTTGCTCACATTCCAAAAAAGTGTTCCGGCGGTGATGTCTTCACGATCATGCAGGATTTTGATCTCAACGACGCAGAGATAGATTGTCTGTTCAAGCAGCTCCTGTTAGGTCTCGAGCATATGCACCAATGCGGCGTAGCTCATCGTGATATCAAGCCAGAGAATCTCGTGATGACTTCGGATGGTGTCCTGAAAATCACCGATTTTGGAGTCGCGGATGTCGTGCAGTCATGTTTCGACGCCGAGGCCCATCGGTCATACGGCCACTGTGGTTCCGAACCCTACTGGCCTCCGGAACTCTTCGCTGACCACCGACAGTCAATCGAAGAAGGTTATGACGGCAGGGCATTAGATGTCTGGAGTACAGCGGTGACATGGCATTGTCTAATTTACCGACGTATCCCTTTTGTCCAAGCGTGCGCGGAGGATCCAAAATTCGTTGAATTCACCCATCAGCGACCTGGACGTACTTGGATTCCCCTCAGTAAATGCACTGAAGTTGAACAGGAATGTCTCTACGGCATGTTTGATCCCGATCCACACACGCGATGGACCATCAAGCAATGTCTTGCCTCGCCCTGGGTCCGTGATATTGAAATATGCACACGAGGCCGTACAAAGGACGGCCAAAAACACACACATCATTTGGTAGACCGCTCCTCATAGATTGAGTTGCATCCCAAGCTCCCCCCTTTCTATCCGTGACATATATAAGAAAAAAGATGTACGAGTTTATTGTTTCTTCTCTTCTTCTTCTTCCAGCTCAGCAGGAACGATGCCTTCCTTAATCAATAAATCCTCAAGATCACCGGACTGATGCATGTTCAACAAGATATCACATCCGCCAATAAACTCGCCCTTGATATAAACTTGTGGAATCGTTGGCCATTCCGAGTATTCTTTGATGCCTGATCTCAGCTCTTCGTCCTCCAACACGTTGAATGACTGAACGTTGTTAAAATCGACACCTTGCACCTGCATAATCTGAACCGCGGCCCGGCTGAATCCGCACTACCATGACACCAACAGTTAAGCAACATAGTTAATTGGATTTCTTTTTCTTACCATAGGCTGATTGGGAGTGCCCTTCATGAATAAGACGACATCCTTCGATTTCACAGCCTATAACACAATGATTAATCAGCATGATCTTGTCCATGATAAGATCTTGCACTTGCCTGATCTAACTGCTTGCGCAGAGCATCAGAAAGCCAACGTGCTTGCATGGGAACAGCACGGGCATGGAATGCAGGACGCGAAAAGGTCGCCTAAGTATTAGACAGCTTAGTACACCATGATTTCACGAACAATACTGCACAGTAGTAATCAAAGGAAAAAGGTGGCAGATCGAGATATGCAAATCACTTACGGTTCGGGTAGCGGCACGCAAGAAGTTCATTGTGTATAAAAGGTACCTTTAGAAAGAAGGGCGATAACCTGGAACGGGGACCCCACCTTTTCTGTATGACTGTCTCTTCATTTGACTGGTATTGCAAAATGAAATCGCTACGGGCACACCAATGGACACTCCGCTTCCGTCCAAAGAGTTGCCTTCTGCGTTCTGAGGAATCAACAGTACAATACTTTAAGAGGACCACTAGTGACTTTAAATGAGTTTTGCTAAACTGGAGGTGTATTTTTGCATCTGGTGTCATTTCACGCTCATGTTTTAATGACCGAATTTTGGCGTTTACTCAGTGGTTGTACTGTAAAATCGAATACTACAATGTCAGTTGAATGACACAGCTTTAAGTGCTTTGGGAAGGAAGAAGCTATTTCCTTTTTATTTTTTCAACACTGCTACGACATCCCCTCACCTGTTTTAACCCTCAATAGATTCGTCTTGCCAGGTAACTTCAATGTGACCGAAGAAACACTTTCTGCACCGCACCGTGCCATAATGATCTCCTCGTTAATTTCTTCCCCTGCCCTACTTCCTACTTCTGGGCTTCTAATATGATATCGAAACAAACGGGAGCACTGCGCTTCTGCAATATCATCCTGGGCTGTTATTCACAATGGGTGCGCAATCCCCCCAGCAAACTCGGTAACGACTACGGGAATTTCTCCTTGATGAGCGAATCCAGCAAGACGGTCAGACTTCACAGTGATGGTGTAGTTGCTTTTGACTTCAGCACTAACAGGTGCCACATTCGTCTGTCAATTAACAGCACATCGGAAAATGTCGCACGTATCTACATTTGATTGAGATAAGGTCCGTAAATCGCGTGAAGATCGCGTTGATAATAGGGATGGTAATGAACACTGTCGATCGTTCGCCAGTCTGCTGAATCAATACTTGTTCGCGATTTGGCAGTGAAATACGCGAGTGTTATGGGCATGTATGACGAAGTGCAGGTCACACCCGGTCCGCGCTTCGCACTTCTGCGGCCTTTTTTTTTCCACACATCTTGCTCTCTCCTGTTCCCTCCTTTTTGATCTACGCAGGGACTGCGTTGGTTTGCACAATGATCGATGTTCACGCGCATATCAACCAACTCAACTTTCCGCTTACGGGAACAAGCAAAACACTGAGCCAGATTGTATCAGACGCCCAAAAGGTTGGTGTACGTCATGTTGTCAGTGTTTCAGAATCAATCCATGACGCCTCGGATATCCTTGAATTGGCACACGATTCTGGTGGGTTTCTCTGGCCCGCACTAGGCTTGCATCCTGTGCAAGTGCTATCCAAAGGCGACAAGCGTGAACGATCCGTGAGTTTGCACGACTTCAAACTATTCCAACCGCTCCTAAAGGAAGCTATTTCCAAAAAAGAAATTTGCTGCATAGGAGAAGGTACGCCAGCGGAGTGTAGTTCATGTTACTGATGTGTGTATGTATATATAGTTGGTTTGGATTTTTCGTTGCATATTATTAGCAGAAACGAGCATAACCCAAAGGATCTCTCCGAGGATCAGCTCAAAGACATTCAACGGGAGGTCTTCCGACGTCAAGTCATGATGGCAATTGAAGCTGATTTACCCCTGAATGTACATTCAAGGTAAAATGTTCTCCCCCACGCGCGCAGCGAAATGATGGTTCATAGGTCGGCAGGACATCATGCCCTTGCTATTCTGTATGAATGTGGCGCAAAACGTGTTATAATGCACGCATTTGATGGGAAGTAAGTATATTTCATATAAATCTCCTCGCTAATTTACTGTTAGGGCCTCCTATGCGAAGAAAGCGGTGGAAGCTGGGTACGCATGGGAATGTTAATTATTGATTGTTTTTTTATTCACGCACAAGCAAAAAGGTATTACTTTTCTGTACCACCGTCTGTTGTTCGGTCGCCTCAGAAGCAAGCGCTTGTTGCTGCTATCGACCTGAAGCATTTGCTCCTTGAATCGGATTCGCCAGCATTAGGCCCGGAACGTGGAATCGACAATGAACCTGCCAATATCCTAATTGCAGCAAATGAAATTGCAAGAATAAAGAATATTCCGGTGGAAGACGTAGTAAGTGTGTGATACATGAATAGGCAATCAGGCTTAGCAATGAAACGGCATAGATTAAACAAACAACATTAAATGCGCATACGTTGTTCAACAGAACATGAAGAGATCGTTGTGAAATGTTCTACATGATAATAAATTTACTCCTCAAACATTGCTATTATTGCTATGTCCACGTTCGAAAATAGGTCAGGGAAACAACAGTTCTACCCGGGATCTTATCGAAATAGGCATCCGCTGTAGCTTAGTTGCCATGTAGAGTAACTAGACAAAGAAGCTCAGACAAGCAGAATAACGATATGAAGTTCACTCTAGAAAGCAGGGTCTTAAGTAAGCATTGCCGAAGGCCTACTATTAGCTGTTGTCACTTCGGGGAAAGCGTTTCCTTGGCACACGCTACCTCTACTGAGACCATTGTTACGACTTTTATACGATTGCCTGCTAGTTCTTTTGCTTTTGGCCTTCCAAAAGCTACGGTTGTCGTATGCTGACTTCGTCTATGGTGAGACTTACAAGATGGTCCGTAGATTGTGTAAGCCATCTAAGCTTTCTGGGGTACTTAGGACATATCACCTGCGGGACGTTTGCGAAACAAACAAATACGCGTGGAGAGTAGAGGGAAGTAATGAAAGTTTACTCCGTCTTGATACTCAGGCCGTTTTTATCTAATACGTAAAACCTCAGTTACGTTATACGCGTGTGTAAAGGCGTGAAAAGGTGCTTTTGCCCATTTAGCCGTCAATATCAATTTGCTTCGGTAATCTAAAATTTCCACCAATTTTTTTTGGTGCGCAGAAGCGTTGAGCCGCATCAACTTTGAAATGCGGCACCTGAAATCGCAAAGTCACAATAATGCCTACCACTGAAATCATGGGGTATCGTCTCCGCATCCTCGCTCTTCCACCCTCGTCTCTTTTTTCTTTGCCATGACCACGTCAAAATACGAAGAATCCATGAAAGAGCTAGCTTCCTCTGACGATTCAAAACGCCTAAAAGCATTGCGTTTTATTAAGAACTCCGTCATTGGCAACAAGACGAAGAAAGATCTTTATATCAAGCTGGGCGTTCTACAAAAGTACATGTTTTGAACGAGGATTCCTCCATCTTATTCATTTGTCTCCATAGAATGGTTGAATATTTGAGATTTCCAGACAACGAGGCTTACCAGTTGAAAATTCAAGCTGCTACCATCCTTGGCAGCATCGCATACGGTAGCGTCGTGAATAACTCCTCTTTTTCAAACTGAGCTCATATATATTCTACAGGGAAAGATGAAAATGTAGAGGCCGTGGCGTCCTCTGGTGCCATTGGTCCATTGCTGGATACATTGGCGCTTCCCTATGACAGACAGCCCGTAGATGCTGTTCGCGAAAAACGCAAACTACTCGAAGCAACAACTCGAGCGTTGAAAGCGATCTTTTCATCATACCGGGTATCTAAAGGCGAAGTTTTCACTGTAAGTTCTGATACGCTTCCTCATACATGATTTTAATGCATCGTGCCTAACAGGAGAAACACACGTCGGATGTCGTTCTTTTGCTCGACGTAGCATCTTCGCTAGTGATTCACATGCAGCCTAATAACGTGTCAAGTGAAAGCTTGTCACTTAGCATGATTGCTGAATGTACGGCAGCCATTGTATCTCGATGTTGTGACACGCCAGAGCAACAGATTCAGCTTGCTTCAGCAGGAGCGATCCAACCATTGGTGAATCTACTTCATTCTGGCTGCATCAAGGTTTGCTCGGTATTTGTTTATTCGCAATTCTTCTTAACAAAATTACAAAGGCACAAGAGGCTGCTATGGATGCATTAGCTGCGCTATGCCGCGAGAACGCAGAGATCGGCGACATGGTTATTCAAACTAAACGTAGGGATTTCCGAATCATTGGTTTTATTCACTTACGAATGAATTTTTCTCTTTGCAGCCATCCAGTCAACTCAGTTGACGACAGCAACCATGCTTGATTTCGTAAAGGACAAGTGCCCCAATATGCGGCTGATTGCTGCGACATGGTAATTTTCTTACTGTTTTATCGATCATAGCATACTCACTTTTAAAAGTCTCACCAACCTTTACCGTACCGGCATGTTCATGGAACCGTCAAATGAGATCGTTTTGGTTGTGTTACCAGCAATTGTGAAGTTGCTGAAAGAACCTGGTGGAAATGTTCAAGAAAGAGCTCCCCTTGTTTTGGCGGATTTGATTAAGGACAGCGAAGAAATGCAGAAGGCGGCGTACGAGGCTGATGCCATTCCTCAACTGGCAGAACTCTTAGCAAGCGTTTCCTCTAAGGATAATGATGACGACGCAAGCGGTAGAATGGGAATTCCCGGTATAGGCAGCGTAGAAAGACGAAAAGAGAAGATCAAAGAAGTAAGTGCTTGACGTATAAGCACAGATGCACTTACGCTAGCGAATAGAACGCATTGATTGCGATTGCTGCGGCCACATTACTAAAGGAAGAGTGTCGAACACAGGTAGTGGATGGTTACACAGTTACAGTATGTTTGGCTGAGCAACACATAGGCGATAGATGCAAAAGTTCTCCCACAGGTGGTATCTGCTTTGCAGAGCAAACAGTACAATGTACGACTGGCAGCTTGTCAATGTACCAAATCCTTATCACGCAGTGTGTGTAATCTACGAACGAGTCTGGTAGATGCTGGCGTTGCAACCCCATTACTGAAGGTACTTCCTACTTCGTCTTATGACAGATTAGTCATTTTTTCTTAGCTCTTACAAGATGAATCACAAGTGGTACAGGCAGCAGCCTGTGGGGCTCTTTGCAATCTGGTTCTCGACTTCTCACCCATGAAAAAGGTAATTCACGAGAAAAAAAAAAGTAATCTTCTGTACCAGTCTTACTCAGTCAGCAACCCAGAGTGTGGTAGATGCCGGGGCAATCGAACGTTTTGTCGAGTATTCTCGTTCCAATGACCTAAAGCTTCAAGTGAACGGTGTATGGGCATTAAATAGCTTGCTTCACAAGGCAGATCTGGAAGAAAAAAAGGCGGTCATGAATGCATTAACCTATCCATGGCTTGATTCGCTCCTTCATGAACAAACGCTAGCCGTCCAAGAACAGGCTCTCGAAATGTTACGAAATTTAGTCTGCGGACAGGAGAAGGTAAAAAAGAGGAAATTATACATCGTCTCCATCCAAGCTGACAGGATGATGTAGGTGATAGAGGAGGTCATGGAGGGCTTTGGTAAAGACAGACTTTTGGATATCCTGGAGTCCAAGCTGAAGTTTTCGCTTGAGGATGCCAACAAATTACTTGACGATGCTGTCGATCCGGCTGTGGTAAGTAATCTTTGGAAAGAAGAGAGCGGTCTATTTATCTTGCATGTGTATAGATTATAGAACCAGCTCTCTACGCTGTAGTTAACATGTCAAGTGGTGGTGAGCAACCAAAGAAAGCATTGATGGAGCGACCAGAGATTGTCAATTCTGTTATCTATCATCTGGTAAGCGCTCAAATTAAGATTAAACAGAGATAATAAGCGATCTACAGGAAAACGATGCCGCACCGGAACCCGTGCGGGTCGCCGCTTGCTGGTGTATCATCAACTGGACGTGGGCTAATTCGGAGGATGATGAAGATGGTAATCCAACGCAGGGCACTATTTGTGAGTACTGACTATGGTTTAGCACTAGTCAATCGAGTTCGACAATTACGAGCGTTAGGCGTTGAGGAAAAACTACGTGCGAGGAAGAAGGATCCTAGTCGTGATGTGCGCGACAGAGTACAAACCGCTTTAGATCAATTTTCTGCTGTCCCAACTTGAGATAGCTTATAGATCAGCAAGAAAAACATACGAACCAATGCTCATCATTAATTCGCATTGGTGCTTCATTACATTATTTGATTTCACGTGGCCATACTTATCATGATGCATGTAATGTGCATTAGAAAGAACAGCGGAGGATTTTCAAAAAGAAAAGAAATTGATTCTTTCTTCAATAAAAATGTCACTTACCCGTTTACGATAAAATGATTGATCATTATGACGTTGTCAATACTTGATTATCGAAGCTGATGGCAAATCCGGAAACATTATCGTTCTTATTTTCGTGTCAATTACTGTTGGCTGAGCTTCATTTTTCAAATTTCACGTTCGGAAGGAAAAAGCGTGTTGAGACGCACTACAACCCAATAATGGCGCTTTTTATCACTGTGGGATCGACTGGATTCGATGATCTCATTGCATCGGCAACGTCCCCCTCATTTCTAGCAACCGTAGAATCGTTAGGCTATCGTAAATTGATAGTTCAGTACGGTTCGTCTGAGCACATTTACAAACGCAATGTCGCTTCGTATAAACGCACGCTGCATGTGGAAGGCTACCGTTACAAGCCATCGATCTTACAAGACATTACACAGGCTGATGTTGTACTGAGTCATGCAGGTCATTCCATTGTACATAAGAGCAAACAATAGCAACTTATACCTGCAACAGGGTCAGGAACCGCTTTGCAAAGCCTTCGTCATAAAAAGCGATTGATTATGGTTGTCAACAGCCAGCTAATGGATAATCACCAGTATGAACTAGCACAAGCTCTTTCCAGCCGAAATTATGCTATTTGTAGCGATGTGAGGCAAGTGGATTGAACGTCTTTCGCTGTAGAACCTAACTATCGAACAGCAATCTCTCAGAAACACTTCGTTCGGTTGAAAAGCAGGATTTCACAGCCTTTCCTCCCGAAGGTCATAGCCCGTTTGGAAAAATCCTGGATTCTCATATGGGATTTCTGTAATTTCTACGAGATGCATAGATGCGCCAACTCCTTTTTCTTTTTCTTTTTTACACCTTCGCTTTCATATCCCTCCTTCGTGACTGAAACTTTCCCATTTTTGTCATTTATGTCTGTTGTGTTCGTCGTTGCATGGCAAAAAAATATAGTAGCTGTTTATATATCTCTTCGTTTTCTATTGATTTTGATTTACATCTGTATTCATTCCGCGTCTGACGCCTTGTACGAGTAATCCCAGCCCTCTGATGATGGTGTTTCCGTAGGAATCTTTGCTTGTTTTGGATAGGCCATATGACGACTTTTAACGATAGCACCTTTGAACAATCGGTCGCTTGTCTTTTCAAGCTCGGTCATGGCCAAGTTCATGGTTCGGAATTGGCGTTCGAGTGTCCTCAGTTTTTGCTCTCTTTGTCGCATTTTATGTAGCTTCCATGCTCGTTCGATGGTTTCATGTCTTTCTAACGCCTCGCCTTCTAATTCGATCGATGCAGGGCGTGCAGGAGATTCGAATAGAACACGGCGAATCACCTCGAGACGCTGGTCACCACCACCTCCAGACGTTTGTTTGCCTGCTGGAGCACTTGCAAATCGTACTTGACTCGCGCGTCTAATGGAGTGCTGGCGGAGAGCAGTCAGCATTATTAATTATGAGAACGAAAGAAAAGAGTGAAAAGCCTTTTGGCACCCCTGTCCCAGATAAGCCACACAAGGTAAAGACGTGCAATGGTCCCAGAACCAAGCCGCTGGAATACTGTCTCGGTTCTTTATATGAAATCAAAAAGACGCAACTCTCTGCTAACAGCATGGACCCCGTTCAAATAGTTTTTAGCATACAATTAGGTGGTAAAAAGCTAGCACAAGGTAAGCATTTCTACTGTCGCCTTCCTATTTGGGTTTCATCGCACTCCGCAAATGCATTTGAGCGGAGCTAGATGTCAAAGTCTATTGTGTGTTTGTGAGAAGAAAAGAGAAGGGGGTTAAGGGGGAGGGGTGATAACAATGGATGTGACTAGGGATTTCGAGAGTTCTTATCATCGACCTGCTCATCCGATAATAACTCTTGCTCTTCTGGCTCTACCTCGGAAAGATAGTGGTCTGTGCTTTCCTGTTTAATCCACATCTCCTTATATACACTGTCAGGCGTCTCCAGTAGGGTTTCATGCCGACCAGACTCGACGATCTTGCCTTCCTTCAGCACAAAAATTTCATCTGAACTACAGTTAGAGATACACACTAGACAACAAACCCTATTTACCAGCATCTGCGATTGTTCTCAAACGATGTGCAATGTGTAAACTGCTCATGCCAGTCTCGCGTAAAATAGTTCTGAAGTTTGCCAAGAGGGATTGTTCGGTGTGCGTATCCAAAGCAGAGGTGGCCTCATCCAGGAACAAAATACGTGGGTTTTTCAGTATAGTACGAGCCAACGAGATACGTTGTTTCTCACCACCTAGATCCATTGTAAGCCCTCCGTTCTTTACACCAAACGGAAACTATTTATTTACCTGAAAGCATGAGACCGCGTTCTCCCACCTTTGTGTCGTATTTATCGGGAAGGCTCATGATCACGTCGTGAATTCGGGCACGCTTGGCTGCCTCATAAACCTCCTCTCTTGTCGCATCGATACGTCCGTACTGCACGTTGTAGAAGATTGTGTTGTTGAATAAACTCGTGTCTTGTGGCACAACGCCAATGGCGCGACGAAGACTATCCACTTTAATATCCTTGATATTTTGGCCATCAATATAGATGTTGCCTGACTGGGGCTCATAGAACCGGAACAGTAAACGCAAAATCGTGGATTTTCTGACAGATATATGAGCACCAACTAACGAAAGACATCCACTTCATCTTACCCGCAGCCACTTGGACCAACAAAGGCAGCCTTTTTTCCTGCAGATACAGTAAAGCTTACACCATTCAAAATGGGACGCAGCGGATGGTATCCGAACACGACGTTTTCAAACCGAATCTCTCCACCTTTGAACACAAAATCCTTGGCATCTGGGGCATCTTGGATAAGGGCTTTTTGATTCTCCAAATTAAACAAGGTATCCATATCAATCAGGGATTGTCTTAGTTCTCTGTAGACGGAGCCCAGGAAATTCAAAGGCATTGAGAGCTGGAAAACGAGCTGATTCACCATGACAACATCACCAACCGTCATGGTTCCTGCAACGCGGTGAGAACTTCCTTCTATACAACAGCACAAATACCTTTCAAAACACCATTTGCCGACAACAACATCATAACAGTTAAAGCAGAACTGAAGATTGCATTCTGACCAGCGTTAAGATATGCGAGACTCGATGCCACTTTAAGCGAAGCCTTTTCATATTTTTGTAAGGGCTTGTCATACTGGTTTGCTTCAAATTGCTCGTTGTTGAAGTACTATACTCCATAATCAATATCAATTTGTTAGTCAGTACTTCCTTCTTACCTTGACAGCTTCAAAATTGATCAATGAATCCACTGCTTTCGATGCTGCCTCGTTATCTGCTTGATTAGCCTGTTTGCGGAATTGCGTTCTACAAATAACATTTTAAGTTTTGTATCGCACACGAACACCGATAGTGTACCTCCATGCTGTGGTGATTACGGTAAATCCTGTGTAGGCAACAATCGTTGCAAACGTCACTGCAGCGTACGGTGTGCCAAAGTTGTAAGCCTAGCGTTTTTCCGTCGTTACATATCTTCGGTTGCTATCATGAGTCTCTATGCTTACCAAAATACCGCAGACCATGGATATTTCCAATGCCGTGGGTAAGACATGGAATACCATCGAACTGACCATAAAACTGATACCTCTGTATGCCAAAGGGTGTAAGTTCGATCAAACCCTCCAATAGTGGGCACAACAAGACACGTACTTTGTACCACGATCGATAGCGCGATTTAATCCACCTGTCTGACGAGTCAAGTGGAAACCAAGATCCAATCGATGAAGGTGAGAAAAAACATTCAAGGCGACACGGCGAATTGCTTTCTGAGCGACTGCGGCAAATACGGCATTACGAAGTTCTTGAAATGCACTTGCACCAAGGCGGGCAAGTCCGTCTAGGGACCAAAGTGTCAGCTTAAGGGCTTCCAGCATACACGTGAAGAAACTCACATCCAATAATTGCGGCACCACAAACAGTCCATAAGGTTGCATCCTCAGGAAAGGTAACACCAAGCGAATCAACCACGTTTTTGAAGAAAAAAGGCACTTGCACATTCAATAGCTACTTCCGTCGATCATGAAGTGGATCTCTTCCTTTCCATTTCAATTGATCATACCTTTCCACCAACAAGTAACGATAAAGCAATAACAACACGTGTTCTCACACCGATATCATTTTTCGGCCAGATGTATTTCATCAATTGTCGTATAATAGCCCAGTCTGTCGCGTTACGTTCTTTGTTGCTCTCCACAACTTCTTTTTGCGCTGGTTTCACAGCTTTAGGAACTTCAACTTTGGATATATTCTTGATATCCTTGGGGCTCGTAAACATACGCCTGCCAGCAGGACAGAATGACGGGAAATTCCACCGAGTGCGATTAACGTGAAGCGGGCGATTAGGCGGTCTTATGAACATGGACGAAGTCGCTTTCCGGACTATCATGTCCTTCGGCAACGTCCTTGTCGCACGTAGACAGGACGATGAGAACCTTGCAAACATCAGCGATTCTCTTATCGCAATCACGTATATACGGAAATGGATGACAAATCGTGTTAAGGTTTGTAGCTTGTTCAAAGCGGAGTGCTTGCTGGAAATCAAACCCCCGCATTGTCGTACAAGCCACATCAAGGCCATAACAGCTGCCATTTTCCATAATCAATAGAACGTAACCTGTACCGAGGAAAGGTCAAGCAAGGTGGAACGTAGGTTTAACGCAGTAAAAAGTGCAAGTTTGGCATTGGCTTGAGGCAAAACATGCTCAACCAGAAATAGGGCAAGTTAAAGGGCACTCCCGAGAGAACACGCTATATTCCTACTGGAAAAAGGGGCCGTTGATGTACTAACATACATTGATATCAATTGATGATAACCTATACTGCGTGTGTGTGTAAAAGTCACTACGGTACTTTCCCAGCTGATCATCGGCTTATAAGATTGATCCAGTATTCTATGGTTCCAGCGTCTCCCGCTTTTCGGACAGGAGGTTAGAGGCGCCTGCAAGGGCGCTCGATGATGCCGCTCGATCGTCATGATTATTACAAGTATATCCGGCTGCAAAAGACGGACGCAACCGATTGCTACACTGAAGGACACCATAACAAACGACATTCTTCACTTCACCCTTGATACGGCGACGTACCGTGGGAGACTTCGTCGGTTGGTAGCAGAAAATACATGCCTTTGATGGCCTGAACTCATTGGTCATGGCTACTGGTATGTGCCGGTGATGTTATTCACGTATCTTCTTACCACCTCGTCGTAGATGCCCACCTATGGTTGACCCACTCCTGTACCACTGGTCCCAATGCAAAATACGGGCATGATATCCGAGGACGTAGGATTGCTGGATTTAACAAATTGCTGCTCCTTAGATGCAAGTATAGCGTACGCCCGCTTGTTTCGGAGCTGTTGAGTTCTCGCTTTGTGGTTCCCCCCTGAGAATGATAGAAATCACGTAGTGGCTTGCGTGCATCACGATGTTTCTGGAAACGTACAGTCAGTTTCCTAAGAAATGGAGCACAATTTCTTACCTTCTGTGCAACAAGAACATCATCCGCTGTGGTAGATTCCAAAGGAAATTTTCGCAAATCCTCTTCAATATTTAGTACAGATCGATTAAGCTAACAAAACCATCAGTGTCACGATCGGTCAATCGCTGTAACTGACCTTTCTTCTTCGCTCACGATTTCGAGCGTGTTTCCTTGTGAAAGTTGTTTCGCGCAACTTCGGCCTTCAGCCTAGATGGTTGCGGAATTTTCATATCTACTACTGTCAAAGGCACCTGTTGTGTATCGTCCAACTCTTCAAGGGCACTGTACTTGTTGTAGAGATCCATATGAAATTTGTATTTCTCTGTTGTCAGCGGCACGGTTACCGACAGCGTACAGACCCCCATAGTCGGTACCGGCAAACATCAATAGTCTCTTATCGTCAATTTCTGCCAATAGATTGCTGATATGTAGACGTTCAACGGAATCACAGCAGGATGGATTATCCCACAAGGTTGGCATAGTCATCTTTGGTGGCTCCTTCGGCGGACCAGGATCTTTTGGTTGCCGCTTTATCTTTCGAACCAATGAATAATTGCTGCACTTGCTCCTGCACGTTTGTTCTCACCTTATTCAGAAAGTATCTGTCTTGTTTGAGATTTGCTAACTCTTTTTGACTTTTTAACAGTTGCAGCTGTTGCTCGTTCCGCGCCTGTCGCGCACTGATCAGTCAATCAGATCCATCTCTTCTGGGCGAAAGGCCTTCTAAACGGAAGTTATTGTATTTGTTCTTCATTTCGTGCACCATGCGAGTATTCATTTGTAATGTCTTATTTTCGCTACGGATAACTGCTTCCATATGCTTGATTCGCTCATTGATCGCTTCAATGCCCTCTTCGATGGCTTCCTTCGAGAAGTTGTGGTCGATCCTTTCGCCTTTTGACCATTTCGTCTTTCGTCGTTCATCGTACTTGGAAGAGACTGGCTGCCGTCCCGTAGTGACTACTAGTCCATAGAGGACCACTGTACCAGAAGTAGAGATTGTTAGTCGATGCACAAATTCTACAATGTTACGAGTCGCTGGTCCCGGTGACATCAAAGAACATTTTACATATCTTTTATTTGCGCAAATGGATGTCATCACCCGATTTTTCACCGCTTTTATCCCTAATGATTGAAAAAAAAAAACGGAAAGAGAATGGTGAAAGAAGATATTGATACATGCAGTACAATAATTAGTAACGATTAAGGTGCAATGATCTACTCATCAGGCACTTTGATGTGTTTGGCCTCTTATGTTTGCTTATCATCTGGCTCTACCACCAACAACCTTAACAGAGTTCTCTCGATTAACCTCATGGTGATTTTTCTCTTGTATTGGCGGGGTACAACCAATACGAGAAAACAAGGTGATCATAGAGGTCTTTATTGTATGAAGAGAAAAAGAAGCTACCCAATAAAAGCACCAGATAAAAATGTCAGCTATCTTTTATCATGGTACTAGCTACCACTTTAGCTTCACTCAATAGCAGTCGTTGTACGGTAAAGAATGAAAAAAGACAAAGAAGGAGGTAGTGAACAATCTATCTTTTAATTGATAATGCTCGATCGGTGCCTGTCGGTGCTGAGAGAAGTTCAAAAAGTGCTTACCGGAGCGCAGCGGAGGTCCAAGCATTTTTTCGTTCGTTCATTTTCCCGTCTGGCATAGCAGATCGTTGAATGGTTTGCAAACGTATGAAGTTCTAAAGAAACTCTAACTATTGCGGAGGAATGCTCAAGGAAGTGCCCCACGAAATTTCTTAATTAAATTATCAGCTACTCTGTCAACATGAAGCGGAAGTCCTATTCGCTTCTCCTTCATAACCAGCGTCGACAGCAAATTACTGGCCACGCACACTTTGCGCACGTCGGAAGATCAAATAGACTGCCAGATTCTCAGCATTGACTGCACTGCTTTTCTTGCTTCAGTACCCATGCTAGTCGCTAATCTTGCAAGCGAGCACGACAACATCGCCCAACTAAGTCAATCCAGTAGCAAAGAAGCTACCAATGTCGACGCGTTCGAAAATGAAAAGCAAGACCCTGCCGCCACGCTGGTCGTGCCGGCAGTGTCCAACGATGCTATGGATTTAGACCTTGCCGTTGAATCCCTTGAGCCAGCTGGCTTCGTCTATCCCGTCATGGCGCTGGAACAGTCTGACACAGACATCTCAGCCACACCAGAAACACGAATTACATCAGATGTATTGTCTGCAGCCGATAGTCCAAACCTGTTGGACATTGATAGCGAGTTACCGATCTCAATCGAATCACAGGAACTAGATCAATTCGACATTGTACAAGATAAAAGTACAAATACGTCGGAAGGTACAGCTGAAAAAGGGAGTGGAAGCGGATACCCTGAATCACACGAGTCCAACCAAGCCGACAATACACAAAGAGAAAAAAATATGCCTAATAAAGCTGAAAATCCAAGAAAAAAACGCAAGGGAAACGGAGCTCTCAAAGCGGATAACAATGGCAATAGTACGCCGGAAAGTTCAGCAGAAGATGGAAGTAACAGTGATGATCCTGAAAAATTCGAGATTGAAAAGCTCGTTAGTCATAGGATATACAGGGTAAGACCAACATAATTTTGTTATTTCAACCGATTGACATTCTGAAAGGGTGTGGTTGTGAAATATGAAGTCAAATGGAAGAATTACTCAGATGCTCAGAACACGTTAGAACCTGCAAATGTGTTACATGAGTACGTTCTGTGCTTCGTCCACAGGCTACATTGGGGATCTAAACATTTATGCTCTTGATAGAGACTGTCCAGAACTTTGTGCGGAGTACTGGGATCGACAAGGGCTACGCCCGCGGAACGCACCGCGTAGTGAGAAGAGGAAACAGGATGCAGTAGCAGAAAGTTCAAATTTTTCTCGAAAACAACAATTGTCTGAGGAAAAATACGAGGAATTAGCTCGGAAAAGAGACATCCAGCAAGAGGATCTTTCGTCAACATATCGTTCGTTGGGATTTGTACTAAGTTACGGAGGAGATTGGCCCCAATCTGACACAGATTGGCATAAAGAAATAAAGGATATCCATACTGTCCTATACACCAAGCGGCAACATCAACTTATGGCCTACGTCACTTGGTAAATAGAAGCGAAAAAAGTTTATTTTAGACGTGAGCCAATGTACTGTTGTTAAACTAAAACCTTGTGTGCTAGGACAAACGGGAAAAGGACGGTACATCTAATTGAGGAACTTCACGAGCGGGTCCCAGAAAAGGTATTCATAGTCACTTATCTCTTTTTTTTTTTCTTGGCTTAAGATCCCTTTATAGTTGTTATTGTTCTACGAACAGAAACTGCGGTTTGAGTAGTGACATCTTAACCTTTCTTGCGAAACGTTCTTAATGCTTAGCTGTCATGTTTGAGAATAACAGAACTTGGAATCGTTACGTCGAATCAAAGATTGCGGTATTTGTACATGTAGCACAGCTTTAATGGTAAAAGTTTTTTGCATGAAAAGTCGTACATTTTAACAAATGGGTGCCTGGAACCTTGTGTCGAAGATCGTGATGTGCCCTTTAGGACAACTAAGTGACATATAAGATATAATCTTCTTTTTTGCCTTACTTGTTGCATACGCTGGATACTACTTGTTACACGTAGCTCTTTAGTGTCTGACATGTGTACGTCCGGCCCTTCAACGACCACGCTATAGGCTTAGTTATGCTTGGCAAGGTAGCATGATGGTCCGGATAAAGCTCTCGGACCGCAAAACCCATGACACTCAGGACAACGGTGGTTAACATTCTTGACCGCATTATCAAAGTCTGATCCCTTATTCTTGACCCCTTGCAATCTTTGTATCTGGTCGAAACTGAAAAATCGCCAAACGATTGTATAAAGTAGAAGCGAATTGTAGAATGAACCATGAGAGTCCAATAGATACATATATAAGTTAGGACCTGGGGCAGCCTCGTAGCTGTGGCAAGACGCATTAAGCTTCTTTTGTTCCTTGACCGGTGTCACAAGTCATTAGATCATAAGGTGCAATCCAATTACGCCATTAAGTTTATGCAGTGAAAATGTTGCGCCATCGCTGCCGAGCGGGGAAAAAGATCTAACGGAAAACGTGACCTAGCTTTGAATGCATGAAAGCTTCCGGTTTTTGGCAGGTTCGGATCGGAAAAGGTATATATTCCTTCCTCGCATATTTTTTCCCCTCTTCTTGCATATCGTTTTCACTCCACTCCCATTTTTATTCCTTCACATGCCTTTAGAATACAACAGCGAGCCCGAACGAGGCGAATTATGGAATACGCTAATCGTTCGTAACCAAGCTCCATTTAATGCTGAGCCGCCTCCGCCTGAACTGGTTAAACATTATATCACGCCGATCTCAAAATTCTTTTGTCGATCCCATGGACCGATTCCGGATCTTGACGATAGCCATGCAATCACGTTCGAGGGTATAGGTCTTCAAGGGCGCCAGATTCATATCACAGTGGAGGAACTAAAACGTCGATTTGAAAAAACGCATGTGATGATGGCTATGGAGGTATGACAGATGATATATTTCGCTACCTGTACTAATGATAACGAACGAAAAAAGTGTGCGGTAATATAAACAGAAGTGAGATCGTAGACCAGTGTAACCAAACGTACAATATTGGAAAATCTAGGGTAACCGTCGGGATGGACTGCATCGGGTAAAAGATACCAAAGGGGTACGTTAAAAGAAATATATCTCTTGTTGTTTCTGAACCTTCTACCAAGGTCATTTGGGGTCCATGTGCTGTGGGTAATGCGGTCTATGGTGGGTGTCGTCTTAAGGATGTTCTGGAAAGCATGGGTGTTACTAGTTCCATCAAAGGTCTTGGCAAACTGCATGTCGATTTTCGCTCTATAGAGCAGGTACAGAAGGAGGATATTAACGGGAGAAGTCAGTTAATAAGATCTTCTACTTCAACTAGTGTGAAGAGGATGTTTGCTATGGCTCTTCCATCCCGTTATCCAAAGCACTGTAGGTGGTACCCACCCCCACATGAAGAATAAGCTTAATGTTACTCAACCTGCCGATTGTAGGGATCCATTTGGTGATGTTCTGCTTGCATATGAAGTTAGTTGAATATGGGTATATTGCGAAAGACGAATTTTAACTGACACAAGGTTTCAGATGAATCACGAACCGTTGACGCGTGACCATGGTCATCCGATTCGTATAGTTGTACCAGGTTGCTATTAACGTTGTCCTGTCAGTTTGCGGTAACACTTACCCGAATTTTAGGATATATTGGCGCGCGTTCTGTCAAGTTCTTGAAATCTGTGCGCATTCAGGATTTCGAATCGACATCTTACTTCCAGCAAAAAGACTACAAAATTTTACCGGATCATGTATGTGATATCATACTTTTTTAGTAAAGTCTACTAAACTCAGAAAAATCGTCATGCACAGATTGAAAACGAGCAACAGGCCAAAGACTATTGGTGCAAGATGCCGGCCATCGGGGAATACAATGTACAATCTTACGTATGCGATCCGGCAGACGGCGTAAATGAAGAACCCATACAAAAGCGGCTCGTCTCAGGTTATGCACTCTCAGGAGGCGGGAGAAGCATCCAAAGAGTGGGTATGTATCATTTCATTATTGGTTGGACACCACACTTAATGTGTCTTTTCAAAACTAGATGTGTCAGGAGATGATGGCAAAACCTGGACGCAGGCAGAACTATGCCAACCGTCTTTAGAAGGGAAGTCGACACACATTTGGGGTTGGTGCCTGTGGACGGCCCGTGTAGATACCAAGCGAAACGTTAGAATTGTAAGCCGCGCAGGTAAGATTACCATGATATAAATTAAACAAAGTATTTATCGTATATTAGTGGATTCTTCTGGTAATATCCAGCAAGAATATCCAGTATGGAATTACCGTGGAGTAATGAATAATTCGTGGCGTACTGTAGAGAAAAAGCAAAATTCAATCTTATAAAGAAATACCAGAAAAAGCACTGAAGTCGAGCTCACCATGGATCGTCCTTGCTTTTGATTTTTTTTAAAAAAAATATGACATGACTGATGAAAGTAACATCCGAGTAGTTAAATGACTGAGAGGAAAAAAACAAAAACCAAGGGAATGGTACAAAACACAAAAAGAATTCTAGGGTTTACGTGCTGGTAGTCACCGTAACCTCAGCTGTCTTGTCTTCAACCACCACAGCCGCTGCACCTCCTTGCAGCGCACCTCCTGCAATTAATTTTGCGTTACCAATAACTGCCAAAATTTCGTTCAAGCTATCTTTCCAAGTGTTCAATCTTGTGCTGAGTTGTTGCCATTGCTCCTTGCCAAATAAACGGTAGATGCTTCGGTGAACAATCACTGTCTTGTTCAATTGATCGAGCTTAGCTTCAACCAATCCAGCCCGGATCACATCAATGACCCACATCTCCACCTCTTCTTCTGGGATTTCGAGGCTTTTGGCGATCTCAGCATAGGTCAACTCTCGTGCAAGATTTTCTGATCCAAGCGAAGCAAGCGAAAGCAATCGAATCTTCTGCACGTTGTCATCTCCGTTCAGGCGCTTCATCAGGTCGGCGTGCTTTTCCGCAAAGGTCTTGTAAGTTGGGAGGGTTCCGTTTAAGAAAACATCCAAAAGCTCGAACTCGGTTGTGCCCTTCAGTTTCTGGATTGCGGTGTACTGCAGAAGGTCCTCGAAAGCAAAGTAGTTCTCCATCTCGACAGCACGGATAATAACTTCCTTGGCAAGTTCTGCTGACTGAGTATCAGCAGCAGCATAGGTGCCAAGTTTCTTCAGCAAGAAGTCAAAAGACAGTTTCCTACACCATTTTCCATCAGTTCCTATCGGCATTACATAGTATACAAATAATGGTAAAAAGTACATACTCTTGGCCAGCTTGCTTAAGTGTTTGACTGAGGTGACTGTACAGCGCTCGTTCGGTCTCGATATCAATGCCCCAGTTTTTGGCCCAGGTATCAACATGTTCCAATTGGTTATACATGGAATCCAACTCGTCAGCTTGTGCGGTCACATCAATAAGTCCAATGAACGCGTCGTAACGAAGAGCAGAATTTGCGGGAAGAGCATTGTACAAGTTGAGCAAGCTACCATTCTACACGTCAGTCATATCCTGAAACTCATCTCTCTCCCCTCCCTATTATTTGTTGCTACATACATCTTCTGCTTCAAGCTTGTCTTTGTGCTTTCAGTCTTTGTCAAGGTCGCAACCAATGACTTGACGGCTGCTGCTTTCACCTCCTCAGGGCCATTACATGTTATGACAATGAGCAAATTGAAAGCACCCTCCACCTCTATCATATAATAAGTCAATGCCCAATGTCATCTTTCGTCATGCATTCAAACCTCGATCGATTTTGACCAAGAAAATAGAACCGTCTTCAGCGAGTTTGGCGTACACGTCGTTCTTCTTATCCGACTCGACAAGAGCTTTAATTTCTTTAACGTAGGGAGCATCGTCTTCACCTTCCTCGCCTCTCAGCTTGGAAATGTAGGATGCCAGATCATAGATCTACGGCAATAACTGTAAGTTGTATTGTCAAGAAAATAAGCCACGCCTCGAAAATCAAGCATATTCGGGAAGACGAATCGGGGCAAAAAAGCTGAAAAAGAGTGAACAAGTACCTGGGTAATGGCATCGCCTTGAACAAAAATGTTTGCAGACATTGGAAGCCAAACAACAGGTGGAGTCTGAGAGGAGGCGCCCTTTCCTCTCCAAAAAAAGGTCACCTTTGGCGAAAACAAAAAAATTTCCCTGACGTCACGTGAACATGGGACGTATATTTTTTTTGCTTTACTTTGCCTTTGTCCAGGCTTCTTGTTCAAATCGCTTGTTTAAGAGCGCATGACGATATAACCAACGTGAAAATTACATGATATACTGCGAAATTTGTAAAACGTAAAAGATAGCATGAAATTCTGTGGAAGGAAACAGCGATAGAGTGTGAAGATTCCAGAAAGCGAAATCCAAATCATGTTCTCATACATCGAGTATCTTCATTTTGTGTCTCTTGAGGACCTTCTACCGATCAAAACAAGAAAGATAGAACATAGAAGCGGCTACTACTACTTTTAAGCTCTGTCTTTGTTTCTGAAAAATTTGTCCTCCCCTTAAATACCATCACATCCTGTTATCTGAAACGTCTTTTTCACGTGACAGAAAACCCCTGTTTTCCGACATGTCTTTGGCATGAAACAGTGGAACCCTGTCTCTGAGACACATCTTGTGTGAGATAACAAGGATCCAATTACCTTTACATGAAATAAAGAGATCGTATCTCTGATACGCCTTGTGCATTAGACAAAGAGCCTTATGTCTAACGCGGGAAAATCGAGCCCTATCTTTAGCATCTCTTCTGCGCAAGACAATGAAAATCTGTCTCTGGCAAGTCCTTCATATCAGGTAATGCGAGCTATTAATGGGACGAACGCAACTCCGATGTAAGGTGAGATAATATCCATATGTGAAATACTCCTCGAACTGGCGTAAAACAGACACTTTGGACTTGGCCGATTCGTCGTTCCTCAAAAGTCTGCGGTGCCCTCAGATCGTCCACATCCACATTTCGAAATATTCGATTTGAGTAAATTCAAAGAGTAAGACACGAAGCAAAAAACAAAAGAAAATCAATGGACTCAATACCTTTATTATATAGACGCGGGGAATTTGGAAATCACTGCCTAACGGATGGTTTTGCTGTGTCTTTCCCATTTAAAAAGGTTGTACCCGAAGACCGCCTCCCGTCACTGGATTTAAAAGATATTTCGTGGGAGGATTTGCCCTCCTGCGAGATCTGGGGCGTAGATCCTGAAGTGACTCAAGTCTTCGTTGCTGTGGACGATAGCGACCACACGGTGTGCAAGCAACAACCAACAACCGACACCAGGTTCTCCAATTCTCTGCAGCAGCGTACTACGTAAAGCCGGCTATAAGAAAACCAACACAACGATTCGCGAATGGAAACAACAGAACGATATTGTCGACATTGAATCCAATCTTGCTTCGGCAAAAAACAGCCCGCCCTGAAAACGTACAACAGTACATGCGGCAATGTTTGGCCAACTTGCCTACTTTGCTCAATTTCTATGGAGTAGAATTTCAGCGCCTTCGTTTTCTCAACTACAGAGGAAAGCAAAAAGTTCATGAGGAAATGGTGAACATCTTTATCAGTGGAGGTCGCAAGTACAATCCTCCAGGGCATCACCAGGTTAGCCAAGCTGTAGTGCGAGCCCGAACTCGCCGTGACGGATCTATGAAACAGAAAAGACGTCGACACCGTCTCAGAGGTGGTCAAGTTCTATCAAACCCAAAGCAGTAAGTTCTATTGCTATTCATGTTCACATGAAGTGTGTATTGGTTGACTGATTTTCATTGGTCTTTTAGGAACAAACGGAGAAAGGCACCAGTCACCGTTACAGGCGCGTAGGAGATGGCAAATTTGGAAGAAGAACTTTTCGGAGCAAGCTTCATGGCCAAGCCAGGACTTTCGGAAAGTTACTGAAGAGGACCGAATTCCATGGACGTTTGATTATGGTCTGTCGGGGAAGGATTAACCAGCCAGGTCTGTAGTACGTGTGGTCATCAAGTCATGGAAAATGTAGAGATCGACGATTCGAAATTGCATAGCGTAGTAGTCTGTAACAACTGCTCACGTATTTGGCAAAGAGATACCAATGCCGGTCGAAACATTCACGCCTTGGCAATGCTGTTCCTTCTTGTCGACCATACGCCAGACTCACGTCCACATGTCCTGTCTATGAACGTCGAAAATCAATAACCGAGCAACAGAAGCTCGCGACGATTAGACGACGTCGTAAATATCAAAAACATCGATTTCCATTTTTGTGGGAAAAGCAGCTTCTTTCAAAGTAGCAAATCAAGATGCGCATCCAGTTTAAACTCCAGATCCAAAGTGTTACGACGTTTTCGGAAAAGGCTCTTTGCTCTGACATAAGCTTGAAACGGCTGCAGGGAATACAATAAAGTCATTTCTATTAATACGTACTAACTAAAAGAGCATCGGCTGTATGCGCCGGTACAGCCCGGTAAAAAAAGATGTTCATAAACTTTTATCTGGACACTCCACTTGGTAAACTTCCTTCGATGTTCACAGAAATAATACGATAGAAACGGTAACTTATGTGGTGGTCTTCCAGTTCGATCTGATTGTATTCCTCAGGTATGGTACCAAACTTTTCTGCTCACTAGGAGTACATATAACGCGCTCCCACTGCAGATAAACATCCCAATGTCGGCATAACTGATTGGAGATCATAGGGCTTCAAAGTGCATCAGGTCTCGCGGCCAAGCGTAAGCAACTAGAGCTCACTGTTTGATCACGGACAGGAACATGTTGATATTTCTAGGTGGGAACTCTAGCGTTTATGCATGTTTTGCTATTGGTGAAGCCACGTACGACGAAATGTGACATTACGTTGACGGTTAGTAACTAATAATATACTTGACTGTCAGCTGAACAGGTTGGACATCTTTTTTTTTTAGACCATATGAACTGTATACAAAAAGGCACAGGAAAATATAAACACAAGGGCTTTTAATAACTTTCTCTGTTTTCTTTTTTATATTCATCCTGCTCAGCACTAGTCTAGGTGCCGACGTCCAGTGGAGTGAAAAACGCGGGTGTTTACGGGAGATAACGATGACAGCAAAGTAGATTGCTACTACTGTCAACCATTTATAGTATCGTTGGAAACAGGCATTCTACGTACTACGCGGATCACAAGGCGAGACAACCTCGGGAAACGAGGATATATGTTATCCATAGACGATCGATACAATATAACCCCGACTCTTCTTTTTTCTCGACCTTCCCTTTTTCCCTCACTTCTTTGTTTTCCAAATCTATGCGAAAAGGATGAAAATTTGGTATCATTTCTGGCGATGGCGTAAACGAGAAATCGACCGGGAACTAGGCAAAGACGAGTTATACGAAGAGGTCCCACCTCACCGAACAGGCCCTCTTCGTCGCTCGAACACAACGGTCAAACTGCGGCAGGTACCCACAGGGGGCCGCCGAGTATTTGTGAATTTACCATTGCCAACTTACGAGATCAACCAGCGAGGACAACCGAAGCGTACCTATGTGAGCAATAAGATCAGAACGTCAAAATATACCCTTTTGAGCTTCGTTCCAAAGAATCTCTTTGAGCAATTTCGACGAGCGGCAAACCTGTACTTTCTTGGAATGGCCATTTTGCAGATGCTGCCGTATTTCGGTGTCAGGTCTCCCGTCCTTACATTGCTACCCATCTGTGTTGTTGTTGGTGTCACTGCGATTAAAGACGGCTTCGAGGATTATCAGAGGCACAAAGTTGACGCACGGTTTAACAACACTGTCACACATACATTGATAGGCTACGAGAACAAAAATCATCCAGCGGCAGTCGCCACCACGCGTGACAACGATGACGACAGTGCGCTTGGAGTGTTTAAGCAGTCGTTGTCGATGGATATACGTGTAGGCGACTTTATTTTACTGCGAAATGGTGAAAGTTGTCCGGCCGATGCTGTATTGCTGTCAAGTTCGGAGGAAACGGGTGTATGTTATGTCGAGACTAAAGATCTCGACGGGGAAACCAATCTAAAGCCTCGGCAAGGTATTCCCGAACTAACGCATATACAATCCGGTACCGACTGCTTTAACTGTCACTTTTACGTCGAGTCCGGTGCACCCAGTCCTGATCTGTATTCCTTCGACGGTACACTTGCGCTGCTCGAAACGTCTGGAACTTCGTGGAAGGAGAAAACTAAGATACCAGTAACGATCGATAATATGCTGTTGCGGGGACATGTGATTCGTACAAAGTGGGCCATTGCGCTTGTGCTTTTTACTGGAACAGATTCGAAGATCATGCTGAACTCAGGTGAAACTCCAAGTAAACGCAGCCGAATTGAGAAGGAGATGAACCAAGAGGTTAATTTCCCGACAAAGACACCGAAGCAGGGTTAACATAAACAATACTTAGATTCTTATCGCATTTGTTGTATTGTTTATCCTGTGTTTTATTTGTGCTGCCATGGGTGGCCTCATGAAACGATGGGATGATCAATCTCCTGCATCAGAACTCTATTCGCAGCAGTCGGGATCACCGGCCTTTGTTGGGTTCACTAATTTTTGGTAAGCGTTATCATAACGAAAACGGGCGATCACTAAGACAACAAAATGTGGTACAGGGCGAGCTTGATTATCTTCCAAAACATCATCCCTATTTCACTCTATGTTTCAATTGAATTCGTGAAAACATTTCAGGTTATTCCTTGTGGAACGTAATCTAAACGGCAACGACTGACGTGATTTTATATAGGCTTATTTTATTTGGAACGACCGCGACATGTGGGATGACACAATGAAACAGCCTTGTATTCCCAAAAGCGTACGTCGTATCCTTTTGAATTCCTTGCTCATTGAATATTAGTGGAATTTATCGGATGACCTGGGTCAAGTGGAGTATATGTTTTCCGACAAGACAGGGACTCTTACCAGAAATATTATGGAATTTCGTGAATGCTCAATCGGCGGGCAGCGTTATGGAGACAACGGGTTTGCACCAGAATCAGAAGGAGAAAAAGGAGCGCGTTTGCGAAAAGAAAATGGGCAAACGGAAGATCAAGAGGAAGATACGGCCGATGTGGAGGACGATAAACAACGATTAGCGATTTTTCAGGAATATGAAAATGCCCTTCGTTCCACTTTTGAACCTCGCTATTCTAGTTTAGATCCGAAAAAGTTATCATTTGCGGACCCCCGTGTCTTTGCCGATCTTCAGCATCCACAACGACGGTGCACGATGAAAGAGTTCTTCATGGTCCTAGCATTATGTCACACGGTCGTCGTCGAAAAAATTGGAAAGGACGGAAAAGTACTTGTGGAAGAATCAATGCAGGAACAGTCGGCAGATAGCACACCTCAAGTATTAGATAACAGTGTAGAAATTGAAGAAAAGTCAGTTAACTTCCGGGAAGCGATTCGCGAACAGAAAAAGAGGTTGAAAAAGCATCTGAAGAACAAGAAAACAGGAAAACGGCGTAGTCGTGGCGATGAGTTTGAGTTCATCACGAATACGAGTAGATCAAGTCTAGTCGACCATACCGTCAAAGAACAGATTGAATACAAGGCTGAATCGCCGGACGAAGCTGCCTTGGTGGCTGCTGCTAGAAATGTCGGGTTCTGTTTTACCGGTCGTCGAGGTAGAATACTGTCCGTCAATATCTTGGGAGACGATTACACTTTCGAGTTACTCAATGTGTTAGAATTTAACTCCACCCGTAAACGGATGAGTGTTATTCTGCGACGACCCGCACCTTGGAATGACATTGTTCTTTACTGTAAAGGCGCCGATAATGTGATATTAGAGCGGTTGGAAAAACATGAACATCCAGAGCCAACGCAGAAAGATATTGAAGTATTTTCGAATAACGGCTTACGAACATTAATGTTAGCTTGGCGCACGCTGGACGAAGCTGAGTATCAGTCATGGAATCTGGAAGCGGAAGAGGCGAGTACAGCGATAGAAAATCGGGCGCAAAAGATAGATGCAATACAGGATAAGATCGAACGGGATCTTAAACTTTTGGGCGCAACTGGAATAGAAGACAAGCTTCAGGAAGGAGTACCACAGTGTATCGAGGACCTACGCCGCGCAGGAATCAAGGTTTGGGTATTAACGGGTGATAAGCTGGAGACGGCCATCAATATTGGTTATGCGAGCAAATTGCTGGATTCCAGTATGAAACTCTGGGTAATCCGTGGAGCAAACGAAGAACAAGTCCGCCACGATTTGGACAACATGATTGAACAACTTGTTTACACAGAGGAGAATGCGTTGATTATCGAAGGTGCGGCATTGACGTTAGTGTTCCAAAACGAGGAAATCAAATCCAAATTACTGGATGCTGGACTGTTATGTAAAAGCGTTGTTTGTTGTCGAGTTAGCCCTCTGCAGAAAGCTCTCGTGGTTGAACTGGTGAAGAATGGAGTGGGCGCTGTCACACTTGCCGTGGGTGATGGTGCCAACGACGTGAGCATGATTCAAGCAGCTAATGTCGGTATCGGGATAGCGGGTAAAGAAGGAGTGCAGGCTTCAATGGCCGCAGACTATGCCATTAGTCAATTCCGTTTTCTCCGCAAGCTTTTATTGGTGCAAGGTCATTGGAGTTACGAACGTATCTCTGAAATGATCCTCAACTTTTTCTTTAAGAATGTTTTCTGGGTATTTCCGTCCCTATGGTACCAGATTTACAGCCGTTTCTCCGGGAATATTTTTTACGACTATTCTTTTCTTCAACTTTACAACGTTATCTTTACCGTGGCGCCAGTGGTTGTTCTTGGAGCGACAGATCAGGACATCACAGCACCTTACTTAATTCGATATCCTCAATCGTACGAAGTCGGTATTGAACGCTGCCTGTATACCAAGTTCCGTTTCTGGATATATTTTGCAGATGGTGTATGGCAATCTTTGGTGGTGTTTTACGCATTCTACTTCCTTTATCGTAGCGATCCGAACCCCAACGGGCATCCCGAATCAATGCTACAATATTCCACTTCGGTTGCAATTACCTGTATTTTCCTGGCCAACGTTATGCCAGGTTTTAATACTTATTATTGGACTTGGTTCCAATTCTTCTTTGTTTTCGTTGAAATCCTTGTGGCATTTCTATGGGTGGTCATTTATGGCTTATTTCAAACGACCATTCATGGAATCGCCCCTATGGTATTTGGAGGATGGTCTTTTTGGATGACTTTCTTTTTGGCGATTGTTGTGGCCTTCTTACCACGCTTTACGGTAACATTTGTACGTCAGTGGTGGTTTCCAGACGTGGTGGCTGCTGTGCGGCATGCAGAACTGGCTGACAAGCGCAACAAAAAGGAGAACAAGCAGTTGTAAATTATTCATAAAACATAAAACATTGATATATTACCGTTCCAATTTATCAACGCGTCTCGTATAATGTGACGATGTCCATACCTGTCTCTTCTGCAGAACCTCTGATTCCAGAAATATCCAGAAGGACTTTACTATTTCTTATATGCAGGGTCATTTTAATGATCACTGCCTCAGTAATCACGTATCGATATCTAGATCATTAATACAGTTCTAAAAAACTAGCTTTATGTCTCTCTCATTACGACAGTGAGAGTAATGGAATCAAACTGTTCAATTTTCCAAAAGAGGATGAGATAGCTAAGCAGACATGTTGTGGCTCATAACAGCACAGTGTCACGGGGTAAGCTCTTGACTGGAATCCTGCAACCACAACAATGAAAGAAATAGTGAAGATGCTGATATGGAGTTATGCAATAGGCGACGATACACATCTTATCTGATGATGAGAGGACTATATTTCTTCATTTATTGTTTTAGTACATGCTTAAGTGCTTCTGCTGCCGCAAAACGACTAGGCATTCATGTTCGAACAGCCCAGCGATGGGTCAGGCGTTATTATGAAGATCCCAATAGCATTTTCGAAAGGAAGAAAAAATCAGGTCGGCATCGTATTCTCGGAGAAGAGTATAAACATTTTTTTAAATTAAATTGATGAGAACCCTTTAGCTGTTATAACTGAAGTAGTAGAGAGTTTATTGCAGAGCAGTTGTACCACAAAGGGGATCCAGAAAGATACAATATCTTGTAAATGACTATGGCTTTTGCCTTGGAGAAAACCATGTTAACACCATCATGCCCCTGTGAGAGAACCCAAGGCAAAGAACATGATCGATATACAATCAGCTGCAATGGTCGGTAACAAGGACGTTCATCCGAAGACTACTAGCCGCAAGCAACTTAATTGTTGAGGTGATCAGAATTCTAGAGACGTCGAACCCGCAAATAGTCTCACAGTGTCCATCGATTATGGCAGAAGGTCGTAACTTACATGTCTGCTGACGTTCAGGCACGCAAGTGCATTACCAAGCGCAAAGATTTTTTTTACATTTTATGATTATTTTTATTTTTATTTTCGCAGATACTTTACAACAGCGTGTCTCGATCAAAAATGAACGTACATGGCCAATAAAAACAAAGCCAAGTTTAGCATTATCGTTCGGAAAGGATTCTGATAGGTTTGAGCCGAGGAATCGGGATGCTTTGCACCAGCCGTTAAAGCACGAACAGATGATTCTGGAAGAAGAGGGCGGGTGCTCTCTGGTGCAAGTGTGATCGGACTAAATGTAAAACCGGTATTCAAGCCCTCAATGATCATTCCGCTACTAGACATGCTAAAAGATGCAGAGCTGCCCATTCTGCTTTGGGGGATGGTTCCCCAGCTTTTGGTTAGATTTGGCATGTCTCGGTTTGGATCCTCTCTTGCAGTCGTTTCCGGGATCTTTCCGGTTGTAGCACTGATATCCACTATACTGCTGGGTGGTGTCTCCATCATATTTGTCGTCTTTGGAGTATTCATTGTGGATGTAGGGGATGTCCGTGACGATTCAATCTCGTTCTCTATTTCTAAAGAAGCAACAAAAAAGAGATAGATTCATCAAGACTTAGATCCGAAGAAATGCTTTACCATCGCGATATCTTGTGGTTGTCACGGTCGTGTACATAGTCACTGCCCAGAAGCAAGGTAAACTGAACGTCTCTTTTATTTTAGGGAGACTATACCTGTTTTCGTGGAGGCCTGAACTGTGGCACACCAAACTGCGCATATCACTAAAAATACGATAATGGGACGCATATGGAGAGAAAAATGAGCAAAAATAAAGATTACATCTTCTGTTTTTATACAAGTTTGAAAACTGGCCATCATGCCAATCAGCATTCTCTCCGCTGGTATGCTCACAACTAAACCTTTGACACACACAGCAGAGGTTCCACTATAAAACTGTAATGACGATAACTTGTTTTCAAGCTGCGTCTCTCTTTTTCTTTTTCTTTTTCTTGTTTACAAATATGCGTTACAATTAAGTCGTGGTAATATCTTAACTAGTAGCTGCAACTTCAGTTTCTTTCTCGGATTTTGAGTCCTCTTCTTCACGTAATTCATCTAAGATATGGTAGCACTCTTCTAAAGTACTTACGCATAAAGCTTGACCTAAAGCAGCATTATGTTAACAACTTACGTGAAATCAATACCGAACTTTACCTTCAGGAATATGACCTCGGTCATCATAAAACTTTCCATCCTTGCGCAATTGATCTATGCTCGCCAACTTCATTTGATATCTACGGAAGTCGAGTCAAAATGCTGCCCAAAACTCCTTCTATAAATGCAACTCACGGATATAACTCTTCCGGTGAGCATGGAGCACCAATTTCTTTTACTGCCATCAAACATTGACGTACAGACGTCAACTGGTTGTATATTGGCGTGAGTGCTTCGCTGACAGGTACACTTTCGATCAATAAGATCAACACCATGCGATAGCACTTGTGTAGCAGGAAATTGAGTACCGTTTGGCCTTCTGGAGCTTGACCATGCTCATCTACGAATTTTCCTCGTACTTGTGGATCGGGGTTATCGTCACCTTGTCTCATTTTCACAATATCATGTAGTTGATGTTGATAGCTGAAAAGATCCGTTTGGCGTAATGTCCACTTGTGTGTAAGTTCCAATCGCTCGAGTTGTTGCTTTATTTCCACCAGTCGTTCACGCAGTGTTTGTAATGCAGGCGAAAAATTTGGCTGTGTAGCAATGACCAAATCATGCGCAAAGGCATAAGTCTGGTCTAGTAAACCTACAAGCACAGCCTGGCCTGGAGGGATACTTCCATCCTGCGTAACAAATTTTCCGTCCACACGTTTGCTATCGATTTCTCGTATTTCTTCCTGGAATGGAAAGATATCCTCAGGTTTAAATTCACTTTTGCAGGCGATGATGATCAGTTGACGGCGGATCCGTAATAATCGGTTGCGGATAGGAAGACTAGGTTGACTATGAGTATCTAGCAGAATTCGTAACAAAACATTTACAGTTCGGAAGAAACTTCGTGGATCGCGTTAAGCAGTCTATCGTAGATCTTTCCTGCAGATTGTAAATAATTTTGCCCCCCTATGCCACGTGTTCGAGCACTTACTGCACTGAAGGAATTTGTACTTCAGTATCTGCATAACGGCTTCTGGTAGTGCTTGGTTTCTCTCGTCTATTTTTATGATTTGTTCAATGTCCTTTAGCTTCTTCGCATATGGTTCCAGAAACTCTTCGGCATAAATCCCGAACTCGTCCAAGCGATCAAAGCAGTGCTGAATGCGATTTAAGCATGATTAACTTTTGGAATGTTTCATTTACCTTGATTGCAACAACTTGGGAATAAACCGCAGGACCTTTGCAAAAAGAATTAGTACCATTTTGTCTGTTTCGATATTTACGTACTCTCCCTGGTTTTCCCCAAGCAAAGAAAACAGAGACTTAGCATTTGGCATACTTCGTCTAGGACATCGTCTGTTCGATTAAGTTGCGTTTCCTCCGTAATAAGCACGCCACCACGTAATTCGCTCAGCCGTTTAATTTCTTCCTCGGTTTCCAACCGCAAGGGCATGACATCGGTGGCCTGCAGATAGGTTGAACGGTCTCTTTTCAATACAGAGAGCCTGTTACGAATATTGAGAAGTTTTTCAAGAATAGGTTGCTCTAATAACATCCGTGAGAAAAAATTCGCGTGCATATTTACTGCAAACCACTTGCCTTCTTGGGGAACGTTTTGTGGCATAACAAGTGAAGACCCTTATCGAAAGGAAGCTCTGCACCTTTGAACTGCAGTTGTCGGCAAATCAAATTCAGGAAAAGGGCAAACGTTTAGCCTGGATTGTCTGTCACACTAACGCTTCCCCATTTCTTTTAACGACAGCTGATTTGCGCGGGTTCAACTTTTGGTTGGCGCTTTCAATGCACCCATGACGGGAGACTTGCGTTTATAAAAAATATACTTGCGGGAGAAGAAGAAGTCCATTACTCATGCAACTGAATGAACATGATATGAAAGAAATGAAGTACGCCATAAGACGATTTCAGGATGCGACGGGTATTTAGGGGCGTCTATCCTTCTCATTTTGCGTGATCTACGCGGCTTGACAGTGTTTACAATTACTGCTCGTAGAATCATCATTAAACTTTATTTTTGCACTGAGGAGACAGAATAGCACGTCCTTGGCATACTCGAACTGAAGTGACACTTTTCGGCATAGCGCCGTGATCTTTAGTGTTACAGACACGGGCGTTTTATTAATTCGTAAAATGCTTATTTATGTTGAGACGATAGGCAGATCTGTTTTATAAAAGTGAAGATGTAGAAAGTAAAAAGAAGTAAAAAAAAAATTGTACAGACGACAAAAGAGCACGTTTAATCATCTGACCTGGTACCTGTGCTTGTCGAAAAGAGTTTCGATATCTCTTTATAGTCGGCCTGCTTATTCAGCAGTGCAAGATGGCCAGCATCAATGCACGCGTCAATCGGCGCACGCTCGGCACTGGCGCTTGTGCTGGGCCGCGAAAGGTGCTCGAAGTGCGACCTCTTCACGGCATCGATTGTGGAGACTTTCAATGACCGCTTCAATGCACGGCCATAAGCAACGATGGTTATAGTTTGGTTCGCTTGCGTCAATGTCGTAACCCCGGTTAGGAAATATCTTGGAAATACTATGACGACGTCCTTGCATTAATGATCTACGTATACCGAATTATTATAAAATAAGCTCACAATGGGTAGAGGACACCCGTTAACACTGCGAATCGACGGTCAGTGGCGTCTGGCGCATGGACCCCAGAGAAAATTTCCACAACCTATATCAAGCACATTAGGTGTAAAAAGACTCAATGTAGCTGTCGTTTACCGAACTCACATTGAGTTTTCGGACGCATTCGTTTATATACGTATGGTATCCCTCGAAGTTAAGCTCTTCCGCCTCATTGTCAGTTTCCTGGCTTCGTCTGTATAAATCGACTGGGATTTCTTTTTGCTTTTCGATACCTCTCCCACATTATATTATCTTATAATCATATAGGCTTATTGCCACGGGCAGTATACACTGCGAGGAAGAAAGCGTGCATACAGTTGAACAGACTCCGCAAACTATAGCTTAATATCTCAAAAACTTTGTATCAATTTTCCCTCCCATCAATATAAGTTGTTTTCTATTACTTACATATATTTCGAACATGACGTGAAAGCCTAAAACCGAATAAGAGAAACGGCTGTCGTGGGCAATGGAGCACGTCCATTAGACAAAGGGATCGGCGGGACAAGGTAATCTGGTCTGATGAGTCCAGATTGCTCGTCATGATGTAATGATGACAAAAAGAGCATTCTTTGGAAGGATGGAGAGGAAGTTATGGAACAGCACACCAAAGAAACAACGTGTCTTATCGGAGAAGAGGGGGTTCAGTGATGGTACGAGACTGCTTTAATGCAAAGTGGAGTTGGGCTTATTCAAGCAGCGGTGATGAATGCATCAGCCTTTTGAACAAAAAGCTGCTCCTCTACCTCAGGAAAGAACAAAGGAAAAGGTTGTCTCCTCCAGAAGAATAACTGGCCACGCCATACGAGCAAAGGGACAAGAGATTGGGAGTCCAAGAATCGCATCTCCGCTTTGCCAGCCTGGACTTAAATCCCTATCGAGTACCAGTGAATGATGAGGTGGGACGTCGACAGTCAAAGCAGAGACATCTACGTCATAGCTCAGAGCTGTTATAAACCACTTTGCTGGAAGAATGGCATGTCATTCCACAAAGTGTTCGTGACATCAACGTTGGATACATGTAAGGCTGTTATCGAAGCTTATGGAGAGCGTACGCGCTACTGAAACGGTTCCAAAACTGGAAGTGACAAACATCACATACAATGCTTCCTATTTTTTCTTAATATCAAGTAAGAGGCTGCCCATAGGACACATTGTTCGGACATTGACGCGTAATCAGGTTATGCGAAGCTTGTTCAACTATATGCACACTTCCTTGCCCGCAGTGTATGTGCTTATCGCTGTAGCTTATATAATGCTTGTTAAAACGTTCAGTGTCGAAGACACTGCTCTAAAGTAACTGTAATTTATTTATTTTACCCTTGCTCTGTAGTCCTTGATCATTGGTCGATGCACGGTTTTCGTCTACTTATCGAGAACCATAGATAAAGTAATACGGAATCTACCGCATTATTGAACACCAGGTAGGGAAGTTGATATTCCGAAACCATCGTTAAAGGTGATTTCTACACATGAACTACGAGCCCAAAGTCGAAATTCAATAATGTGTATAGAGCCGTTATCTTCCGATGTAAAATCCTTGAATGGTTAGCATGTTAACACGATGATCTCTCGTTTGCTCCTATGTCGGTTTTCGGTCGATATTGCCACCATTTAAGGAATTAATTTTGCCAGTATATGGATCTACGTTGGCTTCAGTTCCGTATCTACTGTCCTTAATGGAAACTAGCAACATATGCACTGACACTTATTCACTGTCTCAAACATCGACAAAAATGTAGTTCAGTGGAGATATCTGCCTCGTAAAGACAATTGAAAATTGATGCAATCGCAGCACCTATTTGTGGATAGGAAACTGGTGTGTTCGCACCATGTGGTACTAATAATAATTTGCAACAGTCGATGTTACATATTTTCTGTGCAGATACAAATACATAAGTCTATAGAAAAACCGTTAGGCGGCGAAATAATGAAGGGGTAATAAGGGGAGGAAAGTGTCACATGTATTATTTTCGATCGTTAAATGCTACTACTGTTTACACAAGAACCAAAAGACCGAGCAAAGCGGCAAGGAACAAAGGTCCATTGAGGGCGACGGAGGCGGCGCCGTTTTCGGGCTTGTTCTGGGAAGCGGAACCAGAGTTACCGGAACCAGAGCCAGAAGCAGAGCCAGAGCCAGAGCCAGAGCTAGAGCCGCCGTTAGTGGCGGTGGCAAAGTCAGGGAAAGCAACATTGTTCTCAAGGTAAGGGTGGGTGATGTTCATACAGGTGGCAACATCGACAACATGCTTGTAAGCCTTCTTGATCTCAGGGTAGTGCTTAAGAGCGAAAGACATGGTCATGTTGTTGATCTCGTGAGCCAAAACGATGTTGCCGTCAGTCTTGAAAGTGCCATTCTTGCCCATCTCAATGAAATCCAAGTAGTGCTGGTTAACAGTCTGCTCCGTCACACCGGGCATAACATTGGCAGCCCAGTCATCGGTATCGAGGTTCCAGATAATAGCAGTCAAGTTCAGTTGGGTGGCAATCCATCGGACACGATCGTCCAAGTCACCTTGAGCCTGTCAGGGAAAAGCGCATGTTAAAAATCGCCATTCAAATTGTAAATTTTTTTGGGGGAAGAACTTACGGGACGCCAGTGCATGGGGGTAACACCAGTGACATACTTGATAGCCTTCTGGGTGTAGTAGAGTTCTGCAAGAATTTCCTCGTTGGTGAGGGTGGTCATCAAGCTGTGGGACCAGGTGTGACCAGCCAAGTGATGGCCGTCCTTAACACCACGCATGGCACCGTAGGGCCAGGCAATGACGTTGGTACCAATGTAGAACATGGATGCCTTCTGCTTGTTCTGAGCCAAGTAGTCATAGAAGGCATTGTGAGAGCAGTTGGGACCGTCATCGAAGGTCTAGAAAGGAGCAGATGAGTTTTCTTTTTTTTTTCTCTTTTCTTTAAAAAAAACTTACCAGACCGAAAGTCTCGGGCTCGGGACACTTGTAGATATCAGGGTTCACGCCTGCAAGCTTAGGCTTGACACACTGACTGGCTGTCCACCAACAATCAGGATCAGCGGCGGTGTTGTAGCCGGTGGTATCAAGAGCCTTATCAGGAGTCAGCTTGCGGACGGGGATGTTGGGTGCCTTTGACCAATCAATAGAGTTGTAAAGCTTCTGGAATTCAGCGGTCTTGTTCATTCCGTTGCTAGTGGCGACCTTCCAGAGTTCGGGCCACTCTGCTGCGTTGATTGGCACAGAGGGTGCTGCGTAGGGATTGCACTGCTGAGTGGGATCCATTGAAGTCGTTTGAGGGATGTCAGGAATCACGATTTTAGTAGGATCGGTGGGACTGGTGAAGTTCGTCGGGAGAGCGGCATTGACACCAGCAATAGCTGCAGCGATGGAAAGAACGGTGGCAGTAGGCTTCCAGAGCATGTTGGAAGAGGAAGTTGAAGGAAAGGAAAGGAAAGTAGTGAAAAGGAAAAGTGTTGGAAGGAAAGAAAAGCGTGTCGAAAAATCGGATGTCTATATACCCAAACGGTGACCTATTTTTAAGCACCATCAATGGTAAAAAGTAAATTTTTTTACTAGGAGATTGAAAACAAGTGCCGCATTCGATGTTAGATTGCCTTTTTTTGTAACGTGCGAAATCCCATTTTTAATTTTTGTGCCAGAATACCGCCAAATCTTGGTAAAACTACCTTACACAGTACTGAGTATATTACTGTTTATGGTATTAAACAATTCCAGGGACAGCATATAAAATGCGTCTGTGCAACCATCAATCAAACATCGCCAATTACCACCTGTCACACCAAATTTAATCGATCTGGGTCCCATTCGTTCTTTCCTTCGGTATTTTTAGTTTTGTAACATTTTCCAGTCCTTATGTTCACTATTTGACAGTTTTTTATTGACATGTTTGGTACCATATGCTAAGAAAAACAGATAGATATAAGGTTTTGATCCTGTTACGATTGCCATGGGAATGTGTGAATCCAAACGTAGAAGATGCAATGCCACGAGCTGGCGGGGCGATCCGTGGCGGAGCGGATTAACCTTTCTGTTCGGTAAGCCAACATCAACGTCTGAAAAGAACACCGAGAAATTTCCTGTCCGAAAAAAGATGTTCTAGACAAAAAGGGCATAGATACACCGAAAGGAGATGCAGCAACTCGTTTTATTTAAACCTTTCACCTGTTAAACACCACTCTGTTCGTTTACTCTTTTCCTTATTCACGATACAGTGGCATTTCTATGGTACGATCTATTCCAGGTTTAGATAATTTTTTTCTCTTCTTTTCTTGTTTTTTTTTTCACTTTTCGGTAGCGGGGTACTTCCAACTGTCACTTCCCAACAATTTTCTGCAACTTTTTCTGTTATTTCTTTCTTACCCCGCAAGGCAAACGATTACTTTTCTCAGCTTTTATATATATATATATATATATTTGTTTCTATTTCTTGAAGGTGATCATATATATAGGAAAGGTCTTCGCAGTAGTTCGATCTGCATATCGCAATGTAAAACTAAAAAAGAAACAGCGTCATATCTGGCCCGCCGTAGCACATACGTAATACGATTCATCATCTCATTTAACAACATTCTACTATGGAGAACTGTGCTAAGAATAACGTAGCTGACTATAATAAAATTCGATTTGTAGTAGACATGTGCTGTCACGAATGACCATGTGGTAAGAAAAATCTAATTACAGCTGAGGATCTACCAATCCGGCTACATTTCGAAGGACGTCAGAGGCACAGTATCGCAGTGAAATCATGTTGAGTTCAAGAAACAATATCGTTTGAAGAAGGGGTAGCTATGACCAATGATATAACATGTAAATCAGTAGTGGATCTACATACATCATGGTTGGCAATACTGCGAATTTTACTGCTTGTCGATCATGGTGTGTCCGTGCAATCTATTATTAGCCCGTAGCTCGGATGAACAATCAGTTAGGTTGTCGGGAAATTGTTAGATCGTCAACTTCCGTTACAATATAGAAAGACCGACTCCGGAGTGTCCATCAGAGCCGACAATGATTATCCGGCTCTGAAAGGCTGCACCTCCAGACAGATATTTACATCAAGATACAACGCTGGTATCGAACTATCGAATTAATTGTTACTCTGGCTCGAATTAACCGACGCACCAGAAGGATTTCAAGAGCAAGAGAGGAAGGATAAAGTAGTATAATTGTTAGGTATGTCGCAGCGCATTGTAGATTTCTTCAACTCACAGCGTATTCTGCCGCTGAAAGACATCCCCACCGCACCCCCCCCCCCTTCCGGGATGACGTAGGAACGAGTAATATACATTGACATCCAGGATGTGTTCTCTGGCATCCTATTTTGGCAAAAAAGGCGGATTCATAGTTTTTTCTGATAAGATCACGCTGACTCCAGCTAAAGCGATATTTATAGCCGCGTTGCTATCATAGCCTCTCGTGGCGTACCGCATTTTCGGTGCTTGGAACTCTCGGTATTCATGCATGTCACGCTGCCACGATTAATCGTAAGCTTTCCATTTTTTTTCCGCTTCTCGAAGTGCGATACCAATTGGAAGTAATACGGACATAGCTTGGAACTGCAATATTCATTTGTGATACGGATGCAGGTGTACCGCATGTGCTGACATCGCAGTTTCTTGCCTCCACGGCGAAGATGGCCACCAGTTGTGGAGCCCACCCCAGTCCCAGCGTTGTCAATGCACAGTACCAAAAGATTCCTTTTGCTTTGCGAAGCCTTCAAATTCCGACGCTCTCCTGACGTGGCGACCGCATATGCTTTCTTCGTATAAATCTTCCATGTTCTTTTCCATTTCTTCGCTGCCTTGGGGTGTACGTAAAGGTCTCGTAGTTCTGTCTTTCCATCACTTGCAACCTATGTAAGAAGATCTGGCAACATTTCTAGCAGTTGTACAAAAGGGCAGATTGCCTTTCGAGATTGAACCAGATCGTTGATCTTGCTTGCCTGTTTGACACTCTGCTTCGAAAGGTTCTTTTCGACGGGGCGAACGCTCTTCTCTGTTTCTACTGTCTGTAGTCACAAGTGAATGTCTATCGCATAACCATTTCTCCCTTGCCCGTTTCCGATATTCTCTCTGCTTTCTTATTCTCTTTGTGAAAGTTTTGTCGTGGATCTTCTTCGCAGCGATTCGAAATGGCGTTGGTATTATCTGGAAGTTATCCGTATGGTCTTTAGTATTATCATCCTTCTCAAGCGGACTGAAACGATTGTACAGTCTTAAGTGGTACTCTAACCATTCACGGGTAATGGAGCAATTTCTGACATCGTGATGACACCGTGTCTGTCTCTGCAAAGATAAAGCCTTCTCCACCCTGACCATCAGTCAGCGGCATCGGTACCGTTCTCTCGTAATTTCTGTCATTTTTGTTTGCTCTACTTAGTGTTTTTACGAGCCTGCTTTCGTTTCTTTGAACCATCTTCTGATTTTCCTTGATCAGTGCCTACATAAACAAATGAATTTATCTAGGATTATACTTATATAGTTTCTCTTGTGTGAGCAGTTGAACAGTTTTCTACGTTCACTCAGATCCTCTGATTTTTCTCCCGGTCTATTGCTTTTAGTAGTCGCCGCTCGGAAATCAGAGTCGACACATCCACTTTATCTTGATATTAGCCCATCGATTTATGCCGTCTTTCTCTTGATGCTTTCGGATAAATCGTTGATTGCCTTATTCATCTTTCCAGTAGTATTTTTCAACTGCCTTATAATTTCCTGAGCATCAGGACTTTGGGTTTTCTTTTAAGCATCTTTGACGACCTCTGCTGACGCATTAGTGGTCTTGATTTTTCCCCTGTCGTACCGTGCCGCTATCATCTCCCGGCTACTGAGAAATGCCCCTTGTAGAACTGCCATTCCATGAGAAGTTATCTTTAATTACGTTATCAAATTTAAGCCCGTGTCACCGACAGATGCGATATCTATGGAACGCCAGATCGAAAAAGCTGTAAGAACCCGCTCCGGAAGGTGAGTCGCATCTGAAATTGTCGTGATTATTTCCCGATCGGGAGCAACCACGCCAAAACTGTCTGTTTTATTTTCAAATATTGTGGTCAGGTTCAGTATAAGCGTATACAGAGAGGAAAGTCTGACAGAATGTCACATGCAACGGGAGAATTTTTCTGATCCGATAGCATGGAAATGCGTGTCTGCAAGTAAAACAAAGGCAACATTTAGGAGAGGACTTTGTCCAACTCTTTCTCACATGTAGAGCACAGGACATACGACTTCACGGAATAATAAATACTCTTAACGGCCCTCGCCTCCTCTTCCGTTAGGTTTGTCGCAGCTAATACCTCTTATAGCGTTGCAATTGTTATGGAATATAAAGTAAATCATTTTAGATCGGCAGGGGCTTTGTGGTTATTGTCAGCATCATATACTCATCGTTCTCTTTCAGATGAAGTATGCGTTTTGAAGTACATATTTTTACGTTCATCCAATTGATTTTTTATGCTGCTCGAATAAACGTTGCGTCCACTGGAGAGACCAAGTTCGTGTAAGTTGGTTAATTTTCTGATGAAAAATGGATGTACAAACCACTGCATATTCGATTCTTCTTTAGCGCAGACTTGACTCTTCAGAAAGGCAAGTTTTATCCAGTGCAGCGTAAAAACTGATTCAATAAGCATTATAAGAAAGTTGTCCATAAATGCTGATAGACGCCATGGAAAATGAGTTCCTGATTGACTAGTTGTTCCATAGTGAGAACATTCTGTATTCTATGGTTGCATTAGAAATCTGGACTCTGCTTCTGGAATCATTGACTGTGCTCAACTTCTCTTAATGCAGTATTCCTCGACAGTGGATCATAGAAAACTCGGGGCAGGGAATTTCCGAGTAGAAAAAGATCCCCCTCGGTGGTAATATACCGATGATTGATAGACTTTACCGACAGTGCTACAATTTGGCCACGCTGTTTTGTGACCTAGTCACCAAACTCTGTGACTCCAATGCAAAGACATGAGCTCCTCTCAACAGTCATGGTTGTAAAGCCGTCTATGCAAACAGTAAACTCTAAAGACGACCTCACAGGTTGGATGTTAAATTACTTTTCTACGAGAAATCGGCTACCTAAAATGGCTAGATTCAGGAGACCTTTTGAAACATATCAAGCTCTTCTTTGTCACTTGCTCAGTATCTGTTGGATTGCTCATTTGCCAGCGGGATATAGAAGAAAGCGGTTTTTTTAAAGTCAAAGATTGAATGTTCGCGCTGATTGGCGGTTTGACCAGGACCAGCTGACACGCGTCAACTTGGAAAGTTTCTCCTGAATTTTTGTTCTTATCGTTCCTTGATGTATGAGTGGCAACTTCAGGCTTCTTGCCCTATAATGCTATGACACCACCACCTTCACAATGATAGTGACAACCAAATACATAGCGTGTGACATTGCCTTCGACCGTACAGGTCGTTGTGAAGGTTGGATGACATCTCTTACGGCTCTATTCATCTTATCGCCAATTTGTCACGGCCAATAATTATGATTTTACCCAATGTTTATCAATTTGCTTGAGAATCAAATCCACAGTTTGTGGAATTATTCTCAATTATAAGTATGTTGGGTTTACAGGGTTTAAACAAGAGGCTGGGCTCAATTACATAGGAATACGTATCAATCAATCGCTTAGAGCAGTAAGATTGTACAAATCTGGTTACGTCTTAACGCAAGTAGAACATGAATGGTATTCGTCCTGTTTTACAAATCTGTCGCATTTTTCACACCACCCACTCTTCAACAAAGCCATCATATTTGGAAGTGGCGTCCATCCCGTGCGAATAATCCAACTATGGCTCTCGGAAAAGGGTGCTACCGTCGCGTCTTCTTTTGCTTCTTCACATGTTATGATGTCCGTTTCAGAATCGAAGCGGTGGCTGCAAACAGTACAGTGCCATCGCACCCGGCCAGGGAAACAAAGAAATAACGTGCGTCGCTTGGTGCAAAGATTACAGCACCGGCAGCGCGGGCAAACTTTTTTGATGCGAAGCGTCATATTTGTTGATGACAATAATGAAGGAAAGAGGTACTAACATCGAAAAAAAAATTGTTCTTTTCTTTTTCTCACAAGACCATTGATGCAGGGACCTATTAACTAAAGAGTCAAATGACTAAACCAAAAATTGCCTTTTAATTAATGCTGCGTAAATTGTATCTGAAGGTGGAGCTCGCCGCTACCAACAGGATACAGTGGAACCCATTGATCTGCGTTAGGTGCATCCTGTGAAATAAGATCCCAGATATTCCAAAGACAGTAACCAAGGTCCACATCCTGACTGATGCGGTTATGGTCCTTAACCTTGAAATTAAACACGGTAGGTTCCCCAGACACATCATAGGTGAAGTACTCATTCCTGCATTTTAAGAAACAATGACGTGCTTTAGACAATGAAATCTGTATCTTGGCGTTTACCATTCAGGCGCTAGCGACTTGCTGATTACTCTCGTTTTGTATACCTGGTCCTTCGCCACGCGTACCCTTACGTAAGGGTCGCTCGTACCACCACGATCAACTCCGCGGATTCCTCGAGCACCTATTAAATGCATTGTAACTGTTCCAGGCACGCCAGTGTTACCACTTCCGGAGACATCTTCCATCGTTGGGGCTATTGAAACCGTGTCAAAGCTATCTTTAGACATAGACACATTGTCTGTATGATCTGAGATCGTGGATTTGGCAAAAGTGGATGATCTGTGCTCAGCTGACATATCCGCACTGGAAGTGCTTATGCGGCTGGTATACATGCGATCATTACCAAGAACAGACGTCTGCGTTTTCTTCGTAACCAACAATTGAGGCTTCCAGAGGAATCGCACACGCACGCTTCCGGACACACCCGAGACTCCGTCAAGTGGTATATCAACATTACGACTTCCAAAGCTCTCGACCATATCACCACGAAGCGTAATTCCTCCAGAGCCTATAATATCTCAGAATCGACAAAAATAGCAAGCTTTGTTTTCTTACCAATTGGCTCATCGCCATTGAACTGATTCCAGTCGAATACCTCGATACGGAAGCTTGCTGTCACTCGTGATTGCTATAAGAAGCTTAGGAAAATGTTCGCAGTGGAAAAAAGAACATACAATAGGCACAGTAAACGCCATATTTTTCCACATAGGGTTCAGTGTCTTCTTGATCACCTCACTCTTGAACACCACCGTTCCGTTGACAGTGAACACCACATACGGATCGCTTGTTCCTTTTTCAACATGTTCCATAAGAATCCAAGTCGTCTAATGTTTCTTAGTATACCTGATTTATCTGCCGCCTTGAGGTTCTGGGCGCTAAGTAGAGTTACGTTCAGTGTTCCTTGATCTAAAAAACAGAATGGTGCATAAACAACAAGCAGTTAGCGAATGAAAAAAAAAAGCTTACTTTCAAGACTCTCGTCAGGATTCAGAGTAAAGTTTGCCAATGGGATGTAGTCAAAGCTGAGACGAATTCGTGCAGGCCCATCTGCGTCCAGCAAAGGGAACCATTCCCCATCATCGTCGTATCCTTTCTTTCCTTGGCGGCGAGATGTCTGGATATGCCGGATGATATTATTTGTGGCATCAACCCAGTATCCTAACTTCTTATCCTCTTTTTCGCTTGCATGGCCTGGTTTGACCTCGATAGCCACACGTGAAAAATCAGCCTCCTTCACAAAAGCATCCAGCTGCTCGTCAAACGTCAATGTCTGTCCTCGCAGCTTCGCTGTTTTATATTGCGGTGAGAGGCTATCGACAAGCACGTGGCAGTATGCATAGGCATGATGCACAAGTTGGACCTCGTGGATCCGGATACGAATAATGCCACTGCGGTAGGACGAGAGGTCGATCATATCGTCTGGAGTATATTTGATGAATGAACCATGGAGGTCTTTAAGCGGTCCTGTAACTGAGATATCAGCTGTAGATTCTCCAGTAGCTTCTTCCACAACGGCATCTGAACGGGGTAGAGCCATAGCGGGAATAAACTCGGCGCTATAACGAAGCTCTCCTTTGGCTGGACGTCTGTCAGCCGAACGAAGTGGTGCCCATCTATTATCAGCAGCGTTAGTTGTGCTGTTAGGCAAAGTTGAAGAAGAGCTTACTGATCGATTTTGTGACCGGTTGATTCATACCAAATATCGGGATCCACGCTTTGATCTCCAATGCGTTGCCGTGCAAGATCAGCTGTTCTGACCTCAGTGAAACCTAAAGTTCTGTCTTTCGTCTTTGCATTCCAATCCATGATTTCTAGCACAAGATTCTCCTTGAGAGAGTGGACTGGCACATAATGTATCTCTCCCCATTCCGGATTCAGGTTATTATCAACGACTTCAGTACGTGTACGGATTTGACTTCCCGACATAACACGCACATAGGGATCTGACTTTCCTGCAACGTTTTCCACATTGCGTAATTTCTGTGCTTCCCAGAATGCAAATCGAATAACACCAATAGGTGGTTCTACAATACGTCAATGCTGAATAAAAAGTTCCAAGTATCTAGTCTCGCTGTCGTCTCACCTTCGTATCCGTGACTACCCAGACTTTCAGCAAAGCCTGTCATGACAACTGGTTTCCATTGAGCGCTCAGTCGAATTTCTCCAACCTCCTCGTCATTGAGCTTAAGCTTCCACCAAAAGTCTTGGTTTTCTTGCAGTCGCATCATATCGTTCAAGTATGAAGTCCAGATACCCACGATATTATCCTCCTCTGTTTTACTGTCATCTCTAACCTCTACACGCAGATAGACTTGCGAACGGTCAAGAGCCATCACTTCACTCGCCTGCTCGTATTTTGGTTCTGCGTTGCGTTTGGCAACCGGAGTCTTCATTTTCTCCGTGCCATTGATAATGACACGCACGTAGGGGCTAAGTCGCGAGGAACCGAAACGGTTCGATCCTAACTGGCGACATTCATGCACCGTCAATCGAAGTACACCAGAGTCTGTGAGGTATTGTTTTAGATGGGGTCGTATTCTGTACATAATGTGTTACTTACTAGATTCTTCAGGAGGTTCAATGGTTCCATCCACTCGCTTCATAGGCTTTGATACAGGCAAGTAATGTAGATCAACACGTAAATCGCTCACTGGTTTGCCGTTACGAAGAAGAGCCAACGTCCTAATTTTGATTGTTAGTGAACAAAGGGTTTAAATAGCAGTGCCTTCTCACAGATCCTCTTGCTCGTTCTGATCTTCCGCATCTAATTCTCTTAGGTCAAAATGTGCTGTCGCAAGTCTCCGGTCTTTTCCTGTTGGGTTATGGGTCCTGAGTTCCAGAGAAAGCTGTGCGTTCAGGTTATTGAGCAACAAAAATCGAGTTTCGTTCCATTGCGGTTCAAATGTCTTGTCGCGAACGCTTGTACGTCCCAATTCTTGCGCATGATCCAAATAAAATCGAACGTAGGTACTGGGTTCTCCATCAAATAGGTGATCCACGTTTCGTATGGCAGAAGTCGAATACACAGTGATAGCCAAAACACCATTGGCTTGAGCTACAATATTCTACTATTAGACTATCGATCTTTTTCTCTTTGCATACTTACTGATATCAAGCTCGCCCGCGAAGAATCTGTCAATATCAAAGGTAAACACATTAGGTGCATACATCAGTGGACCGAGTATAGCATGGATCTGATCGCGAATAAAGCTCTGGAGACCAGGAATCTGCCATCACTTGTTATCGAGTGCGCTCGCTTCCACAGCGTAGGTAATGTCAGTACTTACCACATTAACGTCAAATCCAAACGAATCAGTTCCTAATGGCTTGCAGACATAATCAAAGCTAGGTTTCTCAAGGAAACATGCTTCAAGAACTTTAGCATATGGAAACTTGTCCATAAATCGGATTTTGACGCGCATATGACCAGAGAAGCTCATATCTTCTACCAGAACAGGAAAGCCTGCACCCACTGATCCCTTCCCTACGCGAATCGTCATCACAATCTTTGGATTCACCTGAAGATTGCGTTCTTCGAGCGTTAGATCAGTAAGATCTCCAGGTGTGAAAGACACGCGCCAGTCCATGCACTAATTAAGAAAGAAGAAGGGGGAAGGTGGTTATTGGAATTCTGCGAAGTATGAGCTATGATTTTACCACCGTGTCAGGATCAGTGTTTTGGTATGTTTTTACGCTTTCAATTCGAAACGGTTTTGTTCCCAGCGTAAATGTTGTGAGACGAACTGAATCCAGAAATCCAGGGAGATAGTCTGTGATATACGTATCCAAATTCTCTACGACAAGGGCACTCATCACTGGCTCAAAAATAAGCCAGAACTTTTGTAAAAAGCTATTCATCCATTCCACAGGTTCCTCATCATCCTCGATTGACATTTTTGCTAGTTCTCGTTGTATATCATCTCGGGCATTGTGACGGAATCGGCGTAGACTAAGCTGATAATACGTCGCTACAGATTACATGATTTATCTTGGTATTAACACAACGGTTCTCTTGCCACATGCGTGCATCCAAACGATAGGCAATAAAAAAGAGCTTACCTAGAAATAGGCAGCCTAATATTAATGTGCCAATCCCAGCACCAGTCTTTCCGAGAAACCATGCAGTGAAAGCTGTTATGACTAGCACAGCTGCATTATGCCACCATTCACCATAAAATCCTTCAGGTATCAGATCGTCTAACCAGTCTCCTTTCTTTGGGGGAAAGCTGCTTGAATTTGCCAAGGCAGTCCAACCAGTACGATACCACTCTGGTGTGCGACGTGTAAAAGGAAACGCGCCAGCCATCTCGTTAAACTTTTTGCTCATCACCGGTTTGCTTTCCGCAGCCGAGACAGCTTCTCTCACGGCCTCAGCATCATGAGTTGCCAACTCAGTTTGTATTCCGCTTTCATTACCGAGGAGGTTGTGGAGATCAGGTAGCAAGTCTGCAGGAATGGTTTTCTCGGTTGATTTGCGTTTCATTTGGGTCTCGGTGGATTCAAACGACTTAACGGAGTAGCGTTTTGTTTCAACACTTGACTGCTGCATGCTCCTCTCTGTGACATGAGCGCCCTCTTCGTAACCGGTGGGGGTCTCCTGACTCTTTCGTCGGTCACGATTACTATCCATGTTTGTGGGTAAACGGCAAGGATAGGGCGTGAACTTCAATCTCCTACCTTCCCAATCAGAGCTGTTCCAAATGTCACAAGCATTCCCGAAACTTGAAATTCAGTTGTAACTAGCGACACCTGCTGCTTTCCATACCATGGGCAGACAATGTGCACCCACGTCGATTGTTAAGATAACACGCTGTTTATCGGTGCTATCACATGATGCTTATGCTTGGATTTCTGCTTCTAACAGAACGCGCATAATTGAGTGGCTCTGCTGGACTATTCTTTTACTTGGAAGATTGTGAGACACTTAACACGTATTGACTAGCTAGTTAATGGATGACTGTGTGAAAATACATGCATCGGACCGATAAATAGGTGCATCTTCTGCTCAAGTATGATGGTCCATACAACAACGGCAATAAATCATAGATACGTACAATACTAAGTTCTGTCTATTCTCAGGCGCACGAGTATATCCTCCTATGAGATAAACTATTTTCACAGATAACTATACCATAGAGACATAGATTTAACGTGCCTCCAAAAAAAAAAGAGTATTATACTACACAAAATCAAGCAATTTCTTGGTAGAGTATCTCTATAAAAAATAACCGTTAAATACTCGTCGTATGGAGTAATATGCAACTTACGTTTCAGTTGCTCCTTCGTGAGCTGATCCTTATGCTTGTCAAAGTCAAAGAAGCTTTCGTGGATGGGCTTCGCATCAGGCTTACAGTCATCCATTTAGTATCATTCCTGCAGTTAGATAATTCATCTTACTTCATCATCTGGATCATGGTACTAAGAATAGTGTCAGCCTATTCTGTTACTGTCATTTAATTAGGACTTACTGCTTCAAGGTATGGGTGCTTCAGTGCTTCCTGCACAGTAATGCGTTTTTCGGGATTGAATGTCAGTAATTTCTCCAAAAGGTCCAAAGCTATATAAAATGATTAATCACCAGAATTCTTCGCTTTTCCTTACCTTGTGGGCTGGCTTTTGGGAATAGCTGTGAAAAGGGAATCCTCCTTTTGAACGGCAGACTGCGGACATAATCTCGTGCCTGTCCATTATCTTAGAACCTTATTGATATCGCACGCATATATTTTACCCTTCGACTTTTAATGCCATAAAAGTCATCCATAGTAGGTGTGCCGAGAACATCCAAAATTAGGGTCAGCTGGTGATGGTAGTCTCTTCCAGGAAACAAAGGCTTCCCACTCAGCATTTCAGCAAGGATGCATCCTACGGACCATACATCGATAGCCTTTGTGTATTCCTTGAAACTAAGCATGATTTCGGGAGCACGATACCAACGTGTTGCCACATATTCTGTCATGAAGCCTGTGTTTTCATCCGCCGAATTGGCTGACCGCGCCAAACCTAGATCGCAAATCTATTCTTTCGAAAATTAGGCCACGCAGTGCTTTCCTTTCCAATGTCACCTTTAGGTCGCAGTTAGCATTCAGCAACAAGTTGCTTGGTTTCAAATCACGGTGGAGAACGTTTGCCGAATGCATCGTTTTCAGGGCTCGTAGCGTTTGATAGGTGAAATACTGACAATGATCATCTGACAGGTCCTGTGTTCTAATTACGCGGTGCATATCGGTTTCCATAAGTTCCTGGATCAAGTAACTGTGCAGCACTTGTCAGATAAAGACCAGCAAAAAGGATTAACAGCAATATAAACAAATATGCTTACATTTCCGTAAATTCTTCGTAGGATTTTGGTTTGACAATATCAAGAATAGAGATAATCTGTTTGACAGTTTTAAGATGAGAAAACAGACAGGTGACATTCACGGTTCTTACATTTTCATGGTTGAAATATTTCAACAGCTTGATTTCACGCAATGTACGGAGACAGAACATGGCGTGGTCAAACGGTTGAATACGTTTGATGGCAACTGTTTGTCCTGTTGGTTTATGAATGGCGGAACTGGATTTAAGATGAGGAAGCATTCTTAACGAGCGACATAAAATTACCAGACGACACCGTAGGCACCCTCGCCTACCATATCAATGATCTCATATTGCGGACCAGCGTTGAAGTCCTTAATACGGGACGCAGTTTCGTTTCGGCGATGCGGTTGTGCCATGATGAATGAGAGGAGTAACCACGCTGAAATCCCCTCTCAAAAACTCCCGGAGGCAGAACATTTAACCGGTTACACAGCTGCACTTTTTCTAACTGAACAAGATGAAGTTTCCGACATGCAATTCAAGTTTAATTAAGAAATGCCAAAAAAAGAACAACGATATCGGGGTGTCCAGGGCCTTTTTTAATGAAACAGTACGTTGCTTGTAAAACTTTTTCTAGTGCGCACATAAGAAGATGCTTTATATGTCTGTAGTAATCGCGACAAGAATACAATATAACCACATTTCCGTGTTCCGCATACAGCAACAGCATGTGCGAACGGAGCTAGTATGTAGGGTAACACAGGCCAATAGCATCTGTGTGTAGTGCCCGAGCCAGCCAGTGATTCTTCAATATAGCACCGATTGATATCCATCGGGCCAATAAAATAAACGTATACGCTGCGGTTCATTCTTTTCTCATTCATCGGATAAAGATCTCATAATGATCGCAGCTATCTCATTTCTCGTATAGAAGTAGCATCGATATTCCCCTCGAGCAAACGGGCCCATACTGCCTATCGCATCCATTTAGCTTCTCTTTTTTTTTTTGCAGCTAACGTGAGTACTTGAGTGATAGAGGCACAGAATCTGCTGATTTTCTAAGAAAGCTGAAGACAATAACAGATCAAGCGTGCTCAGACAGCATAGAAACTAAACGCATCATATATTTTTGCAAAAGGTGCAACAAGATAGTACAATGCGATCGATATTAGATCATCTTTTTTTTTATTTCCTTCTACAACACTACTCATCTAAATTATGCAATGTTCGTCCTACGAGGTAGTTGTCTTCTCGAACTGACTGGACCCAACTTCGTCCAAAGCTTGCGCCAACTCTTCCCAGATAATACGATCCTAGTCCAATCAGTGCCGCTGGGAACGTGATTTGTATCATCTTGACTTGCAAAGCAGGACTTTGTGATGCTATTGTCCTCCGCGTCAGAAATACTATTTTCCTTTGCAGTCAGGACCTTACCTAGAAAGTAGATGTTTACGAGTGCTACAAGACAGGGTAGAATGATTCCGATGAGCCCCATTAACAGTAGAGGGCCAACCACTTTTTTAAATGTTAAAACAATGTCCATGTCCCGGATCCCACGTTGAAATGTCTATGATACATGATCAATCTGTGCCCTTAAAAACTGACCGTGTCGTATACCTGATTTAAGTTGTCGCGCCATGCATTTGCTGGAAGTAGCTGTATCACACCGTGCAAAATACTCATACATGCAAATCCTCTTGTCCACATTGGGAAAACTTGGATGGTCGGTGTGTTGGTAATTGTTCGTAAAGGTAATATCACATAGAGTTCGGCCAGCAGACCAAACAAACTGGGCAGTATAATTCCAAATGACACTATGAAAAATCCCCAGTGGATGATCTTTCCGTCGGGTTAATCTCCGTATTCAATTTTCTCTTTTTGAACTTACCCATTGCGTGGCATCTTTAGCATGGCGATAGAGTGACATCAAACTTGGATCAACCCACATATGCTGAGCGAACTCAATCAGACGCCCCATTAAAGTTCCAATCAGCACCATAAATCCTCCGCCTGCAAGATATGCGTACACATCATGCACGCTGCTCTTGGCTAAAAACCATTCGGAGAATATGTAACGACCAAAGGCGATCGGCACGATGGTAGAGCCACAGAAAAACAGACTGCCAGAAATCCACATGACAAGAAGAAAGAGACTGACACGCGCTCTGAAGTGGGGCGGGATATATACAATGATCGTATTGGCAGCATCACCCCCAGGTGCGCTAGATGCAGGATGACCCAACCGGCGCTCATTGTCGTTCAGAGCTTCATGTGTTATAGGATCTACAGGCACTAGCATCTGTCGCCCAGGAACAAAGGGGACACTGTCGTGTTTCGGTGCACGCACTAACTGACCATCACGAACAAATGCCGCATCGTCGTTTTCACTTCTTTGAGCAAGTTCGTCTTCTGGGTACGGGGGTTCGGTCTGTAGGAAAAGAGCTCTCCAGGTCTTATAATACACTTTGCCTTCTTCAGCAGGGACACGTCCACCAAACATAAATGATGTGAGACGAAGTTGCCGACAGACAAAAGAGATCCATCGAATGGAAAGCTCCTTGATAGTTCGTTTCGGCTCAAAGTATCTAACCACAGCAGGTACAATGACCTGTATAAGGATCAAGTCGAACGGTATGTTCGATAAAGGCTCCCTGGAATAACTCCATATAAGCAAGCAATTGTCATTACCTCAATTAGACTTACCCAAGGTTCCACCGCAGAGGTAAGAAATTGTCCGTCATAAAATCAATGCATCCAACTACACCGCCGACTCCGACAGCAATCACGATCGCATACATGATACCACTGGCGCCGATTTTCTGAAGCTGTGTCAAGACTGGCCTCTCGACAATCTCCTTGATAGGATGAAACTGTGGATCATTTGGATCCCTGATAAACCACATAACACCCGGTCGCACAATATCACGACATACAGTAACAAGGACTGCAAATAAGAACATGAATCCCGTACCTAGGAACCAATGCAGAAACACAGAAGATAGAGGATGAGACTGCAAATAGGCAAGCCGACTCAGTAATGTCGCGTTACTGAACAGACACATGGTCGAAAGGTCCAACAGCAAACCACACATGATAGGGAAAAGAAGTAACTCAATAGCAATAAACATTCCCACTTTCAGGATAATGCCTTGTTGTCGAATGGCTTCCTGCGCTGTTCGTCCAAAGGCTGCGTATGAGGTACGTGTTCGCGATAGACACCACGAGCTGACAATAATTACAATAGCATAGCCAATGACGATACACATGAACCTGTCAAATGCTGTGCGGCCAGTCGCCAGGCTGTGATATTTCACTATTGCCGACTCAATCGCCGGTTCGATCTGGTTGACAAGCATCGTCAGCTGCTTAATCACTTCTTCTATTTCCAGCACAGAGGCACCAGCGTCCACGGCGATAGGAGTCGTGCCAGAAGATACAGTGTCTTTTTTAAGGTATTGTTGTAGATTCAGCACAATATTCTCTCCTGCCACCTGTACGCTGGTAGGAATGGTATAGTAGATGTACGGCTTCAGGTACGCATCGTAGATTGCTACTGCTGCTGGCCACGCACGGTCAAAACATAGCCAGAAGACGAGATCAAGTAGAGGGTCCGTAGCAAATCGCACCAAGCGAAGGGGTATACGGATCAACTCCAACGTTTCGGTCTAACCAGAAAATATCAGTACATGTCAACAGATCATGATGCATACCATGACAAACATCATTCCTATAAGATATGGGACCCATACAGTAGCTCCCAGGCAGAGACTGATCAAAAGACACATAAGTGCTGAATTTTGTGCCAGCATCCACAAGCTGCCTCGCATGCCAACTGCTTCGAGTACCCCATCGATATCATCGCCTAAATTTTCATTATCGATGTCGTTATCATCGTTATCTGCATTGTCATTATTTTCTGGTGCAGCATCTTCGTTGGGTCTGGCATGCCGGTGGTTTTGATTTTCATGATGTGGTACAGGCCGGAACGGTCGTGCTGGATGTTCCTCTTGATCTTGCTGCTGTGGTGGGAATCGTTCGTGTGGTGGTTGAGCGCGGGGAGCTATAGGGGTTTCTGCGTGAGGTATTCTCGGAGCGTGAGGTGGGTGACCACGCAAAATCATATTGTCTTCGTTGTTGTGGAAACTCGAGTTCCTGGATGCGCCCATTTGTGGTTCCATACTCGTGGCACGCACAAATTCTCTCTGCTTACTGCGTCTATCTTCAGATGTTGTCGGTTCGTCATCCTCTGATTCACTATCCAACGACGGAGCTGGCATGGATGAAGCTCGAAACCGTCGTCGTTCCTCCTCATCCATAATCGTATCACCATCGTCAAATAAGATAGTCGATGAACTTCCCATGCCGCTAGCTTGGCCCCACATAGAAGCATCATCAGGCGCTCTTGGAGACTCGGGAGAATCCTCCCAATGATCGTGGTCTTGATCTTCGAAATAGTTGTCCCTTTGGTGCTGCTCATCGTGCCCTTCATGGAAATGAGCATGATGTATTCCACGTTGATTCGGTTGGTCGGCGTCGGCAGGTTCATGCGCGTTAGGTATTACAGGTTCATCTTCTTCGATTTCCAGCAAATCAGCGGGTATATTTTGAATGATCCATTCGCGTAAAAGAAATGCGGCTACGAAAACCACGACAACAACACAGGTAATAACCTGGCCTTCGAAACAATCTGAAAAAAATGTCCTAGTAATAAGTCGTATTAGAATGGAAATGCATTCCTCCAATTTGTGCTTTCTCCCTCAACTCACTTTATACTGAAGCTTGTTCTGAGTGTGTCGATCCATGGATAACTTGTGGCTGTAGAATCCCCGGTGCTCGATGTTGGATGTATCTCTGGAACTGAATCAGCTGCATATTCCGTTATTGACGACGTGACAGCGGCCGATATATTAGCCACCACACCCGCGCTGGCAGTATGATTTCGCAATTTTTGGAAACGAGTCAGTTGCGTTGATAAATTTTCGCCGCTCCAAAAGTAGAAGCGCCAAATCCAGACGGTAAAGTAGGGCAATACAATCAACCACACACAAACCACGAGGATGGCTCGTGCGGTCATATTCAATGCAAATGTGAGGCGTTTTTGTAACTGTTTGACAAATAAAATTGGTGGTAGTGATTCAGGCATGTCTTGTCGATAAACTATTTGACGTAGGAGATAAGCACGACTTATTCGCTTGAACTTATTTCATTTTTACCTGGAGTAAAAACAAATGGATGTTCGCATAATTCGCAATATCTATAAAGAAGTTAATTTCTTTTCGACGACCAAAGCTGGGTTATACTTTTTCCTGCTATGAGATAACCATTCTATTAAGCTATGGTGGATTATTAGAATCTGCGGTAGGACGAGTCTGTACATACCAATCCTGATGGACATGTCGGATGCTGCCTGAACATTTACATGGATGGAAGAGTGGTTGGTCTGGTGTTGCTTCGCATCGGCATACTCTGCAAATTTCTAAGCGCATAAACCAGGATGAGTCAGCGCGCTCCTCGTTATTAAACATTATAGACTATTCCTAACAAAAGATAGCCATACCTTCTTCCATGACTTCTTCGTGCGCCATTGGATGCTTTTGTTGTGTAGGATTGAGCGATCTCGGCTCCAGCTCTTAGTAAAGGTGAGTGTATCCAAAGCAAGTCACACAGGCTGCATGAGTGGACAAACTTCAAACGCAATCTTCCTTTGGACGCACCCCAATTGGGCCGAGTTGCAACGCTGCAACAAGAAACAGGAACGATCTATCTGCAAGCTTACCGATATCGTTCGTTGGGTATTTTATTAAATGGTCTTGCATTATTCTTTCTATATAAATTTTGCGTACTCGCAGCGTAGAATTTAGCGCCAAGGAGGCATTGACCATGCGTCGTTGATCCGTGAAATTCATTCGAGCGGCATTAAAAAAATAATCCATTGCTAGTAGGTGAAATAGGATTTGGATATCCTCTTTATTTAACCTTCGGAAGATGTTGCTCCGCTTTCAAGGCGTCCTGCCACAGCATCTGACTAGGTAGGGCAGCTTCTGGCAGCGGCCAAGTTTGGGTCTTAAGTGAATGTATAGGACTTGAAGCAGTACAACTTATGGAGATCTATTGCAGTAAGATGATTAATGGTAAGTGTGACAACAGTTACTTAACTTGGGACATGGGCAAAGAACAGCAACTCAGCCAAGGACAGTCCGGGACACGGATAATGCATCCTGAACAGAGGGAGAGACAAGAGCAATCGTGGGTGTATATATTTCGTTTTCAAAAGGTCAAACCCTACATTGCACTTTTTTATTGAAATTAAAAATATCCGTATTTTACAGGATATTTCCCATGACTTTGCGTCCATTTGGAATTATTCGGCGTCACTTCCAGATGGAGTCTGCGTTTTGAAGCACGTATTTTTACTTTTATCCAATTTATTTTTTATGCTGCTCAAATAATCTTCTGACGTAAAATTGATGTATATTGATGCTCCCTCGTATATCCTGTACCCACCTGCTATCTTTTGAACGCGATTAATCTTTGCTTCGGGATTTGAAAGACACATTCCCGACAGGGAAGTCACGGAGACAGCGGCTTTGACTTTCTAAAATTTTATTCTCGTGTCCCGACACAATTATTATACATCGCGTCCTATAATGGAGCTTCCGGAGAATGTTGAACTTCTGCGTACCCACGTCTTCGTTGAGCGTGACCGAGTCTTCAGTGTGCGTTTCTTGGAAATACATTACATTTTGCCCGCTGACCCTTTAATGCCCTTAATAGGTCACCGGTAGCGACTATCCCCACCAGTATCCTAGGCTAAATCTCGCATGGGACATCGAAGAATTCAAAAAAGTGAGAATATTATTTGGCCAGGATGAACTTCGATTAACAATACGTATAGAAATTCCGCATCAAGATCAACAGCCTGTCACAACACAGCATCGAGTTCGACCTTGTTGGTGTAGACGCATCGATCGCTAACGCTTTCCGTCGAATTCTGATCGCGGAGGTAATAATTTAGCTGAACATATGGTGAAGCATGGTTCTTATATTTTCTTTTTTACTTAGGTGCCTACCGTATGTATTGAGAATGTTTATGTTATGAACAATACATCGGTTATTCAGGACGAAGTCCTGTCACACCGATTGGGTTTGATTCCCATCAAGGTTGACCCTCAGCTTTTTGAGTACAAAAACCGTAAGTTAGTTAGATGAGTGGAATGTGAATTAGGTGTATTACGGATGCTAATGTTGTCATATTTAGCTGGCGATTTACCGACTGACCTGAACACGATCGTTTTCAAGCTGAAGGTCAAGTGTGAAAGAAATCCTAAAGCAAAGGAGGGCGAGACGGATCTTAAAAAAAAGTACATTAACTCTCATGGTACGGAAAAGACGATATGCACAGCATAAACTCATAGTTCAGTCCAGTGTATTCTGGGGATTTGGTATGGGAGCCAAAGGGTGATCAAGAAGAAAGGTTCAAAGAGTGCCCCATTCGGCCGGTGCACGACGATATCCTGATTGCCAAATTGCGACCAGGTCAGGAAATTGAGGTCGAGCTGCATTGTTGCAAGGGACAGGGACGCACGCATGCAAAATGGTCACCTGTTGCTACTGCATCTTATCGTCTTCTTCCCGAAATCCGAATTCTGAAGCCAATTACAGGCGACGATGCCCTTAAATTCCAAAAGTGTTTCCCACCAGGTGTGGTAGATATAGTGGAGGAAGATGGAGTAGAAATGGCCAAGGTTGTCAACCCGCGTAAGGACACCGTGAGCCGAGAGGTTCTGCGACACAAGGAATTTGAAGATAAGGTTCAATTACTCAGAGTGCGAGATCATTTTATCTGTAAGTTTATTTGCAAACGGATTAAGCATGAAGAAATACTAATAGACCTCGTATAGTCAATGTGGAAACAGCCGGCTCTATCCCCCCCGAAAAGTTATTTACCATGGCGATTGATGTACTTATGGAGAAAGTCAAGGCAATTGAACCGGCATTGGCCCGTGCTACCTCAAACGAAACTGCATAAATGTAATAAACATACACCTTTCATTTTCTTTATTATCATTGCTGTTATTTTCCTTTATAGATTAGAAAAAAAAGAAGGATCTTCCCGTCGTGCGAGTGTTTTGGGGTAACAAATCTTTTATTTGAATTTCGAGCCACATGTAGTTGACAAAACTACATCTTTGAAAACAAAAATTAGACTGAGACTCTGTAGAGAACGCTTCCTAGAATAAAGACCTATGGTTACCATTGTAAATTGGTTGAGGAGATAAGTGTCGAAGTCATAGGGTTACGCTGTCAGCGATCTCGAACGTTACAGTAGCTTATTGTGCTACATATGCACGTATGTAGCGATAGAGATGACATAGGTCGCGTTTTTTAGCTGAAACAAAGTGGGCCGGATATCGGTAAAAAAAAAATATAAGTGGATCTGCTTCTTCCAAGGAAGAGAAGTATTCAAGTTGATATGTTAAAGTTTTACGCCTCGTCAAAACGGCACTGTAAAAACGTACTAATACTATTCTATTAATTTCACAAAGCTATCGCTGAATGTCAAGCCGAAACCTAAAATCCGGTGAACGGAACGTTCCTAGAGCGATATGGACTGATGATTGGGATTACTTAAGTTGACAGATGGGGTTTAGAAGCCATCAATCAAAACCTTCAGCTATATGGAAAATTGGGCCTGATCCTTATCTCAAAATGTAAGATGTGTTCAGTATCTGGACCTAATGACTCATCCGTGATCAAAACAGAGAAGTCAGGTGGCGTCTGACTCAAGAGATTGATTCTTATTCCAGGATTCATGATAAGTTCTCTCATTGTTGTGACGCCCGGCCCACGCTACCTACATTATGAAAAAGATATTATTTCAATGTAAAGCGTGCATATATTCGTTAAGTCGCTGTGAGCACTTTTGGTATCCAAGCTTGTCCACTCTAGCCTTCAGAGGAGTGGGGGAGAGAAGCATGAAAAGTCCTCTGATTCTCAAGTCAAGAGGAAAAAAGAATAAACGGTCTCTCGACAAAAGGACGAGGAGAACAGTAATAGGTAAAGGACAGCGGGCAAAGAGCTCTCTCAGAAAGAAGAAAAAAGAGACAGCGATGGATTGCAATGTAGGGATGGAAATAGAGAAAAATACAGATGCAAGTGGAGCGTAGGAAGGAGGCTATTGAGTACCATTGATAGGGACCGTTGATGACGAGATGTGTAGGTGATCATTTCAGAGCTTAGATGAGCAGGATTGGATAGTCAACGAGTCAGCCAGACGAGCGGATGAGACAACCAAAGATAGAAGTATATGAAACAACACATGGTGCATCCTCTGCTATTACATATGCTGATGAGGTAGATGGGAGTAGCTCGTGATATACTGCGGGAAGAACGGAACGAAATGCTACACACGATACGGGCCTGTAGTTCAACATAAATATATCCCGGAGAATTGCTACAGGAACTGAAGGATGATCGAGGAGAAACTATAATTCCGCTCAATTATTTCACAATAGTACTATGGTTTCCAAGCTGCTATCAGATAAAAAAAAATCGCGTGGAGTTTCATTGTTGTAAAGGATAGATCTCGCACAAACAGAACGTCACCTATTGTTGTTAATGCATCCTATCGCCTCCTTTCTCAAATTGGATTCTGAAACAGATCACGGGGACGTGCCTAAAAATTCCAAAACCAAAGAGTGGTGGACGTGATAGAAAAAAAGATGAGATAGAAATGACCAAGTCGTCAATTCATGTAGAGTCGCTGTAAAGCGGCAGGTTTGCCACACAGAGATTTTGCAGGCAAGATTCAACTACTCAGACTACAAGGTCGTTTTATATGCAAGTCTGTTTGCAAATGGATCAAACATAAAATATTAATAGGTCACACATGGTCAACATGAAAGCAGTCATCTCGATCCTTCAAAAAAAATTATTGGTCAAATTGATTGGACTAGTGTTGGTCAGTGCTCAGACTAAATGCATAGATTGTAATAAACATGCACCTTTCATTGCCTTTGTTTTATATATTTCTTTTATATATTGCAACCGAGTAGTCATTAGCTATTGATCGGTTGGCGTTTGCTTTGCTCTTCGTGCTCTGACAGCTTCAGCCAGCAGCTCCAATACGTCTTCACTGGCATCCCAATCGATACAGCCGTCAGTAATCGATACACCATATTTGAGTGCTACAGGTCCATCCTCAGGTACGCTTTGTTTTCCTTCATGTAAATGCGATTCAATCATAACACCGATCAAAGAATCTTCGCCGGCAGCTATCTGATCTGCAAGGCATTTGGCGACTTTCGGCTGGTTCCTATGGTCTTTGTTGGAATTACCATGGGAACAGTCTACCATCAGTGCTGTGCTCATTCTGGCTTTTTCTAGCTGCTTTTTTGCATCGAGAACGCTTTGCGCGTCGTAATTCGGTCCTCTGCTTCCGCCTCTCAAGATGATATGACAGTCCGGATTCCCGCTTGTATGGGTAATAGCTGTAACACCTGCACGAGTGATGCCTAAGAAATGATGAGGCACGGCTGCGGCGCGGATTGCATCAACAGCGATTCCCAAATTGCCGTCTGTGCCGTTTTTGAAGCCGATAGGGAATGAACTACCCGAAGCAAGCTCCCGATGTAACTGAGACTCGGTTGTGCGAGCACCGATAGCACCCCAGGAGATGAGATCTGCCAAGTATTGTGGCGAGATAGTATCCAACAGTTCGACTGCCACCGGCATTCCCATTGCAGTGAGCTCGCACAACAGAGCTCTGCTAATTCTTAAACCTTTGTTGATATCGAAGCTGGAAAAACATATGGTGTAAATTTGATATCCATTTTGTTTGACATTCACCTTCCATTGATATCTGGATCATTAATCAATCCTTTCCAACCTACAGTTGTCCTAGGTTTTTCAAAATAGGAGCGCATGATAATAACGAGGTCATCTTTTAACCGCTCTTTCGCCTCCATAAGTAACTTGCAGTATTCTTTTGCTGCGATAGTATCATGAATAGAACAAGGGCCGATAATAACCAGCAAGCGGTCATCCTGCTTTGCCAATATTTCCGCAATCTCTTGTCTTGCGGTAATGACTGTCTGTCTGGATTTGTCGGACTAATCAACAATTTAGTACTGACAAGACATAGTGTTTCTAGGTACCAAAGGGAACTCCTCTGTAATAAAATTTGGACTTAATAGAGCATTATACCCTTCAATTCGTAGGTCAACCATGGGTTACAGTATGAGAGAAAACGAAAACAGGAAAAGAAAAAGAAAAAGAAAAGGTTTTGCTGCAGCGGATATTTATCTTTTTCTATCATTCACTTTTTTTGTGCATTTAAAAAGGAACGCAAACAAAAAAGTATTTTTTTTTCTATTTCGCATTGGGAACCTGCGCATGATCCAATATGGCCATTGGCTCGTGGCGGAGGGACTGTTGCCGTTCTAAGCCGCGCTCCTATCCTTCCCTTTGTCGTCCGTTTTCTACCTATACTCTACGTGGCGCATGATCCCAACACCGGATCTCTCTCACCTGACCAGCCAGGATTACGACAGGATCTATGAACCTGCAGGTAACTAATGACTGCAGTGCTTTTTACCTCAGATATTCATTCATTCTCCACAGAGGACACGTTTTTGCTGTTGGACGCGTTAGAACAAGATGAAACCTGGTTACAATCGATTAAACCTCATATATGTCTTGAAATAGGGTAATGACAGAAGCATATTGCTTTGGAGCTTGTTGTCATTGATCTTTCTCATCTCCAGATCGGGTTCGGGATGTGTCACAACTTTGCTGGCCAAGATCGTCGGCTCTTCTAACGCCGGTAATTCAGGATACCTTCTTTTTTTTTTTGTTTTAACGTAATTTATAGTCTATTTTACCACCGATATTAATGAACACGCTTGTAAAGCGACACGTCAGACTGCACTTAAAAATGAGGTGCATAGCGTTGAATCCGTTCGTACTTCCTTGGTTAGTTCTTTACTACCCCGACTGGCACAGAAGATCGACGTTCTTTGCTTTAATCCACCCTATGTTGTCACCACACCAGAGGAAGTGGGCAGCCTAGGGATTGAAGCAGCCTGGGCAGGTGGAATTGATGGACGACAAGTCATAGATGAATTCTTACCTGTTGTCAAGGTAAGAAATACATATTTTTGTTTTTGGAGGAGTTATTGAGAAAGTCCTGGTATAGGATCTTTTGTCACCACAAGGAGTTTTCTATTTGTTACTGATCAACGAGAACAAACCGAATGAAGTTGCAGAAATCATGCGAGGATACGGTTTACATGCCGAAATCATGATGGAGCGACGTGCAGGCAGGGAGAAGCAGTATATTTTAAAAATTCGACGATAATTTATAGAACAAAAAAATCATAACTTAGTTTTCATATCATTGGACAGGCTTGGATTGGCCGGTCAATGCAGGTAAATGAACAAACGTGGCATAGATGGTACTATATTTTTCCACATGGATGAGATTGATAATTATTGTATAAACAAGATAATACACTTACGAACACCACCGTGAGATGCCATGCTTCATGCCGCGCCAGAAAGTCGATGATTCTTTTTGTTGATATTTTCCACGAACACGCCACCAGCGCCAAAGGTGTGAGCATAGACTCCACGAAAATCCGCTGATGAAAGGCAGGATAATCTGGTCTTTGATAACTACCGAAAAGAAGATTTGCGACTTCGTGGCTCCCTGGGACTGTAAGGTGTTAACTGTGTTATTGAACTGATTCTCGAAGCGGAAATCTGGGATAGCAGGGCGTTTAATGGTGCTTCTTGCTATCTCAGAATCAGCGTCGTCGTCGTTGTCATCAAAGTTTCCGTAAAGTCTCTCACGCTCTAGACGCTGTTGTTCATATAACCGCGCCAACTCCTCATCGTGCTGGTACAAACTGGCGTACGCATTTGCCGCCATGAGGAATACACTTTGGTGGTTACGATATGACTCGTCACGGTTTAAGGTTGCTCAGCCGTCGGACATTCAAATTAATAGGCGGGAGAGCCGTCTCGAAGCAACCCACTAATCAAATAGCAGATGCTTAACATGTACCATGGATAAGACATTAAGCTTGAGTGCTGCGTTTACGTAGTTATCATGTGGAAGGATTTGATATCCATTTTGTGGTAGGTTTGCGCCAAGTTTTAGATTCCTAACAACACTAGGAAAATGATATGTAGCTCCTTTCTTCGTACAGTACAGTAGTTTGATGGTCAGGCCTTTATGTTAGGCTTTTAACTATAAGAAATAGATACCATATTATCTCCCATAAACTCATGATTCAAGGTACATGGTTACAATGAAGATCTCTACAGCGAAAGCGTTCCTGGATGCATGTGGTAAGTTGCAAGAAAGGGTTATATTACAGCACGATTAACCGATTTAACGAATACGCGGATCTAAGAAATTCAAATTAAGACTATGTTGACAGTCATACATTACTGATCTGATCAAACAGCTAATCTACCAGCGTGGCGCAACTACAAACACCAAATATTTATGGTAATCATGCTACGCTACTTTAAATAAACTCTGTATCCATGATAAGCTACGCCCGCGCTAAGGAAGGATCAAATGGTATGTCAGAGATCCAAATCATTTGTATGAACCGGTCCAAAGGGCTTAAAAGTTATTTGAGTAGCGTAAGAAATTATTCACGGTTAGTGAAACAGACGCTATTTGTATGTCATTTTACTTACCCGAGGGTAAACCCATGTCCCATGCCTCAAACAACGGCAACGTAAAGAAGACTGACGGAGTCTGGGTGCAGTTAGTACCACTTATTCCTGCCGCAAAGAACATAGCCGAACGAAGTATCTCGCAACGCATCATGGACGTTAGCGTTGCTGAGTGGGACGATATCACTTGCAAGAGTGACGAACACTGAATGTCAGCGCTTGCCGAGACAGTTCGGGATAGAAGTTGTACAACCTAAACGACATGAATGACCCCTGATAGGAGTTATTGGTATCCTTACTGGTGATCTAATCAGCGAAAGCAAGACTAGAAAGAAAAGGAAGATATGAAACGCTGGATTTTGAAAGAAATAACACCCGCAAGTAGATACCATTTCATCGTTCCAACTCAAATAAATCTTGCGCTGGAAAGCGATGCGCCTTCACACCGGAAAATAGTTCGTTTTGCATTAATACAAGCGGTATTCCGTGCCTGGAACCGGGTTGTACATTGGATTAGCTCATTGCTTCACTGATGGTTTCTCGGTATCCTGTCGGGACTAAAGGCATGCATGAATTCAAAAAACAAAACCCATCCCGGTAAAGGTGTCAATCTACACACCTACATGATTACTCATGTCCTTTTGTTCATTCTTTAACTTGCATGCGACGTTTCTATAATTGTCTCGGTTCGGACATAGCTCCCTGTTCACCACCAGGTAAATAACTCGTCTCCCGCGAACCCAAACTCTATATAAATTAGCGTAAGGGCTTGTACAATAGACTGTGATACGGTATTCATACCGTAGTATTGGATTAGCGTAGGGTACAGCACGAGATGCTGTATTCTTTTATGAGGCTCCGTTTCACCCCATTATGCTCGGGAACTGTTAACGCTTGATTATCTCGAACGTATTCACACTGGTGGCGTTACACTTATGAAACAAAGTCTCCAGTAATAATGTACCCAAATCGGCGACCGAAAATTTTGCATAACACCGACACAGTCGTGAATGAACAGTTGACAGGTCTACAGTGTATTGGAAAAGTTCAAGCCAAAATTACCTACTTCAGCCGCACCCTCTCCAGGTGGAAACTGAACGAGACTTAATGTAAGAACAAGTTTCAGGTTGCGCGAAAAGCAAATTCGTCTTTGCTGAGACATCGATGCCTAGAAGATATTGTTTTACCGGATTTGTCCGTCCCACTGACGTTTCCATATCTTTTTGACGTGTTTAACGAGTGTTGGATTTGCACCGACTCAACTTTGGCTGGGCACTCTCAATCCGGGTAGAAATGCGCGTACTCCATATTATATTCATTTTTCTGTTATGGCCCTTTAATGATGCGTGAACTCAAATGACGCACTGCGACTCTATACGTGAATTTTACAGTCTTGAATACACAGCGTGTGAAGGATTCAATGAGGCTGGAGATCATGTCTCAGATGGCTCCTTTATAAGCAGTCCAGCAAACGTTGCCCTTTTCTCTTTACCTTCTGCTTATCGGTCTTTGCTGTATTTCTTCGGCAAATGCTGATGCAGTAATTCATTCATATGAATGAATTGTGTGACTGATAGCTTGTTGATTGAGTGTGCTTTGTCCTTTTAGCCTTCCCACTCCTTTTTTTCCTTTTCTTCTTTCTTCATTTTGTAAGTGCAATGGCTCTTTGATCGTCTCATAACGTACTACTGTTTATTGAGCAAACTTTTACGCTAAAAAGAGAATCAAGTATGTGTTCATTAATACATAAGTTGGCAACAAATTCATACACTACTTACATCAACGCGGCCCCTCGATAGATGCAAAATTCATATAGACTGCATAACAATTTGTTCATGGTTAGTAAATGGAATAATATTTGGATGTCATTTTACTTACCCCGAAGGTACTACGCATTCACGGGTGCCACACCCCGCACCATTTCGGTGGGGTGGGAAGTGAGGTTCGTGGCTTCCATGGAATGACCGATTTCATGCTTTTACGACCAGAGGTCTAATAATCAATCAAATTCCATGAGTTTCTGTGTGCATAGTCAGCCCAGTACGTACCGGGGGCGTCTCATGTGGGAAACGAAGCCAAAGAAAAAAAAAGAGATTTAGATGACGCAAATGTGTATTCAAAACCCACTAAATTCATCCTGCAAAAAGCTTTTACTTCTTCTTTCGCTTTTTACGCCAGGAGAGCATCAGCCCCTCCTAACCAAGTGGGTACATCCTGCACAGGGATCCACTGCGAGAAATTATTTTAGCTATCGCAGAACCTTTGCCAGATCTTCGCAAGATCTCACAAAAATCTTACAAAAGCAACAAAACCCAAGATTCTTTTCCCGCAGTAGGACATGGTGACTACAAGTGCTTATTTTTGTACTGAATGAATAATCTCATTCAAATGTCGACCCATACACCAAAAAAGCGCAAAAAAAAAAAAACACTGGCGATGCAGCGTGATTTTTACGTCATATTAATATCCTTTCTTTGAAAGCTTTTGCTCGCCACTTTGGATTATGCGATCACCAATACTGCATGGGCCGTTAGAGGACTACGATTGACGATAGTTATTTGAAGACGATACCATAACTACCCTGTTAGCTGAACTCAAACAATGGACCTTGTCTATCAATAGCGCAGATTTTTGGAAGGGACAAGCCCAGGCAAAGGTGATGTGGGATACTCATGCGTCATGTTCAGTCCTTGTGGACAGAATCATTGTCGAAGAAACACCTCATTGATCGCAGAAGCAACGATTCTCCTTACGCTATCGTGTTCATCTCCAACACAAGCACGCTGTTAAGAATGACGCAATGAGGGAACCATCAACGGGGGCAACACTGGCAACCATAAACAACAACGCAACCAATGCCTACAACAATTCAGTGCTGCTTCATCTACAGCTTGTTTCGGCAATGGCAACGGCAACGACTCCTCATCCAATGAACGTGTCGCTCCATCGGCTTTCAGTAACCTTTCAAAAAATACCAGCAACTACAGTAGTCGGCCGATATAATGAAGTTCGATGTAGCGATATTTCTGATATTATGAATTTTTTTATGGAACAGAATCAGTAGGCTGTAAAATATCGAAAGTTTCATTAATCAATAATCGATATTTTCTTTTGTACTATCGAGCGAGTATTTGACCGATATGCATGCCGCGTTGAACTAAAAGTGGTCGCACCAAAACACCAGACACCCGTGGCTGTGAAAACTAAGCTACTTGTAAGTGCAAATCTTCTTGAAGCATGGCATACTGGATCATGTGCTGCACGCAATGAATGATGGGAATGGCCAAAGCAGTAACAAATGATAAAAAGGCAAAACGTAAACGATGTAAGAAAAAGAAAGGATGAGATATAACAAAACTATTTTGCCGGTATTGCCAGAGGAATTGGCAAGCTCTCTGAAGCGCCCTGTCAGCCGGTCTAGGATGAGAAAGACGTATAATAATGATATTCGCCCTCCGGCCAGAGTATAAGAAAAGAATAAGCCTTTGTCAGGGCATCTTGACTTCATAAAGGAGGAAGAGTTAATGACAGCACATTGAAACTGCCATTTGTCAGAAAAACAGCAGATAAAAAGCAGCGTCCAACTTCACACTTCACTAGTCATGAGTTAGGACATGTAGATAGATGTGTATTTGCAGTCTCGTGAAGTACTACCCCTTAGTTTGGCTAAGCTGTACTGAATGAAAGGCTCATGAAGGAACATGTCCACAAATGGAAAAGTCGCGTATGACACATAAACAAGTGGTAGAAGACGTGAGACACAAAAACATACAACCCAAGCAAACGAGATATAATTTGTAGATGAAACATGAAATCTAGTGTCGAAACCGATCATCACCTCAGAGACCCGACCTTTGCAATATTCCTAGGTCAATATGTGTATGTACACAGTATTGTGATTAAACAGTAAGAGGTTGTTAAATTCTTACATTCATGCAACCAGAGGGCAAAAGGGCGTTGAAAAGAAAAAAAACCGTGTGACGTTCTTCAGTTGTCCTTCTTTTTCTCTTCGCTCCCACTTATTCTTTTGGAAGCGGCCCTGTCGGCTCCAAGTATATCTCTTCTTGGCTCATGGAGCGCTCGTGGACAATCGACCTACCTGTCGAACAAATAGCCAAAGTTGTCAAACGCCATCTCGTATTTCAACCGACCCAGTCCTATGACGACTCCTCTTCCTCTCAAATACCGCTGCCACCATCCCGCAGGAGACAAAATCAACACCAGAATGATAATTCTAGTCATGACCTGCCAACCTATAGTACCCATCATGTCTTACCTGGTGGATCAGTTCTCGATGAAATTTATAAATGGACAGCGCAGGTGGAACACACGCAGCAACGTCGACAACGCAGTCAGTCAGTCTCTTTGCCTGCTGTCCGGGAGGTTGTTAAGGATCCTTTATTACAGTCTCTCAAACAACCAGGCGGTTTCCGTCGGTATCACGTTCTGACCAAGGCTAGAATACAAGGCAAACGGCCTAATTTTGTCACCAGCAGTTTTGTTGAATTTTTATGCCTTTATGGGCATTTTGGGGGTGAAGATTTGAGTGACGATGATGAAACCTCGTCAGACGATGACTACACCTCCTCAGGCGAAGAACTAAATAACGACGATTCAGAAGAAGAAGGTGGCGTCATGACATATCGACGACAGATGTTCAATAATCCATCGTATATGGCTACTGCTCATGACAGGGGAAAGGCACCTGACTTATCGGACAATGATGCAGGTTCACCTGGTCTTCCTTTACCTGCCACTTCAGATCCACGAAAGTCAGCGTCGACGAGTGGATATAAAAGTTTTCCCGCTCTCAATGGTCATCATCAACCAGTGCAATATCGTCATTTACATGCACGTGAGACAATGCCCTTGCTATCGAGGTCACGACCTGGTCAGACGCTGCAAGGAAAAGCAACTCCTGGGAAAGCCATGTTCTTATTACTCAAATCCTTTGTAACTACAGGTAAAATTCATTATGCCATTTGACAGTAATAGGTATGCTTACTGTCTATACCCTTCTCCTCCTTTAGGCATTATGTTCTTACCCAAAGCGTAAGTGGCACTGGTAAGAGAAAGAAGAAAAAAAAGGAACTAACGCGTCCAGGAAGCTTTTACAATGGAGGACTATTGTTCTCTATGGTAGCTATAGTTACTTGGGCATGGGTTTCGTTATGGTCGTTTTTGCTGCTTGTGCAGACGCGCTTAGTCGTGCCAGCCAGTTTCGGAGACATGGGCGGGGTTTTATATGGATCCAAGATGCGAATGGCTGTATTAGTGGCGATCACGTTGTCACAGATCGGTTTTGTATGCGCCTACATGGTGTTTGTTGCAGAGAATCTCCAGTCGTTGGTCTTAACCTTTTCACGATGCCGTGTCTTGATTCCAATGCATTTGCTGATCCTTGCTCAAAGTTTTGCTTTCATCCCACTTGCTATGATACGGAAAATTCACCGACTTTCCGTTTTTGCCTTGATTGCAGACGTCTTTATCGTCATTGGTTTGAGTTATCTCTTTTATTATGATTTCAAGGAACTATTCACGGTTGGTATGGGTAATGTGGCCATGTGGAATCCATTGCATTTCCCATTATTTATTGGTACCGCCGCCTTTACCTACGAAGGCATTGGTTTGGGTAAGCAAAAACCCAAGTACACCGTTGAGGGACGGGTTAGGCTAACGATTCCTTTGTAAAGTGATTCCCATCACAGAGTCGATGAAAGAACCACAAAAATTCCCCATGGTCTTGCGACGAGCCATTTTCTTCATCACCCTTCTTTTTATTTCCATGGGTGCTATCTCCTACTTGACATTTGGCGACAGTGTACAAACTATCATTCTACTGAATCTTCCAAGCAACGATCCTGTAGTGTCGTCCATTCAGACATTGTATTCCTTAGCCATCTGTCTGTCTATTCCCTTGCAGCTCTTCCCCGCCATTCGAATCATGGAAAATGGCTTGTTTACGACGCGTTCCGGTAAAAACAATGCGATTGTCAAATGGCAGAAAAACGTGTTCCGTGTGCTCGTTGTATTTCTATGCGCCTGGATTGCGATTGTCGGCTCTAAAGACAAGTTGGATAAGTTTGTGTCACTGATCGGCGCACTCTTTTGCATTCCGCTCTGCTTTATCTTCCCGCCGTTATTCCATCTTAGAGCACTGTCGCTGCCACCTGCACGGCGAGTGGCAAATTATGCTCTTATTACATTTGGATTCATTTGGTAAAAGAGAAAAATGTCGGTAACAATCATCACTCATTCATTTTATTCTATATAGCATGCTCGGCGTAGGTTACGTAACCTTGAGCCAGTGGAACTCAGCCGAAGTCCTTGATCCTGTCAAACAATGCATTTCCCGTCGAACTTAGTATACCTAGCGCGAGAAAAAAAAAGTAGTCCGTGCTCTTTTTTTTTCTGTTTTGTTTTCATCCCTTTTTATCCCGCGACATTATAGATACCATAGGAAATGTATCAAGTTTCTGTACAATAGCTTGACCCTTGCAATTAGCGTACGTTTGTCATTGGCCTTGATCCGCACGTAAGGCGCATAGCAGTATAAAAGTTTGTGATGTGTAGACGCATCACATGGGTCTCTTTTCTTTCCGCCCTCTTTGCAGCGTACAATGATGTTTTTTTACAGATTCTTCGCAGCCATAGGATCTATTCTAACGCTGTTTGCGTTTTTGCTCCAACTGTTTGTGTTGATTGGACAATTATCCAATCGAGTCTTTCTTCGAGATTTGTACTTTGCCCAAGCCATGCAGCCATCATCGAACTTAGTTTACAACTTTAATTTATGGTTTGTTCATCCCTTACGTTTTTTTTTTGTTCATTCGCTCTCATACATTCCCCGATAGGAATTATTGTACGGGTACGTTAACAGGGCAGGTTCAGTCGTGCTCAAGGCCAGTACCTGCATATAATTGGGCTCAAACGCCTGGAATCAGCTCGGCTCTACCCGCACAAGCTTCTAGTGTTGCTGTCAAGAGTGTCTTTTTGGCGCTGTTTATCTTGTATTTCGTGAGCACCGGTTTAAGCTTTATTTTCTGGTTGATCAGTCTGCCCACCTGCTGTGTCGGACGTCGAGCGCTCGGCGTTTCCATGTCAACGCTATTATTTATTAATTTCTTAATTCTCTTGGTCTGTCTCATTCTGGCTCTGGTGGTTAGTCTTCGAGGTATCCGTTTGCTCACAAACGCGGATCCGTCATGGCTTGGTCATGCTGGCAATTCCATGTGGATAACCATCGGTGGTGTAGTGGCGCTGTTCTTGGCGTTTTTGTTTTACTCGCTGGGTTCGTGCTGCGCCAAACCAAGAAAGAAACAACAGATCGAACCAGAGTACAAAGGAAGACCAGATAGTATGGCGTCTCCTTATGTGGCACCCGCACATCCATTTTATCCTCAGCAGCAACAACGCTTATTTCAACAACCGTACCAACATCCTTCGACAATGGGGCAGCAGCAATACACGCCAATGATGCAAAATCAACAGCTACCTCATGATGCGCGTGAAACCCATCAGCAACAGCAAGAAGGACTTCAGTACCAGACCCCTAGCACTGCTGAACCCGGTGATCATCCTCCAGAAACCAGTCAACGACAAACTGTTTAGAATATTACGTAATGTTTCATACTGTCTATTAAATAAAGTTTTACGCTACTTTGTGTAAATTTTGCGTCCATCAAGAGCCAGGTTTGTGTTTAGAATATTACGTAATGTTTCATTTCTCTGTACTCGATTATATACTATTTATTGAATGGATGGATTTTATGCTACTCTATTTAAATTTTACGTCCATCAAGAGCCGAATTTGCGCAAAGGAAGAGATGAAATATGCGGTTATCAGTATATAAATTGGTGATAAAATAGTACTCTATCTACATCAGTTTGATCCCCCGATGAAGGGTGTAAGAATGTGTGACAACTGTGCATACAAATGGATATCACTCAGCCAAGGTGCTTCCGAACAGAAGTCTTGTAGCCTAAAATACAAACATGGAAATCAATGATCTTGTATATGTTTTGAAGAATTGACGTCCAAAGAAAAAAAGAAGGTAATTCATCCGTCCCTTTAAATACGATCATTTTGGGTAGAACCTGCCCTTATCGTGAGACATTTTTATTGCTTCCAATGGGATCCTCGGAATCCATCACTGGAGCGCCCACAATGCAAGACTCTGGTTATCCAGGCGCGAACTATTCCTGGATTAACGCAAAACGACCTACTTTCCAGTGCAAAGACGCATCACTTTCCAATGCGAAAATTATTCGGGTTGAACGTCTCATAATATTTATCTGACGCAAACGTTGACTCCAAATCCAATAAATCACTATCGTAATCAACCTTTTAAGTATGGTATGATCGTTGATAGTCTACTGTCTTCAAGAAAAAGAAGGTTCCTTATTCTTATGGTACTTTATCGTACTTCTTCTTGCAGTCAGAATGATGGACGAAGATCTCCTTTTTTTAAAAAAAAATTGACTGATGCATATCAGCAGGGGCTGTCCTGAAACTGAATCCATCTAGATCTGAAACGTCGCGTGCGCTACCTCAAATCCCAGGCTAGGCACGAATTATGAGTGTTGCTAATTGGCGCTTATTACCGCACTTAGATTGATGTCAAAGTTATGCAAATGTCTCGGGTACAAAAGCCCTAAAAAAAAATCAAAAAATCAAAAAAAAAGACATGTTTGAAAGTGGCTCGCAAAGCTGGTCTAAGTTGTCTAAGCTTCTGAACACGAACGAAATTACTCATTTTTTTATGATATAACTAATCTTGTAAATATGTGTGATGGTAATAATTTTAGCATGATTAGATTTCCGTTCGGTATATGCACGTTAAAAATTTTTCGTTAATATTTGGCTTTCTCTGCCAGGGTAAATGTTTATGCGAAGATGAAAGGAAGGGTATGGTACAATGAAACAGAGAGGGGAAGGGAGAAAAAAAGAACAGGGACGGGGGATCTGAGTAGCAAGATTTTCTATTTACGGGTAGACGACACCAATCCTTCAAGGTTTGGCGTCGTGGCAGTGTAAGGGGAATAGCGATGCACAAGCGATCGTCGCCGTTTTGATCTCCGGGGAGATCGTGGCACAGAGTCCTCCTCTTCTATCGCCGAATAGGGGGGAGTGAGCGGAAGCAATCCAGACGAGGCTTTTGGTTGAGCAGTCACTCTACGAAGGGTTGGTGAGGATGATGCGTTATGATTGTCGTTGTCGATCAACCTAAGCCTGGGTCGCGTGGAACTGCAGCTGGTCAGAGCCACCAACGTTTTTTGTTGTGTCAATGCATGGGTCAGCAGCTGATCACCATAAGTTTGTAAATCTTCCAGTCGTACGTGGAGATCGAAATCACAGAGGAACAAGAATTCTAACTCCAGTTGATTCAACTCGCACAGTGGCAGTCCTCCCACCTAAAATGTCATTTACAAAAACCTGCTAAAAAAAAAGAAAGCTTACCTTGGCATAACGCGTATTGGGGTAAAAAACATCAGAGGTTAATTTGGCTCCTACAACGATACTAATAAAATGGCTTAGAAAAACAAATGCAATATTGTGATGGTTGCCACCTAGTGATGAGAAGTCGATGAATGTTCAACGAGCTAATAGTAAATGACCGCTTTAATTTTGCTATCCGATCAAAATAAACAAGTATCGATAACAAGACTTCGTTTGAAAAAGGCGCAAATTTCAAAATCCGTGATAAATAGGCATACACAGTAATGTTTGGTACGGCGCGTGAATGAAAATGAGTTATATGTTGAGGCGTCGAGATTTTATCGTTCGTATCGAGAAGCGAGTTGAGTAAATCTGCCACAATCTTTAATAAGACGGCGACCGGAAACTCGGCGATGTCTAAGTGTTGCATGGAATTTCTGTTTCTTTCTCTTCTCTTTATTGCTAACAGTAATAATCGGTCCGGCTTCTGTATGATGGAAAACAAAGAAAGAAGAAAAAAGGAGAGAAGGAGAAGAGAAGGAGAAGAGAAAAAAAAAGTCTCTGCTTTTGGTGCTGAATAAGTAACAGATTAGCAAACCACACTTTTTGCGTATAAGGGTAAGAACATATTTCCCCGTCAAAATCACACGGGATAACGAAGAACCATATCAGATGTGAACCAATCCAATCATCGAATCAGAGCATACGACCGGGTTCTGTGCCCTTCCTGAGGCGCATACATGCACACATACTGCGACCGCGTGCCCTGCTGTTGTCTTTTGGTTGGCTACCATTGCGTGTGACAGCAAAATTTCTCAGCAAAGAGAAGGTTGTTATTTGATTTCTGTTGGATGGCGACTTGAATGTGCTACCTTATAAAGGAATCATCGTGTGGGGATTTTTTTTTTTTTTGCAACCCAACAACATTATTGCCCAAATGACGTACAAGCCCAATCAGAAAAAGAAAAAAGAAATTGCGCTGTTACATTGTCGCATGACCATTTTTTGTTTTAGTATCCCATTTATCGCATGGTGTCTCCACTTGTAGACTTGTAAAGGTGTTTTATCAATGATTAATAGGCTGTAGGCTTTCTTCTTCCTGGGGCCATTGGTCTTTTGAACCCTCCACGTGTAGGTCCTCCCAGCATCTGAATACGTTCCGCAATAAGACCAACACCGTTATCGTTCTGACTTGATCCGCCAGATGATGCAGACGTGTCTAGCTCTTCTAATAAATAGGCCTCAGTGATATCCTCAATATCACTCGTTTCCAGCTACCGTATCTCTTTAGTATAACTCCGTGAAAAGCACGTCCGTCCTACCTTTTTCGTTACTTGGATATTTATCTCACTCTCAGCATACGTCACTACGTTAGCTTTAGAGGAGGAGTACAACATGCGCTCACGGATCTTAGACGCAGAAGGACAAGTATAAATGAAAACTAATATTTCTATGTTTTAGATGAATCCGCTTTTCGCTTGCGTACCTGTTGATTCTGTCGTTTCATCCGCCCGTTCACGTTCGAAGATGTAAAATGTAAATCGAGGTGCCGTTGTAAGGATCTTGTTCTTCAGTTCATTTGCAGATACGTTACAAGATGTATCCAGTTCTATCTTTTCGTCTTTCAAGTACTAGAATGGCCAAGTCAGCGACAAGGATCTGGGGCATTTGTTACATTCAAGCTTACAAGAGATACAAAGTTATCTTGACGTTCGTCCTTAGGAAGGGTCAGTTTGCGCAATGCCTCTTGGGCTTCTTCCGTTACTGGAAATGAGACGCCAGGAGCAAATGCCTTGCGCGTTGTTGTGCCCTGGTAGTCTGACAGGGCCTTAGCCTACATAGAGCATTTACTGCTTTCATTCTCTTCCGACCTTCCGACATACCTCAGCAAGTTTAATTTCCGCGAGCTCACGTTCACGTTGAGTTAATGGTGCCTCGGCTGATTTGTGTGCCAAGTGCTTCTTGTAACCATCATACGTCAGCTCAGACTAACCATAATAACAAGTGAATAAACACGCCTTCTCTTTGTCTTCAGTTAGTTCCTACATACAGCCTGCGTTCCATAAAGACTATCAACGAAGCGATAATCACCCAACTCTTTAGTGAGGGTTGCCCGAGTAGACGCGTACAGCATCTTCTCTCGTACTTTAGCATGGTCAGGTACATAGCTTAAAAAGACCCATTCGTGCTCATTAGCTGAGGATTTGGTGTCAAGGCGAATAAGAATGTAGGCTGGTTGATCCGATTCGAGGTAGGATGACACATGTTGTTCATAATCTGCAAGTTACGTAGGTTGACATGAGGTTGTAAGAGCAAAGTCTGACTTGAATTACCTTGTTCAAAGGTACCCTGAACATCTGTGGAACCGTTGGCTACCAAGGACTCTGTACGAAGTGTCAGATGGTTCCGCTAATGGGATGTGATGGGCGTACCGTTCACGATAGAGACTCGAAGTATTCGGGTGGTTCCGTCATTGACAGCCTTAGTAAAGGTCTCGGCTAGTTCTTTTGAAACTTTTTTTTTGTTTTTAAAAGAGAGAAAAGTATTAATTTAAGAAACTCGAGATGAACTGCATCCGGTGCCTGTCTACCTTGAATTCCACTTTGATGAGACATGACCAAGAACAGTGGCTCCTCTCGCGCGGGAATTTAGGCCCGTTTTGCAGTCACTTGATGAATGATCCAAAGGCCAGAATGTTTGTCGACTGATTTTCTTAAGGACCATAGGTGTTACAAAATCATGGGACTATTGTAAACCGCAATTTTCCTTACAAGCTATGGCTCTATCCCCGTCTTATGTATTGTAACAATAATTCTATCCAGACGTAATTGAAGCGCCTTAGTAAAACTAAAGTCTAGGGTAAGGTTTAGGGTAGGTTCTAAGGTGATCTGCTCTGTGCAACACCTATGGTCCCTAAGAGCTCTGGGACCAAATAGATATAAGTACAGTATTATTTTGTCGCCAGTTCGTGAATTAGTAACCGCATATTCAATTCATTCTCTATGCAAACTTGACCCTTTGTGGACGCATAGTTTATCTAGAGTAGCGTGAAAAGTCGCTCAATAAGTAGTAATCAATGCATCATATCTGGCTTGCTTCTAGCTTGAGCTACGCCAACTTCTGGTAGGAGCACCAACAGATATGTCTATTTATGGCCTTTCAGATTTACTTCTGACCGTCTGTCTTGAGAATATATGATACCATCACTGGATCGGGCAATACAAAACAGCTGCAATAGTACTACTGCGAAAGCAAGCCTCGCTTGATTGAGTATGCTGAAGATGAAATTTCATTGGCTGATTTTGGCTATAGACACTCCAGCCACACACACGTCGTGCCCGCATTGTCTTCCAGCTCAGAGCGGCTGTCAACACTTTTCATTCTCGATATGAGGGTCAGGTCAACTTCAGTTCCGGATGTGAGCGATGACGACGATTCAGACGTATACGTACCACAATGCGATGATGACGAATCCGATGAATACATTCCAGATTCGGACAATGATTCTGACGTTAATGACGTTAATGAACGGAAAACATCTCGATTGGAACCTGCGCTTCGTCATCGATCAACAACTATACCAGCCAAAATACCATTTGTGCGTAACGAGACGGCGAGTACAACACCTACACTACCAGAAAAGATAAAGCGTGAGGAATCATGTGCCATACCCATAGAGCCAGCACGAATGAGGCGTCAAAGATCGCGTTCAATATCCACGGAATCAGCGGAGACAGCAGAGGAAGGGTCGAGTACAATACCCACAGCGGAGAGGCTTTATGACGAATTGGATGACACAGGTGAAGAAACAGAGTCAGAAACCGAACAGGAACATGTTTGGGCAACTTATGGTCCGAGTGCAGGGAGTGAACAGACTGTAGATCAAACGCCAGGGTCTTCAGCGACAACTCCAATGCGAATAATACAACGGCTGCTTTCGGTCACAGCCTCAGTGAAAGAGCAATTGGCAAAGAATTCAACAGCATCCGCTACACCGATGACTGCACAGATGGTGGATCTAATCTACAGAGCCTCTGCAGCACTGCCCAGCGATAGATCAAATCAACAGTCTGGGCTGTCCACAGAAGAGATGGAACGAAAACGAACTGAGATTCTTGCGTCGATCTTCTCCATCCTTGGCGAACTGATAGATCAGACGTCTCGTACTCCTGAAAGAGCCAAGAAGCCCGACAAAGAAGAAAAGGAATCAAAACCCAAAACGCGTAAAAGAAGACGGAGGTTGCGTGAATCAAGATTGGCTCTACCAGAACATAAGCGAAGATTTGAAGCTGTGTACTACAAAACACAGGATCCCATGGGTGTTCACGGTGAAGGTAAATGAATTGCATAGAATGAGTCCCGTATGCTGAGAATTATACATAGCGGATGCGGAGTCCAGTATCCCATCATCTGTAAGTTAAAGAAAAAAATAAGTAGTACAAATGCTAACGTGAAATGCATAGTCAATGCTTGCCGCAATTCAATGTCTTTCTGCTATTCATTATACAAATGGACGCCACGAGACATCCATGAACCGTATGTTTAATATTCCTTCACTCATGTGCATGGGTAAGTTCAGTTCCCTTGTGTCGAAACTAGTAATGAACTTTCTATCAGGTATTCTTATGCAAGAGTACACGCAGTATATTTGCACAGACTGGCAAACAAAGCTTTCTGAATACGAGAGAAAGATAGACAGTGACAGTCCCCACTCCCCATAATTTTACTTGAGAGAATACCATTCTCGTTCGAATCATTGTATCATTGCAATCAGTACAAAATGTATATAGCATATATTTCCTTGAAAACAAACGTTTGGCTCATGTATGGTGGGTGTACGAGATCGACATGATTGTAGGTTTATTGCTACTCGCTGGATATATCTGTAATTGTATGCTATTTCGAAAAACGTGCCCATTGTAACTAGCAAAAGAAGTCCAAGTTGATGATTCGAAATTAGGATATTGTCCATATCTTAGAGGTCAACTGATCTTCAATAGTGATTGTTTGTTGCATAAGATAAAAGCTTTAAAAAACGACAGCCAGCCAGCCTCAATTGCCGATCAATAAACATAAGGATGTGGATGGCCTCCTCAGTGTTAATGATGGTTGACAGTTCTTCGTTCATTTCAACGTAACTTTTCCTTTGCAATCAATTTCTGGATCGGACGAATCACAATATGGTTGAGCAACAAAGTTCTCGGCATTTTGGAACTGACTGAAAAAAAACGGGGTGACAAAAGGTCTTCGCTTTCTAGGACAGATGAGATTGTGCTGCTATCCGCCAGAAAGTATTGCTCCAAACCATTTCTTATACAGCAGTTGATTGTAATTTGTCCAGTCCAGTAACTAACAATTTTTGCCGTTGCATTTCTTATGGTTTATGGAGCGCATGCGTTGCAGAAAGGATGGCCGTCTTGACATCATGGGAGGTTATATGGGAGGAAGCTTGAACCTTCATTTCAACTGATAATTTGGGTGCTATTCGCTGACGCATAGGTTGGCTGATTGCTGGATCTTCGATAGTCGCATCATCAGAGCACAAGACATAATCATTAGTCTGGAGCTGTTGGCCATGATGGTTCTGAACGTGTCGCTTAGAATTGTCGGTTTCATTGATCTGTGTGGTGCACACACGACAAGTAACTAGCCCGTCGTCATCACGGTTAGGTGGATATTCAGAAGTTTTTGTAAATATGATATCGTTTTTCGATTCGAAAGATGACGAATAAATATGCAATGTCCGAGCGATCACTAGTGTTCTAAAAAATAGAGTTGATTGAAATGATCGCTGCCATATAATAGTACAAAGGTTTCCAAAGAGGATGCGCTCGTTTTATTTGGAGAAGGTCTTTTGACAGAGATGATGTCTGACGCGCGAACACGCAGCATTCACTCAATGTTCGGGCATTCCGAAAGACATGACCATACTCCTTACTAGAAAGGAAGGATAACTTGTTAATGGTTTAACAATAGCGAATTCGATGAATGATAACACGTGCTGGAAAACGTGTGTAACGTGTAGCATTGACAACGTGAGAAGTGGAAAAACTCGTACTTTTGAATGAAGCTAGTGCAAGCGATGTATCATCCAGGCGTAACGTTTCCGATTCCTATTCGTCCTTGTCAGAAGTTAGCGTCATACACACATAATAGTTCGATTGCCGGGACGTGTTTACATGCCATGTATGTCACACAAAATAGAAATGCTTTCGGAGGAATGATTCCATTCTTTCTGGTTTTCCTAGCACAGATCTTAGCAGACAGACATGGCACTATCCAATCGTATTCATGAGCAAGCACCCTATTATCGAAAGCTGAAGCAAGAGCTAGCTGGCGAACACGAGACCAGTGTAGCCTTGGAGAAAGCGATGGCTGAAAGGGAGAGATTAACTGCGAGCGTTGAAGCAAAACAGGTCGAGCTACAGACATTACAGAAAAACTCGTAGGTACTTCGTTGCCTTTCTCGGGACAAGAGATCATAACTACCCATGGATTAGCAAGAAAGAGTTTGACGACATGCGCAAGATGCGCCATCTGTCATTACGCTCCGCTGCCGCAACACTGACAGGCAAAAAGAAAGAAAGAATTGCAAAAGATGAAGCCAAGTACCACGAGGCATTCGAAAATGAGCAGATGTGCAAACGCTGGTTAGACAACCTAACCAAAGAACTCGCTACACTCACGGAAAAGGTATTCGGTATCAGGATGAAGCAACATAAATTTAACGGGACACGATGCATCTTGAATAGGAAAGTCAACTGCAGAGACAGATGAATCAGTACCGTAACGCCAAAGCACAGCTGAATCGACTTTTGGATGAAGTAAATATACTTATGCCTTTGAATACCAGGCCACTGAGATTGATGGGCAGCATAGGTTTTTAGCGATTCAACATCAAGCTATCCGCGAGAATCTGAGCTTAGAGCCGAGCTAAGGAACTATAAAGAGCAGCAGCACTTGGTGAGATTTTTTGAACCGAGGATCCTTCACGTTCTTCTTACCTATGGGGACACATAGGCAACGCGTGACCAAGCTAGATTCCGTGACGCAGATCATAATCTTTCCCAAGCTAGTCGAGAAACGACGAGAGTAATGCGTCTTCTGGAAGATGCCCTAAGTTATGTGCCTTTTGACATATTTGGTGGTACGATGCTTGATGCTCAGCAAATCGCATATATTGAAGGTATGTCGCTGTAACCACGCAATCGATATGAACTGAAGTATTCCTTTACAAGCTGCCAAACGACAGACATATGAAGTACAGCGACGCCTAAATTATGCGCGTGGTGTTCTGCCCGAGATTCCGTACCCTGGGACGCTGGATGTGGTAAGCAACAATTTGCTTCTCAGCCTTCATGTGGACATAAATTACGTGGATGTAGCATGGAAAGGTAGGAAGAAAATGGGGTGGGAAGAAAAGAAGGTGGATAAGACAGTAGACGTTTACTGACTGGATGTTCTAGCCAAAGTACAACATACGTTCGCTGTGTTAGCAACGGCTCAGCGAAATATTGAAAATTCGTTAACTTGGGTCCGACAGTACATGCAATATGCAGAGACTGCCGTTGGCAGACTCAACGGGGCACTAGGAACAACGCAGGAAGCATTAGAAAAAGAAAGACAACGTATCTTTGAAGGCATCCTGGCGGGCAATTTTACAGAGCCAGCTTCCGGTAGTCATGCTCTAGTCGATCATCCGCCACCCGTGTATGAGGCACCTCCTCCAATCCAGGGACAACAATCACCGCCATCGCTTCCACAGATACCAAATTATACAGGCTCTTCGCTAGGAACGCCACAATCGCTTCCGTCCACCCTTCCACCGTCCATGCCTAATCAATCATTCACTCCAATTTCACCAGCAGCAACAGGAACGAGTGGTGGCACTCCCTATGTTTCTTATAATGCCAATAATCCATTTCAAAATGTAAATCGACCTGTTTAATGCAGGTATAAACAGCTGGAGTCACACAGATTGCATGATTTTGGTCATAAGCAACTGTCTAATTTTTGAGCCCTGTCACGAGCTGGGTCACAAAATATTCAATGCTCTGGAATTGAGGGACAAAGTGTCAAGTGGCAGTTCCTTCTAGATGAGTGTAGCGTGTTATATGTATTGTCCTTAATTGATGACTTACGAAGGATGTAAAAGTATGAGCATAGAAAGTATTATAGGATACGGACTCCTTACTCGAGTAAAGATGGAGACAGGATGAAGAATTGAAGATAAGCGCCATTACTTGATAAATTGTAGATCCCAGAGAACAGGATTCAAACACAATTTATCGACAGTGTATTAATAAGAGAAGGGCTTGGCTTCGTTAAAAAAAAAATAATAGAAATTGAATTTCCCATTTCAGACCCAAATTGCGGACACTGAGCATGTATCGCAACACGTATCGCAACCCTTGGCTGGTTTGCATAAATGAATAGTCACCCACATCACTGCTGTTGGCGGCTTCCTTTTTCGTTTCTCGTGCTTTATCGTTTTTCTCAGCTCACACCCACCAGTGACTCGCGATGTCGTGCGAGTCATATCTAAGAGCAAGCCATCAAAATTTCGACGTGCAGCGATTTCTGCAAACGTTTGGGCTTGAAGATTTGGAATCGGCCAAAACTTTGTTCCAGACGGCAGTTGGGAATCTTGTACGATCCAAACCCTCACCGGCGACTAGATGGGCCAGAGATATACGACAAGCTAGCTTCTCTGTAAGGAAAGTTGGCTTGTCTTACTTGAGGGAGGACTTATTTTGTGTGTTGGTAGATCACTTCTTCGATAACGGCGCTTGACTACAGTGGTCGCTCGATATAACGATATTCGGTGTAACAATATTCTCGAAATTATGATATTTTTTTGGAACAGAATCGGTAGGTTATAAATATTGCATATCTGCTTAAACAATATTCTCGATATAATGATGAATTTCCTTTCCACCGAGGGTATCGTTATATCGAGCGACCACTATACTTTCTGAAGCAAGTCAAAAGACGCGCTCAACAATTACAGGAACTGCAGATTTTATCTGACAAACAGCATGATACAACAACGCGGGCACGGGTCAAGCAAAGCCTGAACGAGCACCACCACGGAAGGGCAGAAGACATGGAGCCACCGCAAGAGAATCAGCACGATGATACCGCTAATGATGAAAGCGATAGTGGCGATGGCGAAACGGATGCCAATCTCAAAGAGCCCCTTGCGGAATTCAGACGCACCTTTGAAGAAATGGAGGATCAACAAAAGTGGAAGCTCGCCTGCACAGGAAAAATTGTGGAAGACGCCATGTACGTTTTGGCAAAAGCTGCTATGAAGAGCATATTGTCCATTCTTTCATTTTGGACCCAGCCGACTCAATCTACGTGGAACGAAAGGTGTTTATTAATGAAGAGCTACAAGAAATCAGTGCATATCGCAAAAAAATATGACAGCCATTCCCGAGGAGCTGCGCGACTACATCCATTCATTCTCCGAGACCAGCTGTGCTAAACTTCGTGAGAAACTTGATACCAGCTGGCCCTGGCAAGTTGGATATGATTCCGCCAGAGATGGCGACTTCGATTGAGTTCGCAATACCGTCTACAACCTTTTGCGTGTGTATGAAGTCGACGGATTCGTCCGAGATCATTTAGAAATATCGTACACCATCCATGTTTGGCGATTGTTCGATACTGTGTTTGACGCTTTGCACAATGTGGAAGTTGTAAGGTGGGTACCAAGCATCGCTATCACGTTCTATTGATCATTCTGTTTAGAGGGGAAGGATCAAGCAAGGCATCGGCTTTGAGGAAGAATCGAAAACGCAAGCTTGGCAGGCGTTGTGACTCGATCATTCGACGTAGTGCTGCTCAGCATGGGCCGGTCGATGAACTTGACGCCAGCGAAATTGCCAAGCAGCACGACAAATTCGGAACAAAAGTACTGACGAAACAAGGTCGAAAGCTTCCCAAGACGCTCAGAGACATGTTCAATTCGCTTTGTGAGTAGCATCCATCAAGGATCCGCCAGCTTGAAACAATTGGATTCATTCACCACGGTAACTGATGCTCGGTCCTGTGAACTGGTCTTACCATTTGATCTCCTCGTAGGTCTATCTTGCCAACTCGTTCGGATGGATGTCCCGCACGGCTACGTTGCACGTATCACCTACGTTCCTGGCCACCATCACGCTGCCAACTAGCATTGCCAAATTCAAAAAGCAAACTTTGCCAGTCTTGATTCTGGCATGGACGTGGTCCAGGTTATCGAGGCTGCTGAAGATGGTGATAACGGCGACAAAGATTCGGCTTGGCTCGATCATGTGCTCTCTGTCTCTCCTGGCATAATCATACCACACTGCTCCACGTCCACGGATACAAAATCATCGAAAAAGCACTAGCGGACCGGCCATTAGCTTCGCTAGAGTGAAATATAGAGCCAAAATTTTATGACGCAGTGATGTAGTTTTTCACGAAGTATTTTTCATTTTTATCAGTACACATTTCGTTAGTCCAGTATTCTTATACATATGATATATTCTAGTATCATAGTAAATGGACTAGCAAGGTACATCGGTTAATTTTGCCTTGGTAATATTTTATCAGAAGGTTATGCTTTTTTATAAAATAGAAGTACGTTATTTATACGTACTATCTTCTGCGAGAGCACAGGTATGTTCAGCTCCGGAGTGAATTAGCGTCTTTATACGAGACTGTAAGTTGTCAAGGCGAACTAGTGATGGAAGATCGGTCATAGATAATATGGCATCAGCATAGAACTGCTGGCCAATCTTTTCAGTTGAGCGTATTTTGGCATGGATAGTATATGCCACATTGTCGAGGGTGAAGTATGAGGGGAAGTTGATGTTGTCGGACCTTTGGCAGTTATTGGATTGGTCCCATACTATAAGGAAAGGAGGAGTCTTAACAATCTCGACATATTTTGTAGTATTTTGACAGCAATGAGCGCATTTGCGAGTCTTCTTGTTTTTGATCTTGTCCGCAAGCCATGCTGAAAATTTGTCCGCTGACAGGCTCTTTCCCTTCTTCCTTTCTTTCATATCGTACTGGTTGACGTGTTGCATGATGCTGTAGGAGACATCATACAGCTCATTAGTTAAGGCTGTTAAGGCTGTACATCGGCAAGAGGCCTGTTTGCATTGTTGGACCGCAAACAATTCCTGGAAAGTGCTGGATGTCTTTTCAATGAACGTTCCTGGAAATACTGGACATCGCTCAACTCAGCTGTGAATTGTGTTTCTTTCCACACAAACTGGCGAAGCCTATTGGAAGCTGTGGTTCTCAGAGCCTTATCATTCTTGCTGTAGTCAAGAAATGCGCTCTTCAAGACTTTGTCGAAATATTACTTTGGTCAAAGTAGGTGTCAATAGTATCACAGAGTGATGGGAATACTGACAGAAGTAATGTCTCGAAGGGCGCGCCAATGTATCAGGACATATTAGCATTCGGATTGAGGCTCATGTCGAACTCTCCGCCGTCCACTAGAGCATACAGCTGCCTCAACGGTTCCTCAAGTACATCAACTGCCGGGCGGCTCTCTCTTATCACGAGACTCTCATCTTGCTGAGGTACTAGCAAAGAACTGTTTAGAAACATGCGGCTACCTGGCCTGATATAAACCCTTATTACACACCTTTGCGGATGCATTTCAAAGATCCATTTTCGTTGTATTTCTTCTTTACAGGCATAAAACCCTCTTCTTGAAATTCCAGCTTCCAGCAAACCCTGTACCGTGTCTGGTTTTCAACCATCGTTCACATAAGTTTCACTTTTCTTGCTTGTTTTCTTCTTTTTCTTCGCACCCCGTTTATCTTCCGTTCCGTGCTTCTTAACCGTTCTGTCTTTGGAAGTGCTCTTCGCTTGTAATAGGTCATACTGCCTCCGGCATATACTTGCTCAGGATCCTTATTAAACAATTATCTACACGTGAGAATGAATAGAGGACGGGTCAATAAAGATGACCTATACGAACCAAATGGCAGCCCCCTTTGATCAGAAAACAAACGGAAAGCGACACTCACGCGAGCATTGTGACACTGCCTTTGTTGAATAGGCACTCTGCGGACGATACTGGAACTCGAATCGGGCGATACCCCGAATTTGAAATTGGCTCGCTCCACGGCGACATTGCATCTCTAAATTCACGACACACTTCAAACTCTTTGCGGGCATACAGGCATTTTTTTTCAGGGACTTCGGAGACCCAAGGAGCAGTCCTCTTGGACACCCAAAAATTTCGGGTGCTTAAATCCATCAGAACCGTGTGGAAGAGCAACCAACTTAAGTAATTGCAATGTTTAATGCCTTGAAACCACGGTCGTGTCGTTTTCTTTTGTGTGACAACAAAAAGTGGGATTTTAGGCACCTTTTTCCTCTCTTGCCATCATATTTTTGGAAGGTCAGTGTTACTTCTTTGTTAGAACGCAATATACACTAAATTATTGTTTATAAATCAATGATTATGCAAGATGGTCGAGAAGCCTGAAAGTAACAGATCTGCCTTGTTCTCCTGTATCCCTTCTATATTACCATGCTTCTATTTACGTTGAGCTTCTCCATATTGGAACATCGATTATGCCTCATCTCTAAATCATAGAGACATCCCACAAAACAAAAAAAAACACGGAGACATCGCCGGGGTGCCTCGCCGAGATAGCATCGCTACATCTATCAGAGAGACAAATGTTTATTGAAGATCTCGTCGTTCCAAAAAGACCGAATAACGGTCAATAGACAGATATTGAACGAAATGAAGATGTCCAAACGCGTCAAATGATATCTCTGCTCCTTTTTTTTCTTGAAGTCGTACGAATACCAGGCAAGCACCTTGTCTAAAGTATCGTATTAACATCCAGCATAATCAAATCGTCTGACAGCTGATTATGTTACGGCTTTACCTGTTCCCGATATTTGCCTTCTGAAACCTTTTTTTTTTTTTTTCCTTCCTGTCTTCCCACCGTCCCATCACCTTTCAAGATGTAAGTATCACTTCCTTTGCAAGAACGCGATACGAGCCACCATATTGTTTATAAATGAAGGACTGTTCAAAATGATAAGGAAAACGAAAAGTGACAAGTTCTCTGTATTGCTTTCGAAAAGTTAAGTATTCGTTGCTTAAGTCATCTTTTTGAAAACATCATTGATAGCTGTAAACTATATCCGCGGGCAAATAGACTTAGCAAAAGGTGAATCAAGTTGAAGGTTAAGCATGCTTTTCACTTCTCTTTTCTTGACAGACGCACATCATGAGAGATGTTCAAAGACAACGTTCTGTGATAAGTACCTTCTCGTTGATTATTCCACAAACAGATATTTCATTGTACTCCTTTTAGATATACGTAGGACTACAGGATGGCATATAGCCTTCAGAAAAGCTATGATCGGTCGGCAAATCTTTATTGATTTGGGCTGACTAGCATTGGCTTATATTCTGACAAATGTCGTATTTATGACATGGATGCCTGCTTTCTTGTAGTCCTGCTGGTATCACCGTAGATAATACGGTAAACTACTCAGGTAGACCATGTATTTTATGAATGAGTTTTCAACGAAGTTTAGGTTTGTTATGCTTTTTTTCGCAAATCATTTACACTTCGAACAAGCTTTTACACCAGTCAATTCTATACTGGATATATTTTACAAATACCATGCATCACCGAATAAGGGTATGTTCTCAAGCTTCCAGCGTATGGCTGATCTCTTTGCGTACGTAGTGCACCATAGGATTCCCATGACTTGCATTGGGCAAAAGCAGGCTGATGATGGAATTTCCCCTGACTTTGTTATGGGTGTCCGAAGCCAATTCCCTTTTCAGGGTCTTACTACAGTAGTAGATCGTGGAACAACTGTACAGATGTGGCACGGATCTTGACAGCTCACTTCCGACCGGTACAATGGTGACACTTTGCGCTTTTCTTTCAACGAGGCAAAAATAAGTAGACGCGGTTTTACGAGCGGAGCAGTTAGATTGTTGCAATAGAGGACACTGTATCAGACTGAAAAGATTTGGTCCATTTTATCCAAATTGATCTCCTCTCCGAAACGGCTAAAAGGGGAACGCGCAAACTAGGCGGGGCTCGGCAATCCTGCAGATAAAAGTATCTGGGTGTGTGACACAAGCCTAAAGTACCCACAAAGCGCTCCGCGTCACCGTCTTCTTTCCTTTTATTCATTCACTTTTTCATCATGCTTCGCAATTCCACCTGGCGTAAGTAGAATTTGTCTGCCATGGATGACGCGTTAATCGCATCACATTCATTTCGTTAGGTTTGGACGAAACTAACTTGGCCAATTTTGGTTCTGAACTTGAACGTGAACACCGCAAAGAGGAAGGTAGTTTAGAAGAAGCATGGAACTACGAAGGCTCTCCTATCGGCCATGATGTGTAAGTAGACATATGCGATGGAGTAAACAGTTATCTAACGGAACAGACAGCGGTCTTTGGATCTGGCGTGTGCAAAGCTTTAATCTTGTTACTGTTCCTGTAAAGCAGTACGGTCAATTTTATCAAGGTACAGAAACACACGGAACCGTTATTTCCATGGTTACTAATATAACAGACTAGGTGACAGTTATGTCATTCTCAAGGTAGACAGGATGAAAAAGTTTTGAATCCGACAAATCGACTAATATGGAGAGGAACGGATCTAGACCACCAAGAAAGAAAACTCGGACGGATTAGTTCACCACATTCATTTCTGGTTGGGATTGGAAACCACACAGGTAAATCACAAAAAACAAAAAGTGTCAAACCTTGTCATGCTAAATTGTCGATAGGATGAAGCTGGTACCGCTGCCTACAAGACGGTGGAACTCGATGACTGTAACATTTCTTTTTCTTAGATCAAACAAATACTCATCTTAATCTTAGTCCTTGATACCCTTGCGACGCAGCACCGTGAAGTGCAACATCGCGAATCAAGCATGTTCCGCAGCTATTTTAAGTCGTTGACTTATCTGCAAGGTGGTTTTGCCAGCGGATTCAACCATGTAGAAGAAGAAGTGCTGCCTACGCGTTTGCTGCGCGTCCATCGTCCACACAGATTGGAAGGCACTCGCACTCAGAATGCTGTAGCTATTAGCGAAGTCAAGCTATCGCACGAGAGTCTGAGTGCACACGCTGTCTTCGTGTTGGATACTGGTGACAAGATTTATCAGTGGCAAGGATCCAATGCCAAGGGCGTGGAGAGAGCGAAGGCTGCCGAGTTCATCTCGCAACTTATTAGTGAGCGCGATGGCAAGGGCGAAATGGTGGTGATAGGTAAGAGCGGATAAGAGAGAAATTAGAAGACTCAAGTTATCCAAAGAGCAAAACTCTGGCGGCGAGTATGAGTTTTTCAAGGCACTTGGCAGCGAGGGGCCTGTGGAAGAAACCGAGGAAGAGGAAGAAACCGAGGAAGAAGCTGAGGATACTGGAGCTATCAAGCGTCTCATGCGCCTTAGCAGCTCTGGTCCGTTTGGATTGGGTCATCTCAAATTCGAGTTGGTTGCGGAGGACAAGATCACCAAGGACATGTTCGATACAAATCATGTCTTCGTATTTGACGTAGGCCATCAGGTTTACACTTGGATCGGACGTGAAGCAAGCCGTAAGGAACGCCGTCATGGTTTGCAGTACGCCCAGGACTATGTTAAGCAATCTTCCAAGTCTCAGTTTACTCCGATCTGTCGTGTGATCGAAGGAGCGGAGGATGAGTTGTTCGAGGCATCATTGGAAGGATGGCAAGGCTGGTAATGTGATACATGCACTGCAGCACCTTTTTCGCTCCACAAACTGTTGTCTCTGTAACGTCTTTTTTTGCACATAAACGTGTATGTACAAGTATCGCATTTTTTTTTCTTTTTCTTTTTCAACGACGAGGATTTTTATTATTATTAATATTATTAGCGGTTAATGTTGCGGTTACCATCCATGAAAACTTTCCAGCCACCCAGCTTTGGATGGATTTTCTTTCGGATGTCTATAGGATATTAGATGGTTTGTTCTATTGTACAATGGTTTTTGTTGGATATGTTCCCACACCAGATTACGCTGCAAACTTTCTGAAAGTTCCTGACGCAGAAAATGATCACGTTGTGTGGTGATGGGCGCCAGATCGGATTTGATCTGGAGATCGTGTGGTTGGCGTTGATGATGATGATGATGATGATGATGATGGTGGTGGTGGTGGTGACGAGGATGGTGCTCTTGCTTAAGCAAGGCAGAGAGTAGTGAAGGACGCCGGATAGGTGGCGGTGGCTGGGTCTTGCTGAAATCCCCACCCGTTCCAGCAGGCGTTGTGTGTGAATCTGCAGAGCCTGAAGTGGTATAAATAATAATCTCGTCGTCGTCAAAAATATCATCCAATTCATCATCATCATCGTCATCCATTTCATGTCCATCCGTATAACATTCTTCTTCATCTGTTGTCTCCTCGGGTAACAACGATGGTGTCGTTGTTCTAGGCTGCGTGGGAGGCTGACATTGTGCTACCTCGTGCCACGCGTCATGACCTGATGACAGGCTGGACATGAATCGTTTGATTGTGCTTTCCTTGGATTGTTGATAGTGCCAGATTCGCCAAGACATATTCTCTAATCGTCGACCGTGTTCTATATGATCTTTGCACTTTGTGAACACTAAATAGAATATAAAACATTAGCATCTGCTCTTTTAATAATAGAAGAAGAAGTGTTACCAGTCCACATGCTATGAAAATCATTATTCACCGTCAAGGCAAAAGGTTGCTCCATCATGAAGAGGATAAGAAAAAACACGAAGAGGTAAAAGATACACAAAGGAAAAGAGAAGAAGAAGAAGAAGGAAAGAAAGAGAAAGAGAGAAAAAGAAAAGGATGGGGTGAGGAGAGGGGGGTTAGGAAAGAAAGGGAAGAACGATTAAACTTAATCAATGGCATGTGCTGGGTTATTTGGCTCGCACGGCCACTGTTTTCACCAGGTTCGCTGGCGACAACCAGCAGTGGTGCATGTGATCGGAGCCAATTCGATGTACGACCCAATGATATTTCACGCGTGGGTGAGAATGTATAGAACAGCGTGCTCAAGGTCACACCAGTCATCACAACATTTGCCAATATGTTTTGCTTGACTTCCTAGATAAATAACGTGAGTTTTTTACGTGTCTCAGAATACACAACACAGGTTTTGTGAGCAAGGAAAAAGAAAGAAAACTAATTCATAAACTAGAATATGTACTAAGAGAAATGCAATATAAAAAAAGAAGTGGCAAACGATTGGTAAAAAACTTAATTACAATTAGCCGGGTAAGGTTTGTCGGTTGTCACCGGATCTCCCATTCCTGTACCTCCGCCTGCCGAAGGAGAAGGGAAAGTGTATAGAAATGTAATATGTATGCCAGTTAACAAAGAACAAGTGCATTTTTCGCGCTCAAAACTGCCAAGTAGTTAGGAGAAACAACGTTTTTTTTCTTTTTCTTTTTCTTTTTCTTTTTTTTTTTTTTTTTTTTTTTTTTGCTTTTCGGGATTGCTCTCTTTATTACATTTCTGGTAAGCATGTCAACTAACTACATGAGGTAGTTTTCAGGAACTTATCTTGCTATGAAGAGCTGTCTCTAAGCATTTCCCCACATGAGACATGGCTTTTTGAAAATGTATCAAATCATCTAACCTGCATGACCCCGTACCGTCTGGGATTGTCCGAGTGTACCCTCCGGCCACAACGTCAGGTTGGTCATTTACGCTCATTCGTTTAAGTCTCCGCCACAATGTACCTTCCAATTGCTCTAATCAGCAGCCAACCACCGTGCCGACTGCATCGAGTGAAACCGTAGACCACAGTGCGTGGGTAAAATATCCATTAGTGGAGTCAAATAAGCACCTACTATCGTCAGAAGTACTTACGGTGACAGGTGTTAGCAGAGCTTTAGCGAGCTCTGGCTTCATCGACTATTATTTTCAGCGACAAACCTCGTGAGAAAACTCCTTTTCGCTGTACGAATGAACAGTTTAGATCTTTTTCCGCTATTCTTCCCAAAAAGAAAGTTCTAACGCTGTTACCAGACCCAGTTAAGATCTTCGGGACAGATGTAATCATTGCCGCAAAAAAAAAATTAAATTTAGTCGGAATGATCAATTCTGGCATCTCAATAACCACCGGTTCTAAGCGGGGCAGGCTGTGCAGAAATAGATATTAGGCCCCTTAGTGCATCCTACCACTTTTGTTTGATGTTTAAACCAGTGTCCTTCGTAGCACTGATCGTTGCTATTCCCCAAACTTAGTTTCTGTTCTCGGATTCCTGCCAGAGAGCTCCCGTTGACAACAAGCGATAAGGTAAGTCCGTGTTTCTGGATTAAACGGCGTCTCGTGTATTTTGACGCCATGATGAGTGCTATCGGAATAAATGTGGCAAAGCATCACTCATGCTGGCTGTTGATGACCGTATTAATAACCATACCCACAGCAATCTACACGATGGAGACAGTAAGAATGAGAGGATGTTAAAGACGTTAGCGAAGAATTTTCTGCTGAAATTGATCTTATTAATGAATTCTTCGTTACATAACTAGTAAACACGCGATCATAGAGGATTGGTCATGATTGATTATTTGTAGCAGCCAGAGGATAAATCACTGGATCTCTGTTCTGAATTAAAGGAAGTCGAAGCTAACCAGGGTAGAATGCAGCGTTAGAAAGCAGAGGAGTACGCTATTGGTGCGTATTCATTCATCTTCTTCCATTTGGGGAATAATTAACTTATAGAGAAGACATCGTTCGTTTTTACCGAGATAGCCTGTCTAGATTTGGATTACCGTCATGGAAGATACGCTGCTATTGACAGCGTGGGCACTGGAAAACATCGTTCATGAATAATAACAGAAGACATACAATCTCAATCTGAAAGAAGGCGCAGAGGATGAATGTCCGCTGCTGAGCAAGATAAGTAACGAGTATAGAAGCTACACAAATAATGCCAAGATAAGGCAAATCAAGACAGCGGATGATGATGTTGCCTAGGATGGCGGTGGTGACCATATCGCGCGTTTCCAACTTGCTTCACCGCTATCTGAGCTTCCTTGTGCGATTTCCTTCTCTTTATCTTGCGTTTTAATGATGTCGTGGCGTAACCTTGCCATGGCAGTGGTTAGAGACTAAGAAAGTAGGAAGAAGACCTATTAACGTTGCTAATCAGACATTGCATCCTATTTTACCAGGAACATAGACAGCCCGCCGACAAAATCGTCCATTTGCTCATTCATTGTCGAAAGCGATGTCGGCACACCAGACGTTTTAAGCTTTTGCAGTACATATAACCCATCACGTTCGAGCCACATACAGTACAACTCGGCTTTGAAGCATTCAGATGAAGCAAAGAAAGACAAAGCGTAATTTCAAATAAGACGATTACTGCGTTCCGTCGATAATTACGGCCCGCTGATTTTCAATTCTCCGTAACCTCATCCTTCAGCCTACTCCCTGAAGGTTGAAGCTTTCGGGAAACATCGTAAAACCCACCCCAGCCATAAATCGTCACGTCTAGACTCACCTAATACAATAGGCAGACCTTAACTTTAGAAATGTTGCCACAAAAACGTGTCAGAACACGGTTAAGTTGATTTTTGCAATTTATGACCACTTTCAACTTGTCGTGATAATACTTCATTTCACAAGGTTGTTGTTTCCCGAATTCTGCAACACCAACCACATATCCATCAACATTGTCCTTGCATAAGAGTCGTAAGCCCGTTCGCTGTTTTAGACTGTTGTCACCTAATGACATAGTGTTCTCCCTATGTACCGTTGTAGCAATTGTGAGCAATACAAGTACATCGTTACAAACATACCAACAAGGGCGAACATTGGTGTCTTTAAACAGATGCTCAATGGTAAGGCCCCACACCTTAATAATAAAATCAGCCTCCGACAAGTTACTGTTGGTATCAAACAAGTCTTTCTGTTCGGTATGCAAAGTAAGTCTATGCATAAAACTCAAAATAAGATTAATGATCGTCCTTGTGGACGTTTTTGCGAGACTACGTTCTTACATGTGCACACAGATCTGGTATAATGATAGCATCTTCACGGTGGGACGCTGAATCAATCTACCATAGAATTTGATTTTTACCCACTCCCACTTTTCGCGTGTCTAAGAGCGTCAAGAGAAGTACGTGTTATTAATATATGAATATGAAGGTCCCTATATGCAACGGTAACTTACTATTATGAAGATTCTAGAGATACCCACATCATCATCAAGCCAAGTATATGGTCCTTGGAAATATAACAGATGCTTTAGTTGCTGTCTCTGATCTTTTGTAAGCAAATCTAATTGACAGCCTTCAGACTCATCCATCAGATCGAGAACATTGTTCATGGTGATCCTAAAAGTAACGTAGATTAGGCCAGTTGGTATCCTTTGACGATTGGTGCATCTTCACGAAATAACCTACGCTATAATGTATTTCTCCTTATCGTTCTTCTTACGATAGTTACAGACTTTGTTGACTGCATCTGTCTTCAGATATGACATCAACGACACATTCATCTGATCCAGCATAAGGTTGTCTGTTTCCTCTACCTATGGCATTTTAACACTAAGAGTAATATATGGTTTCTCGCTTTATATGACTTACACTTAGACGTATTTTTGACACTTTGTTCTGTTTATCAGGAAGTTCTTCTACCAAGTTTTCTCGACGATCGTCTGATCCAGTCGCGATGGATCGGTATTGTTCAATGGCATAGAGTTCCTTGATCAGATTCGCGCGAAAGAGGGCATTTTGCCAAAATGTTAAAGTCATCCCTGAATGCAAGCACTATCATATCGACAAGTATGTGAAGGACCAGGCACATATGCAAGGTCATTATGCTTATGATTAACGACGGGAACTGCTTACCAAGAAGTCAGAGTCAATCATCTTCTTTGCCCAACTTCTTGCACCGTTGTTAGCGCCATATTCACAAATCTGTTCAACAGCATCCTTGTAATGTTTTTCTGCAATACAACGGTGTTCTGGCAAGTATTTGCCTTCCAAAAAGAATCCGGGTAATCCGTTGTCGTCGATGTAGTGGGCTTCAAGCCAACCAACGGAATTCCTAGTAACAAATGATTTGTAATGAGTGTCCATACGTAAACACCGTAAGACATGTGCATGTTACGATTGCGAGTTTTACCAAGTGCTCGCCATGAGGAATAAGTGTTTCGAAAGCAAGTTGACAGCTTTTACGCGTTTCATGCCAGGCACCCGCAGTTGGAGCGGCGTTTAAACGCTGCATAACGTCATTTCTCTCCTCACAAGCAGCAAGTTTCTCGATGCTGGATTTGAACGAGTCTTTGGATTAAATAAATGTTACATTACATTCAAGTCGAAGTGTATTTAGCGCTGTAAAGTAATGCATCTTTGCGGCGGGAAGCGGTTCATTTTTTCGTTAATCCAAAGGAGAGCTCGCGCGTGGATAACCAGAGTCTGGCATTGAGGTGCTTCAGAGATGGTTTTTCGGTATCCTTTGGAAAGCAGTAAAATGTTTCAAGAGATGGACAGGTTCCCACTCAAAATAACCCATACTTAAAGGAACACATGAATTTTTTTCTTTGGCTCTGTTCTTTCATAAAAACATCCCGGTAAGGGATGTCAGTTCTGCATCACGTATACAGGATCATTCGTGTCATTTTATCTATCGTTTAGCCTGCATGACACCTCTCTCGAACTGTCTCGGCTGTGGTGTGGCTCCCTGTTCACCACCACATAAATAACTGTTGTTTCCCGCAGCGCCACTTATTTTCCATGACAGAACCTCGCCAGATGCTGCACCATTTCGAGTCTTCTGCAGAGTATTAACCACTAGCAGCCGCCCCAGAATAACTTCATATCGCTCCCATCCGGCCAGGGTGTGCGTTAGACCCCCATAGTTATGTGGGATTACTTTGTGGTAGGTAAAAAGACATCAAAGTATCCTTAATTTTTTATGCTGCTCCAATAAACTATGAGTCCACTGAGGGCCAAGTTGATGCAAGCAAACGTACGGTTTTGTCGACTTTACGAGATAGTGAGCGGCTCTGCACAAAATCCGCGTGATGAAGTGTCTCGTTGGAAGGTTACTAACGGTCTCTTTATTTACATTTACCAAAAAAAAAATTAATCTTTATTACATATTTATGTATCTTCCATCATAGAACGCATCAAGAGGGATTGCTCCACAGTCTTCTGTTTTTTACTTAGTCAAATTTCGGGACCTTTTTTCAGTTGTCTGTGGATACGTGCAGAGAGGTGTTATTGGCACTAACAATGGCGGCAACGTATAACAATCCATCGAATTCAATGCTGACTGCGGAAATCCATACATATTGTACATGGATGCTTCTGTATAGTAGGTTCCTCCTGCATAGAATTGGTTGTTGCTATAATACATGTTGCTTGCTGTCTCAGCCGGTGTGGCGGGAGGGGGTACATAGTCATTTGTCGCAACAACTCGTGGTGGAGCATGTGATAGATACGGTCTTGTCTGACATTGTGATATAAACCGACTATCCTTTGTATTTTGTATTGCAGATGCTTGAATGCTGTGAAAGAGATTTGACATGGGTATCGTGGCACCTGAGTATGGCTGACAAGATGACATAGTTGCTGTTGTAGTCGTGGTTCCAGTGGACGGTTCCAGCTGTCCATCAGGGAGATTGTGAGTTGGTAACGTGCCTGCCTGAGACAACGTTGTTGGGATCTGTTGTGTCGCGTGTGTGTTCATGTACATTGGAAGTACAGGAATCCTCAGTGGTACACGCATGGGTCGTTGACTAAGATGCTGAGTAGGAAAATAGGGCTGCTGAGCTTTGGAGAGTAGATAGTAGTATTGATACTGTTGTTTCACGGCGTTTTTGGTGTGTTCAGACCACGAGGATGGAGATGATGACGATTTTAGTTGTGGCAACAAGGATGAATCAATCCTTTTGGATGATGTTTCAACCATCTGTCCATGTTCGGTCCGGTTGGCAACTTGTAGCTGATGTCTGAATGTGAATAATGCGACCTTCCACCGTTCAAATTCAGTTTTCCGAACACACATTCGAAATTGTAATACATCCAAAAACTCAAACTCCATTACACCTAGATCGGCTGCATTCATGCCAGATATTTCCGACCACGTCTTGTTTGTAAATGTATTATCGTCCAGAAACTTATTGGCTAGCAAGACGGAAAAGACCCTTTGTGAGAATGATGTGTTTCATAGGAACGGCATTTACCTAGCATCAGTGCCACGGTAAAAAGCCGATATTCGGACCCCTCAGCACCTTGTATCTGAGGATTGCTTTGTAATAACATTGCAATATACTTCAATGATAAAATTACTACCGATTCTGACAATTGAGTTGCCTGCAGAATCTGCATTCGATCTGATCAGTATTCCTATCGAAAAGAAAAAAGAATGTATATCCTTCAACATGCCTGTTCGCTAAATTTCCTAAATGCAGCACTGGTGGTGGCGGCAATGTTTGCTATTTCTTTACTATGCGACAGATCGTGATCATCGGTGTGAGTAACGTCACTTAACGTGGAAACAGCATGCAGCGCCATGGCTGTTGGGCATCGCGCGTGCCACATGAGATGCACCATGGACGAAGCGAAATCCGCAATTTCGGGTATGGTGAGCGTCATCATAGGATGCAGGTCACTAGCACTTGGTGGAGGTTCTGCTGCAATCAGGAGAGGATAGGATGGTGGTAGCAAGGACACGGTGTTTTCACATGGTACAAATCGCTGGTACATGGGAACAGAGTCACCGGCATCGGCGATCGCTAGGGAAGGCGATTGCTGATGGTGAAGTAGGGTTTGATGTGGGTACATAAAGGAAAATAGTAACAAGAGTAACCCTTTGAGGAGTAACAATCGTTTAACATTCGCTCATGAGTAGAAGACAAAGGAATGGTCAAGTGTTAAGGTTTCGCGCTTTTCTAACAAAGCGCTGAAACACGTTGCGGAGGCGATGGAACAAATAAGACGCTTCCTTGCGGAAAGTAACAAGCCTCAGCCTTGTCCACCGCTGGAAAAATGAGTGTTGAGCCACACAGGCTTTTTCATTCAGTTGAGATCTTCTATGCAGAATTCGCCGAAAAATCGGAGGTGACTCACAATAGCAATCGAAGAGGTGCGATATGGGAATGCAGAAATGTTAGGGGTGTTGAACGCAGAGAAAAAATAAATAAATTCACAGGCCGCATGAATATTAACGCAGGAGAGACAGAACGTTTCATTTAGTGAAGTTGTTCTAATGTCTGGATGAATTGCGGGCGCAGCAGTAGCATATTGCACCTGGAATAAGTTCGAAATATGAGATTCTGTAGCAGTCCACAAGCTCCAGGAGCTCGAACTAGGTAACAATCGTGAGACTCGGGCTCTTGTCAGAGCTGTGCAAAAGGATCGTAACACAGTGTTACATATGTTACGGATGCGTTGTCAGCCAAATCATTGAATGCAATAGCCATATTGCTGAGAAGTAGTCTTTATGACGGAAGAGCTGAACCAAGCGCTGATTGACTGTATTGAAAAGCACAAAGACCGAGCTGTTGAGAGATGTAACAAAGCAAACTTGACAGAACATATATCCTTAAAAAAAGCACCACATGAAGCTCATGCATGATCTTTTGCAGATGAAACTGACAAACCAGGTATCTTCTACCGATATTTGAATTAGTGAAAAATGCCTTATGGCTTGTCGTGCTATCTGCTGTGAGATGCCAAACCAGTAATCTTGAAGAGCGCATATAGAAGAGTCAACCGTCAAATATGCTAAATATTCATTACATCTTCGCTGATAGGACTGCGATGTATCATTGACGTCTCCGCTGACAATAAAAATCGACGTTATTATGCAAACACTATTCGTCATCAGTTGCAATACGATAGAATCAAGTAGAAGATCGGATGAATACGTACATATAAGAAATTACTATGAAAACGGTAGACTTGCATGCTAAGCAATGTTGTTCCACAGCAATTTAGATTACGAAAGCCAGTGGCTAAAATAGACTTTTTGGGAAGGCTGGAAATTACCGGATTTATCCGTCGCACTGGCGTTTTCCCATATCTTTTTGACGAGTTTAATGAGGGTGGATTTGTGCGGACTCAACTTTGGCTGACCCCTCTCAATCATAATGGAAATGCGCGTCTGATCGGAAAACTTACGTTCGTAGAATAACATTTGCTCGTACTTCATATCATGTTAATTCGGCTTTAATAGAGCGTGTATTCAAGGACACAGAGCGACTCTACTTGAATGTCACTGTCTTGGATAGGCAGCGTGAGAAGGATTCGATGAGGTTGGGCAACATGTTTCAGATGGCTCCTTTACAAGCAGTCCAGTAAATGTTGTTCTTTTCTCTTCTTTACCCCTTTGCTTATTTTTGCTCTATTTCTTTGGTAGGTACTGATGCAGTAATCCATCTATATGAATTAATTGTGTGATTGATGGTTTGAGTTTGTTGAGGTGTGCTTTCGTTCCCTAGCTCTCCCACTCCCTTCTTTCTTTTCTTTTTCTTTATCATCTTGTAACTACCGCGGCCCTTCCAATGGTCATCACATACTAATTTCATCCTGCACAGGCTTATCAAGTTCGCTTTCTTCTTCGCTTTCCCTCTTTCCTGTTTCTCCCCCAATTTCCCCCACCCCTTTTTTTGTGAGTGCTTCTGTTTCTTTCTTTCTTCTCTCCCCAGGAGAGCATCAGACCTCTTAACGGAGTGGGTATGCCCTGGATGGGGATACAGTGTCTGTAAGTGCTTATCTTTGTATTAGCTGAGCAATTTCATACTGACAATTTTTTTTTCATTTGTAGCTCCTGGCAGCTTTCAACTTTTACCAGCTTCTAGGCTGTTTTTCTTAACAAATTGTAATCATACCGTGTGGCACCGGGATAGGATACGCCGCGGTTCCTTACCCACACATCGGGATTACATTAATGGTAAGTGAGATAACGGAGTATCATCGACTGTGTGCTTATCGTGAATGGTTTTCTATGCTGCTCTGATAAATTTTGCGCCAATGGGGAATCGAGTCTCACGTACGTCAATTTTTACTTCTTCTCGTAAACGATATACTAACAACGCGTATTTTATTTTCTCTCAGCGCAAACTCGACTTCTTCACGGACGCAGAACTTATTTAGAGCAGCGTAGATTGCCATTTAGTAAACAGTAACATCCAAGATAAGTACCAGATTTCGCATTGGTTAGCAATAAATTGTCCGTTGCGAAGCGGCTCTTTTTACGTTGATGCAATGGTATTAGTTTACATAGGCACTTCTTCGATGTTGCGTACCAAAGGTAGGATACTTTCGTTTGATACAGGAAGACGGTTAGATAACGAGACAATCACACGGGACGAATTAAAAGTCCAACTAACGAAAACTCACAGGAATCATGATAGACCAGTTCTTTATCATAATTTTTCTTTATTATGGTGAAACAATGGGGAAATTGGGAAATAATGTACTTGATAGAAGGGTTTGAAGGGGAGGTTAATATTACAACGTTAGCTTTTTTCTTCTTCTCTTCACTTTGAATTGCCTTTGCCAAAATGCAATGCATGCTGAAGAAGACCTGCTGAGTCATTTTTTATCCTCGCTGGTACAGGTGTACGAGGGCTCTGAGATTGCTGTAAAGCAATGGAAGAAGACATACTTATTTCTTTACCCCGATTCGATAAATTTGTCTCTATTCTTGGTGAAGGCCGCTTTTTGGGCGATAATAAGTCGCTACAAGAAGAAGCCCGTGATGCATTTTTAGGAGAGAGCGCGATACCCGACAAAATCCGCAGAACCCGCCGGCTCCAGGTTTCCGCGTCTTCCACTGATTTTTCGTCCAGGAGTTCCACTTCTTTTGATTGTCTTCCAGTTTCCCAATGAGGCAATTTCTCTGACTGCCGGGCACGTACTTTCCTCCTCCGTCGGATAACGTGGAGACAGAACAATCCCAAAAGGCCAAGTGGGATGACGATCGCGCAAATTAAGCCGGTTCTTGTTTGCTTGTCTTCATCTGATTCCCAAAATGGTGCAGGGGCCTGATGGGAAAATACGCGATGGTCTACTTGCGTATTCTCCAATGGATCGTACACTGTCAAGTGGCTCGCATTTTTGTAACTGGAATTGTCATAGAGCATTATGCTGTGATCATTCACTACCGTTGCAGTGGTTGTGGCGGACGGCAGTAGCAGGCCTGAGTCCAGCTGTTGAACGAGCAACTTGTCAATCGATGGCGGTGAGCTCTTCATTTTTAGAACCCAAAAGAGGTTGGACAGCTCTTTGGTTTGTGCAGGCGCAGATTCCTTTGTAGAAAACACGAAAATTTGATCCTGGTATCCTGCCGCAATGAGGTTGTTAGGGCCCCAGAAAGATCCAACATAGCCAATCCACCGTTTAGAGACTGGGTCGAACGCATGCAGATGGTTAGCATACTGACCGTTGGAATAACTGTTATGGATGTGATAGACGTATGGTCCTGCAGCTACCATGCTATCTGTCATCGGAGGCGTTCCAATATTTGGTCGAACAGTATTCCAAGCCCACGGGGGATGTGTCTGCACGTCAAGCACGTATGTCTCGCGAGATACAGTATCAAACGCTACAAATGTATTTCGAGCCATTGCTGATAACAGGTGCTTAGTCTGGTTTGAAGGCGCTTGGACGGTCATAGGCTCCCAAGAACGCTGGGCGATATCGTACGACCAAACTGCGAAATCTCGATCAAGTAGGATAGCACGGCCTTGGTCTGTTACTTGACAGGCGATTGGTGTAAAATTTTTTGCTCCTTGTAGATCATTCCACTGTAATACACCCGTTCTGTCGTTGATAGGAAAACGAAGTCCAAAAAGCGAAGCGCGGGCTGCAGATGGATACTTTCCGTATAGGTACCAAGTATCGTCGTGGCTGAACACACAATGTCCTTGTTTGATAGGACCAACGCTAGATGCATAGGCTACTACTGTTACAGACAAAAGTAGTAGGCTACGTATGACAGCTTTGCCTTGCTCGTTCATTGTATTGCGGCACAACTACAGCTAATATATGTCGATCCAAAGTTAGCCACTCTTCACGAAGGTCATGCGTGTTATCCCACGTAAGAGCATCGACCATCTTACGACCCAGAAGCTATTTCGTCCCTCACGCGATGTATTTACCTTTCAGTATCTGGTGAAAGCTTTGATAAGAAGCAGTGTGATGTCCTGTACCCTACGATTGCGGTTGAACAAAAAGAAAAAGACATAAAGTTTCTTTGACCACCAATTTATTGTTTAATCGATACGCGACGAATAAAGGGGGCCACCTGCATTCATTTAAAACACATAGGCATCCGCCTCCTACGGTCAACTCTCAGCACATATTGTTTTCATTTTTCTTGTTGCAGCAATGTCGGATGATTGCTGAAAGATTCGACCAGCTACAGATTTATTGTTATGCGTCGGGTGCCGAGAACGAACATATTGCCCTATGTTGATACCGTTTGCTTTAAAACCAACCCCGTGGTACAGCGAATGCATACATATATCCAATACTTAATTCTGGCGATATATGGTAACTTGCATACATAGAAGCAAAGAAGATAAAGCTGTTCAGGACAGGTATGTTACTAACGTAAGTTATCGTCTTTTCGTGTTTATATTTTGCTCAGACCAAAATCCCGTCTGCCCCCTATTTTTCGTTTCTGTTTCCAAGGGGACCCAATTTGCCACTCGGAGGCGCCGTATTAAGAGTGGAGCGATTGGCTATGTAATGACTTCGCTTCTCCGACGAACATTCTTGTTAAGGGATTGCTCTATTTAGGACGATTATACATAACGCGTCGTTGATCAGAGACCGTGTTTAACCTAACTTCCTGGATAGATCGCCAAGAAAACACGAGTACAAACACAAGAAAGAAAGAAAGCAAGCAAGTAAAAAAAACAAACAGCTTGAACCGGGTCATTAAGCACGACCAAACAATCTTTCCTTATTTTACCTTGCCCAAATCAAACAATGTTTGTGGCACGTCATGGAAGCATGTAGATCTCAGGTATTTTTAGCGCCCCTAGCGCTCATCACTCAGGAAAGAAAAGGAATTCCTGCATTTTTAATGCAATAAAAAATAAGACGAGTGGCACACATTTTACTGATGCCAACACGTTGTGTCATGATTCGTAGTACTGTCGAACATACCTTTGAGGGGCCCATGTGTGCATAACACAGTCAAATGTGCAAGATAAGCTTGCTGCAAGAGTGCAAATAGTGGGTGAAATATGTAGATAAAAGCAGTAGATATAACTCTGCCCTTATAAATACATATATCTCATCCTAGATTATTCAACATGAGGAAGGCCTTGCAGGATCAGCTTCACAAGGACGAGGATATATTTTCCTGGGATTGCATCTCGCTAGTAATTTTGCATCATCTGATGTTTTCTCTGGATGAACTTTGGGCTGAGGAAATAGGACTTTTTATGTTGATTCAATGCTTGTATTGGGGCATGCTACATTTTCATATCGCGTTCATGCCAGACGTTGGTCTTGTTATGACATAGGAAATGTTTCATGTAACGGGATAGTATTTAGGGGCAAACCTCAACTCTTGTTCCTTTTTACACTTACAGGCGCACTACGGGAAAAGATCTTGACAAAATCTTAAGAAAATCTCGCAAATATCTCAAAAGAAGAATCTTGAACAAATCTCTGGTTTTGAAAGGTTGTTGCAATTTTTCCAAGACTTTTTTTTAAAGATTTTCTTAAGACGTTTTAGATATCTGGAAGATATTCTCAAAATATTCTGAAGATATTCTCAAGATATTCTCAATTTGTCAAGATTACTGTAAGCACTAGCCCAATTTTCTACTTCTATTGCGTCCTCACGCCTATTACTTCACTTCTTTGCTTAGCTAAATAATCAATACCAATTTGATGTCTTATTCTAGTATTTATTGTTTCTTTTTACCAGAAATGACAGTACTTTTAGCCCTCTTTTGAGAGTCTCTAGTCTTGCTAGGGGAAAATTTGCGCTTACTTTTTGAACTTTTAGCAGCGACCTCTTCATCGACATCTTCGCTGCTGGTTTCTGTATCGTTTTCCGCGCTTTGTTCTACCTCGTCACTCTCATCTTCGGTAGCATTAGTCGCTTCATTTTCCTCCTGTTCTTCTCGTTCACCACTACAGCTGTGTTAATATAGTTAGAATTATTTGTTATCAATACCTTTGAAATCTGTTACTCATCTCTGGAGCACCATTATCATCATCAAAATCAGAGTTGAAACTCCAGGCATCGTTATTGTCTTCGTCGACTACAGCTTTGTAAAAGTTCACGTTATTAACGTGCCATATGATTAAATTTTAAAAGTACTGTACCTGTGGTTTCATCGTTATGACCCTCTGTCTTTTTATCGCGCACGCTCCAGTGCCTCTGAAATAATAGGCGTGCTGCACACTGCACTTTGCACTTTCCTAAAGGTACATTCGGAGAGGCATTGCCTTCAATCAAACTGAATGCATGGTATTTCACATGTCGCGGAAGTTTGGCCCATGGGACGCCAAGAAAACCGTATTATCACCTTGGTTTGGTCGGCCATGATTCTTGCTAGGTGCTTTGCGTCCCGGACAAGGCCATCGACGTCCTCCTCTGGAAGAGGTCCCAAATCTTGATGGAGCCTTCTTTCGTTCACTGTCAAATCCTGTAATACAGCAGTCGACAATTGACATTTTCTTTCTTCTGTCACATTTTTCCTCTTAAACGAATACACAGGATGAGGAATGTTTCTTTCCCATACAGGACGAGGGGAAGGAACGGTCAGCTGGGGCAAAGGTGGCTCGAGAGGCTGGCTATTGCTATTAGAACTCTGGGATAGACGTTCAACATGCGTGAGAATCATCTTAACGTCTTCCTTAATAGACTGGATTTCCAGGTTTGTCTCTTCTTTGAAGGTCTGGATGTCCAGCTTTATCTCGTCCTTAAACGCCTTGACTTCCTTTGAAACTTGCTGTCTGATGTTATTCTCCGAGGGATGTTTTGCTTTGACATAGTCAAGATAACGGGAAAAAGGGTAGAATGTATACAGGTGTGCGAGTACCCATGAGAAAACTTCGTGAAAAAAATCCTCATTGGTTGGATAACGATATTAGACTACGATTACCAACTCAGATTGGGTGGCTGGGGGGTAGAATATAATAGTTCAGTCCAGTTTTCCCACTGTGATTGGTTGAAAATAAGTGCATTCCTCAATCCTCATTGGCTCGCTATATCACATGATCTCTTCTTTCTTCTCTTACTTCTCTGTGTGTGTGTGCGTGTGCGTGCGTGTGCGTGCGTGTGTGTGTGTGCGTGTGTGTGTGTGTGTCTCTATACATTCACTTATATACTGGCCAGCTTACTTTAGTGTAGCAAATAATCATTCAATCTGACATAGTTTTAGACCTTATCTGTACCTTCCTAAACTATTCAACGATATGCCTATTCAACTTTGCTATGCCAGGCGGGAAGTGAACAAACAAAGTGCTTACCAGAGCGCAGCGGAGGTCCAAGCACTTTTTGGAGTGAACTTCTCTCAGCACCGAAAGACATTAGGCCAAGCATTATTAATTAGAAAGTGTATTATCCACCGTCTCCTTCTCCGTCTTTTCCAATTCTTTCCCATAAAACAATTGCCATTGAGCAAAGCGAAAGTAACACAAGCACTTTTCGGAGTGTACTTTCCTTGGTACCGAAAGACACTAGATCAAGCATATCAATTAGAAGGTATATTATTCACCATCTCCTTCTGTGTCTTTCCAATTCTTTCCCATACAACGATTGCTATTGAGCGAAGCGAAAGTCGCAACTTTCAAAAAAAAAAAAGAAGTATGATCAAGCAAAAAATATAAAGATCTTTCTTCTTTTATACCATCTTTTCTTTCACATCATCTATTCCTTCACAGTGCGTCTTCTTTACATCATCTTTTCTTTTACATAGATTCTTCCTTCATGCACTCTTTTTTTTTTATATAGTTCTTTTTTATCCATATATTCCAGCAACAAACTTTCGGCAATTGAACAAATTATTTCTTGCCAACAGAATCTTCAGCCTTCTATAAAATCTTCTCAATAATATTTCTTTTTCCCATAGAAAAGCAGTGTCGCGAAGCGAAGCGAGCACCACAGCTGGTATAATTAAGATCTTTGACTTACAAAGTTTCAATGCTGATTGGATGAATAAGGCGGTGCTTTTTTTTAACCAAATATAACGTGATTGGTACATGAGTGAAGCGAAGGTTTGCAGCTGTCTGTTAAAACGTCACAAGAAACGCATCAATCTTCTTTCCTCCTTTTTCTGTTTTCATTGTCTTCTATTATGACCATGCGTAAAAGACGCAGAACCAACCCTAAACCTCTACCTCTAAACCAGACGTTAATTATATCCTTCTTCAATCAAAAAATTGAGGCTCCAGATGTGCACAAACCATTGACAACTCCTCCCGTGGAGTGTATGAGTGAGGATGCACTCATCCACGCTCCAGAGAGTTCGTTGCCTTCAACTGGTAAATGATATTGTGGAAGGAGAATATGAACTCAAAATAATCAGAAAATGTAGGTACTTTGAAAGGAAAGGAAAGACAGATCGCGGATTCAGATAATAGTTCCCGATCACTGATCGAAACCAGAAGAGGTAAGCCATCATGACACCATGGTCACAAACTCAAAAATGAAACCAAAGATGCCGCAGAGGACGTGAACAAACAGGATCATCAGGATGAAGTACCGGAAGACGATGAAGATATTGAAGAATATTCAGGTAGGTAGTCTTTATGTTTGACATAATCTGACAACATTTATTAGACGAGGTGACATTGGAACCTGGTCCTTCAAGGAAAAAATCCAAAGCATTCGTTAAAGCTGAAAAAGCTCACAAGAAGCGCATTGCCAAATCCGAAGCCAAAAAAGCTTTGTTTGAAGAAAAAAAGGAGGCAGCTATCGCATCCGGTCAAGTCATCCGATGCCCTCGATGCCACCAAACGGACCAGCGTAGAGCCACAAATGCCAAGTGCCCGGAAAGGATCTTCAAACGGAAACCTCCGACGAATTTCTAGCGTACAGCAGTCATCAAAGCGTCATTGGCGAAAACATGCAAGAGCACAGAGTTTGTCTCCGCGATCCAGGATGATGTTGTTCACATAAGAGACGTCACTTATTTCGGATCGCTGTTTACCAATTTCTTTTTTGTTAGCCTGTTATCCGAAGGTTGTCCTGTTCCACCAATCACGCATGACTTGTGTTACAACCTGTTTTCATTGATCGCTGGGAAAGCAACGTCAGCGGAGCATAATATCCGTGAAGCATTTGACAGTTTCAAGAGCTCTGTCCCTGAATTTGATGAGAAGAAGTTCCGCTCACAAGGCTACATGACCGTAGTCTCTACCGCTGCAAAAGAATACGAAGAATCAATCAGGAACCATCTGACGGCGAATTTCGAGAGAAAAACGATCCAGTATCTCTTGGTGTGCATGTCTGATCAAGAGGATGAGCTTTTCCAATGGAAAGGAGTGGTGAAAGATAGGAAGATTCTAGCAGAATTCATGTACAAGAAAGCTTGCGGTGCCGAGGCAGAATGGCCCAAAACTGTTCCAGACAACAAAGATAACCGTTCATATGTCGACACTTGCGTAGGATATCTGAAAAAATCCATCCGGGTCGCTTCTATTAGTGATGAAAAGCTAAATGCAGAGCCACATCTATTCTTCCCATGGTTCTTTCAAGTACTTGCACGATTGGAACAAAAAGTGTTCATTGCAGAGGCAACCCCCCAGAAGTACGTCTCCACAGGATACGTTCATCGGATGATAGATAAGGTAATCAGGAATCATCAAAACTTTTGTTATTTGACCGTCTTGCAGATCCTTGGTGATGTGAAGCTATCAAAGCGTCTAACGAAGAGTCTTGAAGTGGCTGTCAGAATAGCTATCCGAAAAAGAAAAGAGCTGTCCCTCACGAAGAAGTTCGACCGTATACCGGGTCTTGTGATATCGAACTTGAAGGATTTCATCAAGGAAACCGGAGAGGCTATCGATGGTGGTACATTCAAGCCGGAAAAGTACACCGACCCGCGGGGTGCAAGAAGGTTCACAATGTTGCCCATCTATAACATGCAAATGCGTCATATCACGGTGGATAATCAGGCACTGGGCCGTTTGATGTGTAAATCCGGTCTACATCCTTCCATGTCGCCTGTTAAGGCCACGGAAGCTAGGGAAAAATATTTTCAATTGTTCGATATGTCCAAGATCGGCTACGATACCTTGAAGAGTCTGGAAACTGACAGAAGTATTTTTTGGTACGTATTTTCATTGTGTATGATTCAGGTTATTCACTGCGTTGCCTCAGGGACAAAATACGCACGGATGGTACCGACGTCGAGTTCCTTTTTAAGAAGTACAAGGCCCCGTACAATCCGAACAAGAAAACGTTAACGCCTTCTGATATGAAAGCGAAGTACAATGATGCGGTTATTTGGGGTGTTGGCCCCGGGGTATCAAGTGTCTTTGTGAGCGCCGATGGGATAGGCACTTCTCAGCATCGCGTTCGTTCAACCACCACAGAAGAATATTATACTCTATGCGGATTCAGTCATGCTACCAGGATTCGGGAAAAATTACGTGAAAGGCGAGCCTGAGGTGAAAACGCTGATCAATAATATACCATCATTGAAGACAACCAGTATGGAGAAATTAATTACTGCGATCCGATATTGCGTCCGGCACTATGAGCGTATCTCTGAAATTTTTAGCCGGGATCAAAGGTTGGTTGCTATTTTCTTTATTTATTTTGTCATAACATGTGTATATTTTTTCAGATATAGCAAGTTAAAGTTCAAAACTTATATCCGACGACAAAAAGGTCGAAGTGAGATTGCCAAGAGATTACTCCACGGTAGCAAGAAGTACGAGTAACACAGTAAGCAAAAAGCACGGAAGCAGAGTAATTCGAAATGGGTTCCTCTTTCTCCGAACGATCAGGCTGAGGAGAAGAACAAGCCCATTATCGTCGCTTATGGGAATGGAGGGTTTTCCGGTAGCATGAAAGGCAAAAAGGCTGCACCTATTAAGGCAATTTTTAAGGAACTACAACAGCAGGCTAGGCGACGAAAGGTAGCTCTACAGTTGTCCAAAACCTTATCGTTGACCTTAAATTCGAAAGGCTCCCACATACGTTTTCCTCATAGACGAATATCTTACGTCCCAGGTCTGTCCAGCGTGTGAGACTCGAGACTTACAGAAAGCAAATGAAGAAAACGACGCGCAAGGCCATCAAGGATCGACAATACATGCCGTGCTGACATGTCAGAAAAAATCATGTACGGCCATGTTCTGGAATCGAGATAAAATGGCTGCAACAAATATATTGCACGTGTTTCTTTATATGAGAGACAACAACAATCAACGGCCTCCCGCGTTCCGTAGGCCAGAAAAACCTAGCAGTATTCAGTTATAGGATACTATTCTTTAACCTAGTTAAGTAAGATTTATTTCCCATATCTGTATATATGCATCGCCCTTTCATGTACGGGCCGCACATACGAGAAACAGACATGTAAGCACGAATCAGTTTGTTCTATAAATTTTGCGCCAGTTGTCACAGAAGCAGAGTCATTCGATTACTTGTCGATCGTTGCCCATCTTGCATTCGCATGTACATATTGTGATAATAGCATCTTGCCAGTGGGAAATAGCTTAATTTCTGAGTAAACATTGACGAACGTTCGGTTTTGTAAAACGTAGAATTGTTTGTTCGATCAGAGGATATAATGTCTATGTGCCTTCGGTCAATTACTTTCAGTTTTCTTCTCTCACTATGTGTATGCTTAGATCATGTCTCTCTTTGTCGTTGGCTATCGTATGACACTACACTTGTGTACATTTCTGTCGAGCAATAATTGATAATAGACAGAAATCGACATCGATCTTTTGCGCCTGTAACGTAACTCTATGGGTTTTGTGTGTCTATAAACTTCTCGTTGCTTGTATTTATTTTACTTGTTTTGGTTTAGCTACGATGTAACAGGTGGTTCCCAAATGCCAACGCGAAACCGAAACAATCTCTAACTTCTCCTTGACCTTTTCTTGTTCAAATAAACCTATCAGGTCGCGGTTCCACCAACAACCCCAGCGCTTGACATGTTTATCCACATTGCTGTCCAATAATCGGTTCAACCAGTCATAATGCGATCGACCATGTTCTAGAAGTAAGATTCGCGAATCTTCGGATTTGCACGAATCTGCTAACGTCACCAACGCATTGGCTGGGTCACTGCAAGAACAAAGTCCAAAGGTATCAACCACGGTATCGTATTTACGGCCAATTGAATTAGGTTGATCCACATCCGCTCGGCTAAACTCTACAAACGTCTTGTGAAACTGATCTTTGTACTTTTCGAATTTGCTCTTGGCTTCGTCTAGCATAGATGTATGGCAGTCTGTAAACGTCACCGAATCCACCTGATCTGGCTTGTAATAGGGGAAGTTACGACCTGTGCCTGTCGAAACTTCCAACACATCACCCTAATAAATCTTTGTGCTTCAGAAATATCTTTTTTTCTCTTCCATGTTCTATATAAATACCTTTGCCTGACCAATAAGCCAACGTCGCATAAGACCAACGCCCATGACAAGCTCATCCCAGCCAATTTCTTTGTCGTAGCTTTTCGCCACGTTTTCCCAGACATGACTCGTATCAAAGCTCCCAGGTGTTACTGCTTGTTCCGTTGTCATTGTTGGACTCGTCGTGTCATTCTTGCTCTTAAACACAATCATACTGACATATGTGGCCGTTAAGTACAGAAGACTGCCACCGACAAGAATCGGTCCAAGCTTCGGTTTTGGACGTGGTTTGCTGTTAGGTGTGAATTTGGCAGACGTTGCCTTGGGCTGAAAAGGAGCATGTCTTTTCGCCATGGGGAAACAGACGAACGATTGAGAAAGACAAAACCTGGTTTCCAAGGGTTCCTGTGGTGGCTTTGTTGATAGTTTTCATTTCCAGCAAGACCATGATCATGGTTACTACGGCTTGCCATAGACGATCCACAAAAGCATTTAATACAGAATTGCTGCTTCTAATTCACAAGTATTCATAAACGAATGAATAAATTATTATTATTTGGACCGATCGTCCTTAATGTTGAAAATCTTTAGATTGCCAGCATATTTTCCCTCCAGATTAATTTCATCACCCGCATAGGCCAAGTAGTAATCCCGGGGATGCCATGCTACTGTATTCATCGCCGCCGAGCATTCGATATGATGGATAGATTGTCCGCTCTCCACGTGAGACTATATCAGTGAGGTCAGTTAGCGTGATCAAGAGGGCAAATAGAAAAAGATATTACAATGTCAATGAAGTTATCTTCTGACGCGGAAGCGATAAACTGCCCATCAAAACTAAAGCTCAACGTTCGAACAGGCCAGCTATATTTGTAAGGTGAGTAACAAATTGCATACAAAATAATGCACTTACGTCAACTCGGAGAATGCTCGGACGCAAGTGTATGTCTTCATATCCCACAAAGTGACAAGTGCATCAGCAGATCCTACAGCAAGGTATCGATTTGTTGGATCAGTTTCAACACAGTAACAGTTGGCAGTATGTCCACGAAGTGATTGAACAAGTTTGAGTGAGGGATATTCGTAGACCTTGATTGCGCCTTGACCAGTGGTGACATAAAACAGATTGTTTGCGTTATTCCATGCAATCTCGTTCACTTCCATATTGTGCTTTTGCGTTTTTAAAATAGCAAAAGTGCGTGTATCAATAATGCTGATCGTGTCACTCTAACACCAACAAAAATGTTGAGTGTAATTCGATAACGGATAGTTTCTCCTCTCTACCTTGTCACCCACGGCGATGTGATTTCCATCAGGACTCCAGCAAATATTAATATTTTCTCCACCTGTTTGAACTACTGCGGTACATTTGCCAGCTAATCACAATTTCGTTAACAGAAACGTCTTCTGAGGGATAAAATCTTACACCGCTGATCCCATACGCGCACCGTTTTGTCGCAAGACGCTGTTGCTAGTCGATCAGGATGTGTTGGATCCCAATCCAACTGATCAACGCTGTCCGTGTGTCCTTTCAGCTCCATAGAATACTTTATATCCGTCTACAAAAGGTATATACTTATGAACATTGCGCCTGCACACATTAAGAATCCTTACACCTCGATGAGGGATCCAGACGCGTGCGGTTTTATCCACCGATCCTGACGCTAATCGACGACCATCGCTATTCCAAGCGACCGTATGTACTTTCTCTTTGTGACCTTTGTACTCTTTGATTTTGGAATTGTGGAATTTGGCTTGCATCTATAGTACTGTCTCAGCTTTATGCTCTCCATTTTCCTCTCTCTGCTGGCGGACCTCCTCCTTTGTAACAGGGACACCAAAATACATGTAATTCTCCTCAATACCACTCGGCGGATTCCAATCGTAAACAACTTTTCCGGGTCTCTCATCTACTTGTTCCTGATTTACATTATTCACTTCGGTAGTTGGCTCCATTTTTCAAACGAAAAGCTGTCCAAGAGAAACGTCAGAAGGAACTCCCTATGTGACTTTACATTTCCTTTTACGGTTACGAGTGGTGCTTGAAAATTGTCAGAATTTGGATCATTCGATCCTCTCTCATCATTGGCACTCATACTCTTACTCGTATTCGACATCAATACAGAGTAATGTTTCTTAAACATTAGTCCCCATACCCTTTATTGGATGGCAATTTGCTCTATTCTAAATAGATTTTGCGTTCATGAAGCAGTCAAGTTTGCACTGACAGAAAATAAAATATGCGTTGTTAATGTACCATATATCTCAATCTACTTGGATCTTTCATACGCTGCTTATCCAAGATGGTGTCATTCAAATATAGAATCGAAGTGCATCCTTGGGTCATCTTTTGGTGACGATAACTCGGACACTAGCCCAGCTGAATGGAGATAAGAAAAAGTACGCGCAACACCTTTTGGTTAACACGTCAAATGGTATGATAAAGCATCAATAAAGCCAGTATTTTCGCGGGCAGATTTCTGTACCCGTCTTCCACCAACCGTTTCTTTTGTACATGACTCTACCATTAGTTCCTTCAATTTGATCAGAACACTAATTTATCATTGGTTTCTATGACCTTGGATAGCGGTTTAATGTTAAATCAGCCATCTGAATAAAGTAATTCTTGACATCATGGACATCTGTGTTTGGTCCACAATCTCGCTGAATCAAGTACTGTTCTAGTACCGAATATCCCTCCGTAGCATCCATCTCGCTCAGGTCGCGCAGACACTCCTTGAACAGCTGGATATCTTCGTCACCGAACCATGTAATTTCGTCTACAACGATATGAGCTCTCTATTTACGAACCAAGGCGTACCTTCTAGTAAACACAAGCCTTCTAGAAATACAATCGGTAAAAACTCTAATGGGCTGCTTTCTGCGACCAACAATTGGCGCAGGGCGCTTGCGGCCTCTTCGTGTTGATCTGCCTAGATGAATCGGTGACTGCGTCAATACCGTATCCAATTATCCCTCAACAAACCTGGTAGAGATTACGCATGTCGCTATAACTAAAGAAAAATGTGGCACGTTCACCATTAAATATGGGACGGTACTGCTCCTTTAAGTGGTCTAACTTCGCAAGGTGACCTATTATTCGTTAAGCAGACGTTAAAATCAATTCCCTCACGTACCTGATTTTACATAGTCCATCAGTAGGAGCTCAAACGTATGTTCGATTTGCGCTTGATTTTTGGACATACAGTAGTATTGAAGTGCCGCTGCATAATCTTTCTTCATGATAGATCGCGAAGCGATGGTCTACACATACTAATCAGTCAGCTGTACCTCTATAGGTGCAGTTCCGCTGACCTCATAGAACTGATTTACTTTATCTTTCATGTCGTCCAGCAGATATATCTGACCTAAGGCTTCTATCGCAGCTTTATCATCCAGTGGTATAAGTTCTGCAGCCTTAGAAAATAGCGCGTTAATTAACTGTAACTAACACCGAACCTTTCTTATGTACCTCTGCTAGTGCTGTTCGTCCTCTATCACCACAGGTTCTCATGTAATCAAAAGCGTATGTTCGAGCAGCTTCATGAGCCAAAAGGTAGTTTGCATAATTTAACGCGAACCATAGCCTTGCTTGGACATACTGTCGTTCTTCTCCGGTAAATTGAAGCGCTGGTACCAAAGAGGAATGTAATGGGGATAGTCGCAGTAAGTCGGTAAAATGTGTCAAGAACCACCAGTCTAAACTTGCAGAGGATTCGAGAGCTCCATAAAGATCTCCCTGTAGTAACTTCGTCACAATAGATGGCTGATAACTTTTCTTCGAAATAATAGATATCATACGTCTACTTAATTCGAATGCCTCCTCAACTGTTGCCAACGGACGCACGTAAATCAATGCTGCAATCAAAGCTTCAACGTCTGTATCCGTATGCGCTATGATGGTGTTTTCATAACCACATAATATCTCTAGCACATTCACCACGTTCTGCCTATGAGTCGTCTGTGGTTGTTGCTGTATTTGATTTAGCGTCGCTTGTGTATTCATTCTCCATTTTTTCCATCGAGCACTATATTCAATGGAATCGCGGGACTTGTGTGGTATAGAAGGCATCGATGAGATGGCTTCTGTAATAGTGTCGGTGATAAACGCAACTGCAGACTGATTGTCGGTAAATTGAGAACGTTCTTTCGCGGTTTTCATTAATCTTTGCAAAAGCGTCCTATTTCCTCGTACAACTAACCTAGCATCGTTATTAACACAGGATAAATAGTTGACTCAGCTTACTTGTAGACGAATGGCCAAAATAGAGGATGTTCTAAAGGCACAGGACAATTAAATATTCCTTGAATGTCAAATTTTAGCAGAGATGCTACAAAAAAGTGTCAAATGAGATGGACAATGATCATAAAACCCCCATACATTTGTAAGACTCGTTCAGCCATTGTATAAGGTTGGTACTAAGGATGTCATCCTCCGTCTGTGGGAAATACAGTTTCTCGCAAAGATGCCATATAGTTGCTATTTCACGGTATAGTTTCTTCTCTGACTGCGCGGATTTCCCTCTTTCCTAAATAAATAATGAGTGTAAGCAAGCAACAAGGAACATTGCATACATGGTGGAGATTATCTGTATACCAGCACAGATGCTTTCTGTACGAAACGGCATACTCGTGAATCTCTGCTAAAGTGAGAGTCGTGCTCTTCGGCAAAATCACTCCCAATGGAAGATTATCTGCTAATGTGGGATATTGAACTTCATCTGATTCACCTCGGTATGCTGCTAGCTTGTCCCGGTTTGTTAAGCCATGAAGCGAGCGGTAAATTTCGAGAGATTTTTCGTAGAACTACAAAAATTAAGCTCTTACCATTGTGTCAAGAAAGAATTCGCTTGTTCTTACCTTGATCCGACTTGGATGGGCTGGGTTGCCCATCACATGTGCTTTTGGGAAAGCAGCCAGATTCATACTACCGGATCGCGACAAAAATTGACTGTTCAATGCAGTGGATTCGCTGGCAACTTTTGATGCCCGTGACTGACGATTTGTCACCAAAGGGGAAGACAAGCGCCGCGTTCCGTAAGATGTCCGGTGAAGGAAAGAGTTGGTCTGTAATGATGATTAAGTAACTCCTCCTTGTTTCGTCCTCGTTGATTGATCACTTCCATCCAGATCCAAACATACACCGATAGTGTGATCAATGAGTAGATAATGCTTCTAATACGACTTTGTTAATCAGTAGCCGCGAGGAAGAGATTTGCTGCATAAACAGAAGAAAAAAAATGTAACGAGCGTGATATAATAATGCTCACAAGCCGCTTCGAATTTTGCGATTGTACGCAGCATCGAAATTATACGGCAATGTTTCCTTTGAGAAGTATCGAACACGGGGAAACAACTGTGAGAACTAGTCGATTCAGCAACTCATAACCCATGAGCTTAGGGCGCAAAGTGGAAGAAAGAACTCAGAGTTACGATTATCTTTTAATGTTATCGTTGTCTCGAGTGCTCGTATAAGATGAGAGTATTCGTGTCAAAATCTGTAATTCATCCAAACATGCTAGGCTTCCCTCTGGTTCTCATTTTTTTTCTTTAGATTTGACGTATCACGTGTCTTGAGATCCATGACCAGTTTTTGAGATAGATATCTTCTGCTGCCTGTGATATATGACATACGACATTAACCCCTACGTACGATATTTTCACGCGGCGGATATGATAGGAAACATGCATATTTTTATCGGTATCTACTTACTAAAAGTTTATCCGCGCATGTAAAGGATAAGAAGATGTTATATTAGGAAATTTGATGCATTACCTTTGGAAAGACAACAATGAACCATGGGTATGCAAATAGATAAGCATGGGACAACGGCCATTGATAATAGCCGTTCCATTGTATTTACGAGCTTACCGTTAGTGTTCATGCTTTCGAATCAATATGTATGACGGTGTCGCTAGAACTTAGTGTTTCTGACAGGTTTAAATATGTAGTCTTTAGAAGTATGAAATAGTAATAACGTATCCTCTCCCAGCTTCAAATGGGCCTGACTTCGCTATTAATTATGAGAGTTTTCTCGGTATGACTGGCTATCAGCGACGCCGGGACGCGTTAAAATCTCTTTTCAAATATAAGCGTGGAGGATGACAGAGAAAGAAGGAGAAGTCAATGTAAACAATCAATCACTATGGGATAGCGTTTATACTTTCCCTATAGTGAATGGTGCTACTATCGTGCAAACCCAAGTATGGAAAGTATGAACTTTTAGTCGATCTTTCACCAATTGCAGCTAGCGAAAACTAAATTTATACAACTCCGAAACGTAATTCCACATCCCCCGTTACAAGCGAGGGGAACCAGCCGGTGGTGCATCACCCATGTAAGTCTGCATACGCTTCCACCAATTGGATATATGCTCGCTTCCTTGGTATCCATTTAAGATAGCTGATTCGAAAAGCTGAGGGTGGATGGCAGAAAGCATTGTGAAAGACGAGGCTAGCATGACATCCGCCCACCCCGCTTTAATTTGAGATGAGTCAGCATTCTCACGGTAGATAGCCATAATGTACTTTACCTTGCTTTCCTGTCATAAAAGGATAGGATGAGAGAACATCAACGATGGGTTGCAATAATGCAGGCAACTTCTTGACTACATCATCAGGGTTTCCCGCAAACTGTTCAAGCGATTGACCAAAAAGCTTTTCACGAGTCTCTCGGAACCATTTCTGGATATTCTCAGATCCCGAGTGTTGATGAACATACAGCACAATTAACTTGAAGATAGCAGGCCAAAGGTTCTTAGCACAGTAGTTGTGGAAGAATAGATGAACTCCTTCATTGCCGTGGAATAAACTTGGCGAATCGGGATATGCCTTCTCGAGATACTGCGCGATTTCCCACGATTCCTGCACAACCTTATTATCGTGTGCCAAGTCAACAATAACTGGTACTGTCGGTTTTTCGCCTGTTTGACTGGTTACAGAAGGTTAGGGCCACCATCACCAAGCTGAATTACGTACGTCACTTTTGGGATCACCGAATGGACTTCCTCAAACGACAAGAAGACAGTTTCATACGGAATGCGCTGAAATGGCGGCATAAATAAGAGGCTGAATAAGCGTTTGGATTACCTTGATGTTAAGCGCATAACGTGTCTTGCAGGTGTTGGGTGACCAGACTTCCCTGGGTCTATCAGGAAATTGCAAATCGTAGAAGCGAACTTGAGCCATAATACCGAGGAAAGAAACGAAAGGTACACGCAGCAATATCAGCTGTCTGCTTAAAATCCCCTCGGGAACACATCACTCCTTCGTTACATCATTCTCCGCCGATAAGATCACATACAGCGTGCTGATTGGCTGGTCAGAATTGCTCACCCTAGCTGTTACGCCTTGATGTTCCTTGAATTTCCGGTTCCTCTCCTCAGTATAAATACCTCCATTGATTCTTCTGTCATTGTTATCATTCAAAATAGCGTATCCGAACATAAATATGATTTCTTGGATTTCTCTAACTCCTGAAGACTGCAACGATACTACAAGCCAAGATATTCATGGCACTACAAGTTGCATGTGGATGGACGATTCCTACTGTCAAGAAAACTTGTTCCAAATTATATCCCTGGCACCTGAGGAGACCATAATAGATGACAACAACCATATTCAGTCATATGTCAAGATTTTCTTTGAAGAACTGGGCTACCTCACAGAAGAACCTGAACCGATTGATCCAGAGCATGATTACGAGGCCGAAGCAAAGCTGCTGCTGCTTGAACGGAATCAAAAGAACCGACGGAAACACGTTGAACTCCCTGCCACACCATCGCTAGATAACTCAAGGTCATCGTCAATAGCATCATCGATCCGGCGCGACACGCATCACGATACCAAATCCGATTGTCATGCTGTTCATCATAACGAATATCATTTGACGCGTCAGTACACTATAACCGCGCGCTATCAACATGATGTACTTCGAAACCACGTTCATTAGCCTCATACATAGCATTAGCTACACATTTATATCATACGCCTATTTTCATCATAATCAATCTCTAACCATCCTATTAATGATTGCATCCTATTCAAGAAAGGAATTCTGAAATAAACAATCAGTGGTATAGGAAGATCGTTGGAGTTTATCTGTTTAGATTATCGGAGGAAAACGATCCAAAGAGAAAAGGTTTTCCTTATCTGTGGGGAAATGGTACGATTTCAGAGCGTAGGATGCTGCTCCGCCCGTTACACATACATGCCACTGGTGGACAAGCTTACCATGAGAAATGGTGGAACTTCTCCTTAATTCCATCCTGTCAACAAAACTTTGCTACCAAAACAGAATAGTGTATTTACTTTAATTATCTATTTCGAAATGCAGCAGCTAATTGAATTCTCACTGAAGTCGCGTCCCTTCAAGATTATAGTATCAAACAAGAGGCCGATATTGTCATTTGATCGTAGACTACTGATAAGAAGTCGATCAAGAAAAGATCATTGTGTAATGATCGCAGCCTGCATGTAGAAGCATGTAAGAATTGCACCAATAAGGAGAAGTTGTACATCATTGGTAAATCGATATCTTCCGAAGTCAGCTGCCGTGGTTTTGGAGGAGCAACCGCAAAAAAAGACTTGAAATGTTTTACCTTTATGCCACTAAAAATGGTAGCAAAAACAAAAAAAATTCCCTTTTAGAAACATGCAATTAACAATGCTTACATTGTTTCAAGGGGACAAGGGAGAGAGAAGCGATAACAGAAGGTATGATGTGAGAGAGAAGGCAAGCCTCGTGAGTGTCTCCTCTCAGAACAAGATCAGCGGTATACAGCATGTCCATAGCAATACGAAACGTCCGAAAAAAGTGCACATGCGTACATACGACAGATATGCCTCTTGCCTGTGCAACACAAGCTGAGGCTTTTGTAGCCCATAATCGCTCCTACACAAACTATTGGATAGGATCCCTTGGGTTAGTATCGAATCCTTCCTTTGTACTCTTCTAATTTTGGAATAGTCTAGGGCCTGCTGTAAGGACGAGTGAGATGACATCTAGTTAAACATGAATCGGTATTAGCCATGTAGATCTCAGTTCTGCTGAACCCATCAACAGTGTTGACCCGCGCGAACAGTTACGTGTGCTCACACCAACATCGTTTGTCACACTTATCCTTGCTCAGCCTGTCTGTCCCCCATCACTACATTATTGTGCACGTTACACCCGGTTCCATATTTAGTGACATTCACTATATGTGCCGTCGCAACGTTTAAGTGCTCCTATCATCCATTCTTCTAGTCGTCGTTATCCTTGTTGTTGCCATTCACCATACTTATTATTGCTACCCTTAGTGTTCGCGCTGCTCCCCCTACTTTTCATTGTTGCCATTTGGCACTTCTTCTTCTTCTTTATTATTGGATTTCGTTGGTCAGCCTGCGTAAAATCGTTATGAAGTCATTATTACTGAAGAAGCACAATATGCTGCTAATCGAACTTTTTTATGCTACTCTAGAACGGATATGAGTTTTGTGCTGTAGCAAAATTTGAGTATACGATAGATAGCCGGTTCCTGCAGGGCTATCTCTCCATAAGCAAACCATTGATAACGATGAGCTGGCGTATGCGGCCATTAGTATGGCAATGCACACCAGGAAATTTGGCGGCTAGCTGTCGAAATTTGGTCTCCGTGGAATTTCATCTGCGGTTCTAACGATGTAGACGTAAGAAAACTATCTTCTTTATATACTCCTTGATTTCATAGAAAGTCTCCTGAGTTCTCTAAGCGCGTATGGGTATCTTGTCTGATGAGTTTACAGGATTTTTCCTATGATTTTGCGTCTATTCGAAATTACTCGGCGTTACTTCCAGGTGAAGTATGCGCTTTGAACTGAGTGTCTTTACGTCCATGCATTGAATAGTTCTCGTTTAGATAACTACAGTTCTCGTTAGAGTATGTCATATTTACAGTGATGAATTTCTCTGTTGGAAAGCGTAAAAATGTCCTAAGCAAGGAAAATGTTCCGCCAAAAGCAATACGTCCTTTTGACGTTGAGATGATTCATTGCATCAGTGGCAGTTTCTCTACACGTTATCACAAGGCATAGAAGTGTTTCATGATGAGCTCATATCAAAAACATCCGTATTTAAAGAGACGCATGAATTATTTTTTATTCTTCGGCTCTGTTACTCTTTAATCTTCCCGGCAAGGATGTCAATACATTACAGCTGCAAGATTATTCATGTTTTCTGCCTCTTGTTTAGGCTGCATGACCTCTGTCCCGAACTGTCTTGGCCATGTGTGTAACTTACGCTTACCATTTAAGTAAGTAAACGTTATCATACTCAGCGTCACTGATTTTTTTTTTTTGATGATAGATCGCCAGACGTTGGATCGGCCCAAGTCCTCTGCAGACCGTTAACAATTGGCCGCTCCCGGATGCCGACCAACTCCCTCCATCCGTCCCCACCGCTTCGGTGCGGGACCGGGTCCCCGTGTTACCAGGGGATTACCCCTTCGGGGAGCTAAGTAAAAGACATCAGAGCATCTTTCATTTACTAGCTATGGATTATTTTTTATGCTGCTCGAATAAATTTTGTGTCCACTGGAGGGACCAAGTTCATGTAAGTTGATTAATCATCTGACGTAAGATTGATGCATTAATAATCGCATACTCAATTTTCCTTTAGCGCAAGCCAGGCTCTTCAGAGGCGCAAGATTTTATTTAGAGTAGCGTAAAATGATTCAATAAATAGTATATGTTAAGGTGCCAGAAAGACGTCAATAAATTGGCGCGCACACTCGGGAGCGATCATTTCCACGTGAAATTAAAACAATGCATCGAACTGTTGTCATGACTCTTCCATTTTGACTATTAGCTTCCTTTTCCTAAATTCTCAAAGTTGCTGCGACATTAGAAGCCCATATTCCTTATCCCGATCTACCGAACTAAAAGTGTCCAAGACCATCTAAAGCTATGGTACGTTTCTTAGTAGTTTTCTTTTGCTTCCTTCGCCAGCGTTTCTCCTTTGCGCTTGACTACTCCTAAATGGATAATCCTGTCACCGGCCATTGCTACAGGATTTGAACTACGGCCGATAACCTAGCATGCGCACCGTTATTCAAGAATTAAAAGAAATAAAAAGCGGCTTACAATGCCTGAACAGGGAGCGTAGTATTCATCTACTATGTTGCCAAACATATTCTTGACTCGCGCAATAATATCGCCCTTTCGGATAATCGTATTAACACCAGGGTAGACTTCAAGGACACCTCCTGTTTTTGTATAAATCTATCGCGGGATCAGTCATTGTTTGACGACAGGACAATTACCCAAAATCCTCGCGAGCACAGAATCGTGTTAGGAGGTCCAAGCATCATGATATCCTCGTCAGGGCGTACATCATCCATAGAGAACATATTGAGGTGATCCAGAATTCGCATCACTCCCATATATGACCACTGCAAAAAAAAAAAATGAGAAAAAAGGAGCCACTTACTGGAAAAACGACTTGCCTGTACGTATTGGTTCTGGAAGAGCTGAGGGTTTCCAATCTCCACGGTGATTGCCTTCACGCCTCTTGCTGAAGCTGCAGAACGTAGAGTACCTAATCACATACAGTTATTACCGGAACCAAGGATATCCGCTTATACTGCACCATCTTGTCCTGAATTATGAAGTACAATCTGTGGCTGCTGCAAATGAGCTAAAATGGCTGAACCAGGATCATTCTAGTAGTAAAGAAGGAAATTATAACACTGAACGAGGTTAATTTGCGCCCTTACCATATCCGCGCGAACATAGTAAGAGTTCACTCGTCCAAAACTGGCCGTATGTAAATCAATCAGGTAATTAAATTGAGAGATTATCTTATTCATTAGGTGAAAGCAATAGACTTGTGATGCAAAACCATCCTCTTTCCCCGGGAAAAGTCTGTTTAGATCACGTCCATCTGCAAATTCGCGCTGATACTTGAGATAGCCGGCCACATTGACGCACGGCACTGCCACCACGGTGCCATTGAGTTTATTTACATTGATTTCGGAAGTGACGCTTTGTACCATGGAAAGGAAGTTAATAAACCAAATGAAGTAAAGTAAACATCAGCTTACCGATGGATACAAGGCAAGCCATTTAGTTCGTTTCCGTGCACAGCAGCTGTGATTCCTACAACAGGGCTTAAGAGTTGAAGCGTGAGACGTAGTCATGACGAATACCCAGGCGTACCCCTCTTCAGATCCTCTGCAGATAATAACAGGAAGACGCATCCATTCGTTCAAACCTTGGCTCATCATTTTGATCCAAGCTGTACTAATAGTGTGTTTTGGAAATTCTTCAATCACCAACCGATCGCGGACGATGGGTGGTGGCATTTCCGTCTCGGGATGCAGCAGTGCAAATGCAGGTGGTTCATACATTTGAGTTGGATCCAAAGTACCTCGCAAGATAGCCAAACTGTCTCGGCGAGCAGATTCATCCACAGACGACAAACTTGTTCTTCGCATCAATTGACTGGCAAGTTCATTAGCTTCCTCTGTCACAGATGGAGTAGCCTCGATCGATGCCCATTTCTGTGCCATATCCGCAGGAAGTTTACGCAGCGGTTGATCTGGATAAACAACCAAGGAGCTGCGCCTTATGGAATTGCGGCGTCGGCTGGGGACATCAAGCTGATTTTCTTCCGCCGTTGTCTTGGCAAGCCTTTTGAAAGCTGGTTCAGCACTAGACGTCTTTGATTCAGCCACCTGGATAATGACCACAGTTGCGTCTTTGTAATCGTTAGTTGATTAAGGATATGCATAAATTTACCTAGATCTTGTCGTCCAACATCGCCTGAAGCATCCGCAGCTTGGATGATCATATCAGTAGGACTTGCTTCTTCATCTCGCTCCAAATACAAAGATTGCCCGGGTTCCAGAAATTCTTCGCGCCTATGCGAGTGATTTTCATCGAGGCGCACACTACAGTACCCGTCGATAATGTATACGAGGGCAAATGCACCCAAAAGCATATTCTTGCTTTGATTGCCACGTTCGTCCACGTTAGATGAAGCAAGCTTTTCTACCAAAAACCGTGCAGAGCCCAGGTTGCGCTTCACCATGAATTGAAGAGTTGTCACTGGCGCATTGTTCACTTTACATATGGTGCTCCTACATATGACCATTATGACATGCATGTTCCCATAAATTCCACGTTTACCATTCTCCCTTCCAGGTATAAGGGAATAAAGATTGAACATGAGTAGAGATCTCAGCAGCTTGATGATTCAACGCAATCGACGGCTTTTGGTCCGTCGATATTGTAGGTAATACAATAACGGTGCTACAGATAGAGTTAAACGAGCGCCTTCTCTCTTCCCATGTATCCGTACCAGTCATAACCGGGAAACAGCGAAAAGTTACAGTCGGCTTGTATAACACTGATACTGAAGCGCCAGAAAAACGACTCTTTTTTAAAATCTTTTTCAGGAGGATATATGCCTATTTCTGATGTAACGCCCAATCCGTTTTTCCATGTCTGGCTGCGATAATCCACATTAGGGTCTAATGTAGATAACTTCAGCAACGAAGGCTCAGGCGAGTCAGACTCTAAAATAGTTCCGTGTGGATGTTCGGCTAAGGATGGATTTCGTGGTGGACTCATGTTAAAAGCAAAAGGAAGTTCCTAAAGTAATAGATAAGAAAACGGTGCATGAATATATTTGTCCCACACCTCGCGTCACGAGCACATCCTATTTGTCATGTTTCTTTGCTGTGTTTGCTTAAGATGAAACCATCGAGCAATTCGACTTCCAAAATAATTTTCATAGCAAGCAAGCATGTCAACAAAAAATCCGCCTCGGTGTAATAAGCATTGTTACAAATAAACAGAGCGCGTTATTGGTTGGCAGCATTCAACCCATTCCTATTCGACACAGGATCGCTATTGGAGCAAGTTATTTCTACATTCTACAACAATTCTTCTACAGCGTGACGCAGAATGTACGGTTCTAATCAGTAATTTCCGTATTTTCTGCAACGTCTACTTGTTGATTCGTTATGCAACGAAAGACGAAGTATAATGACTAAGTTGGAATGATAACGCCGATGTGAAGCCGTCAAGCGACATGGGAAATGAAATGTGAGGTCAGGAACAGGCGCGTTTTTTTCACAGAGGCATGCATCTAAAAGGTTGAACAACGCAGTTTCGATGCAAGCCTATTATAAACACCATAAGCTGAAGCCATACTTGTTACAGTTTTAGTCCTTATCTTGCCGGGGCGACTGCTTCTTTATCTCCGGCTGTTATCGTTCTTCTCACTATAGACTATGTATCCGTTGATGCGTTTACGACTTGGCTAGACAGCGTACCGCAGACTTTAGAGACTAAGAACAGTGTATAAACTTTTGCCCGCTGATTCTTCACTTTTGAGCTTTGCCTAACACCAGTTTCTGTCAAACCAAAGGATACTTCATCTGCTAGCCGTGGATGGATCTTAATGCTATCTATATGAACCTTGCGTGCATCGAGGACCGTTTTGGTATGGTTAGAGTATCTCTTTAATGCCAACGCATATACTACTAACCCTATACTCAATTCCCTCCTTCATGCAAACTTGGCCCAATAACCACCAACAGCGATCGGCCATTCAATCTATGGTCGGGATTCAAAATCACGACTTCCACCGCCATACCATTCAACTCTCATGTCAAGCATCCGCAACATAAACACTATCGCAGACGATGAGACAGCCATGGATTTTACCATACTGTCTAAATTTGATGATTTTCTGGTTCATACCTTGGTTGACGATCTATTTTTATGGTTTACGACCATCAAGATGAATTCCAGGTCCCGCGATGCAGTGGCTGTACCTCGTGAAGACATACTGGAGATCTTGCGCACAGACGTCGTAAAAAACCAGAATGTAACAATGGCTGCTAAAAGATTTGTCGAGTAAGTATAATTTTCTGTCTTGCAGCCACTCCTTTCTCTTGAGTTCTGGGTGCAGTGGGCGATCATGCATAAAAAAACCACGTTTATGAGCTTTATGAAACTGCAGGCATAATCTCGATGCGAAGACTCTGTTTTTCACAGAGCTGACAGCTTAGAAACAGGAATCATGACATGCGATACTCTACATGAACTTATTTCATTTGAGAAAGTCGAGATTTTGTCATTTATCTCAGATAAACTCGGTTTATCTTGCAGTTGGTCATCGGAGACGTCTTAGAAAGGAAAGGGACCGGCAGATGGATTGGGTTTCGTTTATATTTTATGTATGAAAGGATAAAGCTTGCTAACTGATATTCTCTCCCTGTTACATTGATATCTTTTTCGCACGACCACTCTGGAACCATGGAATACCTTCAGCCTTGAATATGTGCAGAGGTTTTTATCGGTATACTCTCCAGCGCAACAACATGAATTCGGAAGATATGTGAGGAGGTACATAGCTATGTATCTTCCTAGTGCTGGATATGAGATTTGCGATACACACAGGTACGGCGATGGAAGCCAGGCGCGCCTCGTAGCTACGAAGGACTGGAAGGCGGGAGATGAGGTCCGCTGCTGTACAGGGTACATTGTATACCTGAATTCTGAAGATGATGCGTGGTTGCGAACACAAGGCTGTGATTTCAGTGTTATGTATTCCTCTAGAAAACAAACAAACTGCCTCTTTCTTGGACCGGCACGCTTCGTGAACGTAAGTGATGGTTGCAGACCGACGTAAGTAATTTAGCTTCCACCTTTCAGCATGATTGCGATGCGAACTGCAAGGCAAGTCGGCTCGTTCGAAAAAAAATCGGCGCGAAATTGATGAAAGCTATTAGTTCATCAATGCTGGACAGAATGCAATTTCTTTCAAAGTGATCAAACCGGTTGCTTGTGGAGAAGAACTCACGGTATTCTACAGCGATGAATACTTTGGAAACAATAACTGTGAGTGCCTCTGTGCAACATGTGAAAGGTATGCTGCTATAGATGTTCCTGAAAACGAACCAACTGGTAGCATAGAAAGAATGAGAAGCATGTCATTAACAACATCATGGAAATGCATGACATTGCAAGATCGAGAGACAACTCTGTAAGAAGAAGTTCTCGGAAAAGAACTAAAAATTCGTATAAAGGTAAGGTTTATGCATGCAGTCTTAAAATGCTAACTATTACTGTTGCCAGAGTTCTATCCTCCTGAACAGCGTATCTCCCGGGAAAGCCGCAATAGGAGGCAACTCTCGAATGGATTATTTGATGCAGAGAATCGCTCAACTGGCGCTCAATTCGGTAGTAACTCGTCGACAGCAAAGAAAGTAGCAAACGAGCAAGAAAATCAAGATGAAAGATTTACGCGCATTAATCTTCCCAGCGGCCAGAGTGACAGCATCAGCAGCGCACGTGCCTTCTCTTTGCCGCACAGAATGACATACGTGGGGAATGCTCTGAGTGCGCTCTGCAACGTAGCTTTACGATCTGAACCGTATCCATCAAAGACACGGACACGAAAGTCAGATGTTCCGCGTATAGATCCACACGATACATATACTTCGACACAGGCTCGACTAGTCTCTTATCTTCTTGGATCCTCCACTTCGCATCAATCGCGTAAAACAAGACAGCTTCGTTCCCACCTTTCTCAGATACATCTGCACAATGTATTATTGCGTAGACGGTCAAACTTTCCAGATCCTTCAAGTACTCAACGCAGCTATCTGAATGTATATCACAATAACAATGGAGGCAGTCGTCTTAAACCTTTACCCATTGAATCTCGTACAAATACAAAAGCCAACTTCGCCAACGTACATCAAGCATCGTCCAGTCCTATTTCCCAAGCTTCGGATGTTCCTCGACCTCACGTAAACAACACATTGCCACAATCATCTGCACGCATTGGTACACAGTCAGGTAGACAGCTTGCAATCGAAAAGAACAGTCGTAGTAGCGTTGAATCGCTGCACAGATATGAAAAACTTAGCAACAGCTCACATCAAACAAGTATTCCTGCCACAAAGCTTACTAGCAAGGCACGATATTGTCAGATGGTAGGGTCACCAAGCCAAATGCGCGTTGGACCCTGTCAAAACAATGCGACCATTTTGTTCTTTCCTCAAATAATCACTTCATCTGACCCTGGGCGTACAGTACAGTCGCAAATGAACCGAACGCCAGCAGGCAGCTTGCCTATTTCAGAGGAAACCTCGTCAACCGATACCTGTCAGCCACAAGGCGATGAAAATTGTGACATCCAAAATTCCGCTCATTGGCCCCATTTACTGTTATCGCACCCGAAAGTCAAATGTGCTATATGTAAGGATAGTCTACCGGAGGATATAAGCAAAAATGAGAAAGATCGTTGCAGAAGATGCAAACGGCATTACCTCATTTTCAACCTGGAATGGCCAACAAGGAAAATAAGCAAAAAAAGAGGAAGGCCCAGACTAGAAGATGGCTGCAGTCCATGAATTGGTCGTAAAGCTACTGTACTAATATCAACGCAATAAACAACGGTATATATAAAAGATACTCATTCTCTAGATGCCATGTAGATTTTCTCGAGAGTTCCAACCGAAACGATATCAGAGGTAGTTGTATCATACGACAACAAGAATACTCATGAATAAACCTCAGTACTGATCCTTCCTTGTTCAATCTCTATCATACAGCGCTCAGCGAGGCGCTCTACGACTAGTGCTGCGAGCGGATTCGCAAGGTACACTAAATAGTCGATATAGTAAACAGCATCAGAGTCTCAGCGTTGTATTATGTGCTTCAAATAGCTACGTGTGTCTACAGGTGGCCATTCGATATGTTTGCTTCCTCCGAAAAAGGAATGAGATCAGAGACCTTCCATGAATCGCTGTTCATTGGTAGAATATGTTCTCACAAAGATTCTATCACCATTTCCGAGCTCTACTTAGAAATGCAGAACGTGCATACTGCTCTAATCATACCTTGCACTTGAAAACAGCACTTTGTTCATCAAGAAAAGAAAAGCACTTGCTTACGGCTGAGATTTACTTTTCATTATTCAAAAAAAAAAGTTGCCAGAATCCTGTAAATCATTTGGCACAGTGGCAGTCCAGGTGTTCATATTTAGATTAGATGGTTTATGCTGGAGATTTTGTAGAAGCAGAGTCTTCTATTTGTTGCTGTTGTCGCTGCTGTCGTTGCCTCAGTTTCTCTTCAAATTCTTTACGTGCTTTGTCCTGCCATCTGTGTTGCTCCGCAATTTCATGCACCTTAAAGCCAAAAATCCTTGGTACGTATCGCTCGTACGTCTTGGTAGGTAAATAACTTGGTTTGGCCTGGAATAACATGTGTGGGAACGATGTACCGAAATAAGCTCCATCAAGGGAAGCATGGCGTGACGATTTAGGGTTGTAAATATCTTCGCATCGTGGACAATACAGTTTCACTGTCTCAGTCAGAGGGATATCCGATAAACCAACAGGAAGCAATGCCTGCATATTGCACAGTACACGTGGGCATCGGCCAAAGTTAGCATTCTTGTATTTGTCGAGCTACGTCAAACCAAAGTCAGCATTTGACAAAAAAGATATACGCCGTTATATCGTACCATTTTCTCCAGGCCGCGTGTAGTGATAATAAAGCGAGCATGAATTAGACCATATAGATGGCGTGCAGCCTTTTCGATTTGTTCCCGTGCCTTTTCATCCAAATTATCTTCCTCTAAAATAGGCAAGTCAGCTTGGTTTTGTTAGGTCGACTCTCTAGCTGTACCTAGATTATCGGTAATCATATCCAATGCTTCGCTATAGTATTGTTGGATCTCAGCATTCAAACCGGTCAAGTTGAATCGATCCAGGATATATGCTTCGTCCACCTCGCAGAAATACTCATTGCCTTTCGACTCCAAAAACCAATCTATCCAATAGTGTGCAAATTCGCCATCCGAACCACTGTTCATGTCATCCACTGAAGGAAAAGAGAAGGAACTGTTCACTCTAATGTTTCTCCAAAAAGAGAATACGATTATCTTATCCTTACTTTTTTGCTTCTTCACTGCGCTCGGCTCTTCTTCTGGGAAACGTTGGTCAGTTATTCTATTAGCAATGTATCAGTCACCAGGGCGAGATTTCTTCTAGACTAAGTGGCCTGTCCATCCATTTCTCATCCACACACGGAGAAACGCCATCTCTCTTTTTCAAGTGTCATCTGACTCTCGCAAATTAAAAAAAGACAATTGTGTACCTTTTCAGTTTGTGTGATTATGACAGGTGGTCATTCAAAGAGGTCCAGCAAAGAAAGCTAGCGGAAAAAAAGGATTTGCTTTTGGGCACAACAGAACGCAGTCCATCCCAGTGGAGCGTGACGTCCAGTTTTAGCAAATTTCATTGGCGCTCGCGATCCTACCTTAGGGTATTTTGCGTTGTTTCGATCTGAATGCCCACGACTACATGGAGGCTAATGATACTCCATTGCATGTAAATTATGTCACCTCATTGGATGTTTATATGTCTGAGGTTGATACACAAAACGAGTGGGCAGAACTGTCTCATTCAAATCCATCCGTTTTGACTGAAAGATGGCGGGAAGGAGGTAGTCATGTAAACGCCAACCTTATGCGTACATTGGCAAAACCTCATTACTTGCTGATGATAACAGAGTTGAGTGCTTAACAGGGCTTTTCCACTTTCCTAACAGGCCATGTGTGTAGCATGAGCATGAAGCTAGAACGAGAGCTTCCTACAGGAAATACATCGCACCCCAATCGAAAAGCTCTTTGATTTGGTGACTGAAGGATGACTAACAGCAAAGGAACCAACGCTTATCGCAGGTATAAACGTGCGAACCGCTCAACATTATATGAAACATACAACCGGGTTGAAGAAAAGTGGCTCCCTGTTGCTCAGAGTGTCGTATTTAACGATGAAGTGTATTGTAGCTCCGTCAGTCATTTGAGAGACAGTGTAACAGACAGCCCCTGTTTCTCGCACCTTTTTACTCGAAATAAATAAGAGACTCAAAGGATTCCCACCTGTCTGCCTGATACAACCCACACAACAAATATCTCAGAGAAATTCTCGTACTAGATATTATGGGAAGCTGACTGAAGCTCACTCCCACACCACGGGAAACAAATGTTGGACAAATCTGTAGTTAATCTCGTCAAAATCTTGGACAGATCTCTGATTTTGACCCTTTCGTCAGATTTGTCCAAGATTTTGGATGTGAAATCCCCACAGATTTGTTCAAGATATTTCAGACTTGTTAGGAATACTTCAAGTTTGCTCGAGATACTTTGGATGTATCCAAGATTGGGTAAGATCTGTCGAAGGCACTTTATCTTTGTGCAAGATATTTTGAAGATCGTTACTGATCATTTCCCGTGGCCAGTTTCTTGTAGGTTATATTGACAGAAACCCCGCTGCTCTCCTGACTGATATAAAAAAGAAGCTTATATGGTTCGTTTGAAGACTCAACGGTGTCAGAATCAGCAATGCATAGATATTTAATCGATAAATGTTGTTCTTGGTGGCGGCTACAGTCCAATTACCTAAGACCGTGATCCGAGAACACAATGGATTAAGGGGTTGTCCCGCCCTCCTGCTCATTTTGGTTTGTGTCTCTCTCTCTTTCAATGATATAGTTTAGTTTTGTGTATCAGTAGCCTTTTTTTTTGAATCTTTTTAATTATAAGGATATGACTCATAAATTATGTCAAACTATGCATATCACTCGAGTTTCGGAGCTCCTTCTCGCTGCGTTTATACATCTTCTCCGGGTAGTGACAACTGAAGTTTTCAAGATTTTGTTACAAAAACTGTTCAGAATACAGCGAGCGTTATCCAGAAATGGAGAGCATACGTGTCACCTCATACAAAAAGAAAACAGTAATTTAATGACGCGATCATGGATGCTGTCAAAAAAAAAAGACAAAAAAAAAGGAAGTCGTCAGTGCTCTTCTACCCAACTACTTTCTTTTTCCCTTACCACCATGGAATCCTTTGGTTGATATCAGCTCTTCTCATATCGGTAAACATACCATTATATGCGCCGTTACTGTACGTTCTGTACAAAAAGCACTTAAAGAAATATATGGAAGCTCAGAAGCCGCAGGGTTTGTACTCGAAACTATCTTCTTTTTTTCACATAAGCTTGACATTTTATTAGATGAGTGTAAAGTCTGTCGACAAATAGGACATAGGAACGAAAGGAGCAAGGCATGCAGCCATTTTGTACCGCGCAAGGAAAGTATAACTAGACCATGAGACATTTTGTGTAGACAATACTAACAGATATCTACCAGAAAAACCTGGAAAGACACTACAACAGACAAGATAGAGAAGGCTAAAGGTCGCAAACAGCATCAGGATGAAAACAAAAATCCACTGGTGTCTGTCTCAAATTGCTCATCATGCGGGCAGCCTGGCCATTCTACTTCCAGAAACTAAGATCTGTCCGAATCATCATCAGACAATCCAAGAGAAGGTCCAGTCCGTACTAGGAAATAACCGCGAACAACTCTCAAGGCGTGTGCCGCTTGATTCTATTATCAACAGCGAGTATCGAGCCAGATTTTCTGAAAAAGCCGTTCAAGTGTCTGAGCATATACGTGAGGTGATAGTTCGGGCTCAGATTTTCGCGAACGATTACATCCTCCATTGCACAGACGTCTCCGGTTACATCTATACCCAGCAATTTTGGTATAGCATTTGCCAGCTTATTCAGGGCCAGCGTGTAACGAACACCAATACCAACATGCCACCTGACGTCTTGATCCACTGGCAAATTTTTACGACCGCCTTTCCTTCGATTGTTTATCGTACTCAGCAACAACTCACAGGCTACAGCGAGCCCCTTTCGTCTGCATGTCAGACATTAGCAGAAAATTACAGCAATCATATTGTTGATAATTTTGAAGGTTATGTCACGAGCTATTGTAAAAATCATCTCGTCAAAGAGATTCCGGTACGTGACAGTAGAAACTTTTATTAACAGTCATCTGACGTACTATTTAACAATAGACACTCACACATGGTTCTCAAAACGCATTGGCCCATGATTATATATGGGAAATACTAGAAGGGAAGAGTCCAGCGTGGCCAGAAGACATCGATATGGAGACAACTGGTGTCAAGAATGCAGTGGACACTTGGTCCACTGCTTATCAGTCCATATACGCGCCCCCAGCCAATAAACCCAAGCTTGCCGCTCAACCGGGTGCGGCTTTACCTATCCTAAGGTACATTCTGGCTCGGTATAACCTGCAACACCAAGAATATGAGGCTGCCGCCTACCTTGCCGGGATCGATTTGTCTGACAGGAGCAGGTTTGACAAGAAGCCACTTATGAGATTACCGAAGCTGTTCTTTATTCCCGTTACCAAGCTTCAAGTGACGATCTGTCAGCATTGGTGCGCAAGCGCTGGCAACAATTCTGAGACTGCCTCTGAGTCGAAGCAACGATCAATATGAGCTTAATTGCGAATTATTTCGCCGAGTTTTTCATCTTGAAAAATACGACTTCGACAGGTACCCATTGGGACTTTCATGGTGTGAGTCTATGCTAACACATCGTTATAGAAGCGATACGAAGGCTTTTTTCCGTAACCTCATCCACAGCGATGGTTACAGTGTTGCTTTCATCTTTTCAAGAAAAAAGCTGACGAAGGTTTGCGATCAACAACTCGAATCCAATGACTTCAATATCGAAGACGTAGAGGAATTCTTCCGCCACGTCGCCATTGATCCTAGCGTAACGACGACCCTGACCGCCTCATACGGTCATGGAACTGGAGAGCACGGAGTTCGCCGTTTTTTATCGGACGAATATTATGCGCAAACCGGCTCCGTTCGTCGGAACGAGGACTTAGATAAGGAGAAGAAAGCATCTGGTATCAAAGATATAGAATCAAGTTTTCCCAGCGCGAAGACTACAGATATCCGACAATATCGTCGCTACGTGAGCTATTTCTTACAGTACAGACAAGATCTCTTCCAGTTCTACGGTAGTCAGCGTGCGCAACGACGATTTTTCGACTATCGAGTTCGTCAATTTGCTTTACAAGAAATGACCAACGTTGTCAGTAATGGAGGCCGTAAGTATAGCAGGAACCGACGACATAACACGAGGCGCAACAGGCTGTCACGTCGGCAGAATCGGCTGCGAAAGAAGTCAAAAAGGAGACGAAAAAAGATTGAGCTAACGCGGCAGCAGCAGGAGCGGCAGTTGACAGGACAGAAATTGGAAGTAGACAACAAATCCTTGTGAATGTTTCAAATTGTCTTTTCATTCTGGACTAATCTCCGTATTATTTTACAGGTATCATCAGTCTCAATCCCGTAGCACTGCTTTCCCTGCGAGAAGGCTACGACGTTGGAGGCCTTCCAAACCCAAGGTCCATAACGAGGGAAAGATGCCATTCCTTGTCTTTGGCGTCGGCATGTTTAACCAGGACGCGGGAATCAAATTTAAAGGACATAAACCGGCATTGGTCAAAAAGCTACACAGCAGCTTCAAACGACGAGAGCGCTTAGGAGAAGTCCTCGTGGTAACAATTGACGAGTATTTGTCGTCACAAGTAAGTAGGATTCTTCGGTGATCTTCTTGATGCTAAGTTGCTACCACGCAGATCTGTAATTGCTGTCATCAGCGATCGCTCAAGAATCTCCAATCCCACAACAAGGTCTCACACCATGGTATCCTAGTCTGCAACAACTGTGGCATACGATGGAATAGAGATACTGTTGCTGCTAAAAACCTACATGAAATCGGGGAGTCTATCTTGCAAGGGTTTGGACGACCAGAAGCATTTCGTCGAGGTCAGCAGTAGACGGGAATTCGTTTTCTTTATATCACCATCCCGAACTTGGATTTCCGCCAGGAATTTAGATCGTTACATTTTATGGTAAGTATTTATGCCAGTTATTCCGACAATTACTAATTCAAGGAACTGTTTTCACTGCCTGGCGTCTTATTTTGCGACAACTGGGAGTCATGATTTGCATTTATTGGTAAGTGAGATAAATACCTCCAAGAATTGTGTTTAAAGGATTTCCTTTTTGTAGCGCAAATTTGGACTTCCATTGGCGCAAAATAAGACGCCGAGCAGCGCAAATGATTCCGCAAAAAACAGTTAGAGTAAAAGGGCACACACCTCTTCCTGCGGCTAACCCATCATTTCCGCAGTCGAATAAAATTTCGCAGGACATGTAAACTAGCCTCGATAGGGCTTACTTTGCTATTGATCTAAATCCTGTTGTTATATCCCTTAGATAACCGTACTCGTTCTAATTGATTTTCTCGTGGAGCCGATAACCAGTATCCCTTTTGGAATTGCTACAGGCACTCGGGCAGTCCATCTCAAGGGAACTCGGTTACGGGCACTTATCCGTGTAATGCTGTTATGGATGCTTAGTGATCCTATTAGTATTTTCCTCCGTCGATCCATATATGGAAGCCACGATGCCACTATTCATCGCTTGCCAGAGTTCTAGCACTTGAATGTCAGAGATCCCTCAAAAAATATAGATTGTTCCCATTGCATTGGCATTATCTGGACGCTTTTTTGACGCTTCAGCAAAGATCTGATTTGTGCGGATGTTCTATTATGATTGGCACTCATACTTGTACTGGGGAATTGACTCGGCAAACCCTTTTCTGAGCGCGATTTGCATGCTAATCACCACATTAAAGCACAGTTGCCATATAGCGGACAGTTTACCCGAGAGACCACTACAAAGAAATAATGTGTTAAGTCGCGTTCGAACAATAAAGCACATCCAATTGTATTCAAACACAGAAATAATAAAAAAATTCTTGTATTCGAATGATTGAGTATGATGTAGGAAATTGCAGGTCAAAATAGAAGACTCAGAAAGTCAAAATAAGTATAATGAACGTGCTATCTGGATCTGTTTTGTGGAAAGATGGTCGTAATCAAGCATAAGGATTGGTCAATTGCGTCGACTTCCAATGGTGAATCATGATTTCGATCTCACGAGGTTAAATGACTGATAAATTAATGAACTGGTTACGAATGTTCTGCATCGGTTATCGATATGGGTGCTGGTCATTGGCACGCATACACGATGGAACACATTAAGGATTTTCGGCACTTTGGAAACGCCCAAGATGAGCTCTGGTAGTTCTTCTAAAGAACCTGAAATCCTGAGTTCCATCAATTCTATCATTACGCACGGACCAGTCGCGGGTAGAACCAAAGCATAGAATGTAATCAGGGGGCTCGCCATTTGGATTCTCGTATTCCCCCTGCATATTTCGACTGTCCAGGTAGTCCTTGCAGAAGATCGCAATGCGCAATAGATCGTTGAAAATGAGATACGTGTCCTCGCCCATGTTGGCTCCCATGATGCCATCTATGGCCAAGGGACTCCGTTACGCAAAGAAATCCAGAACGATTCCAAATCCACTGTCTGTGATTCCGACCAGCTCGGAGTAGAAACATGATCCCTTTTATGGTAGTATATCGATCATTGAATAGCGATGTCTGTGATAGTAATTGAAAAGATGTTGGAATACAACAGCAAGTCAACTATTTCGATAGGAGTGCCTTATTCGTTCGCAAGTCCTTCGATTGTTGTTTCAAGGGTTCACCAGTGCCGTTTCCCTCGTATATTCATTGCCCGCAGAGTTCGAGATTCTTTGATCGAATGATTGTATCGATGCGCCATTTGATCATTTCTGGCGAGACTTGGGAAGATTGCCTTCATAAAGTCGACGACGTAGGACATTGAGATCCTAAAAATGAGCTGTTAAAACGTATTCGAGTTAACTCTCTTTTTCACTTACTTTACAACACTAACGTTCATTTCACGCTTCAAATTGCTATCAAGAAAGGTGACGCTGCCATCTTGTGCAAAGGCTGCCCAACGATGTGTGATTGAAAACAGTTTGCAGTAGGCAGAAGATTTGCCTGGTATGCTAAAAAAGAAAGACGGAAGGAAGGAAGGAAGGAAGGATAAATAAATAAATGAGAAACTGTAGAGTGATTGTTGCAGTGACTCGATTCAGTATGTTCATTTACGGCTTTCAATGATTCATTTTATATTTTATGACGAAATTCTTTCACATCCATGGAAAACTAATATAAGTCATTACCGTTTATCATACTATGGATTACCGTCCAGTCGTCGAGCTAGGATGCTGCTTGAAGGGGAATGATGGATCGTTATATCTGAGTTAACAATTAAGATCCCGTTCCATTGTCTAAAGAACAGGAGCTATTGGAGTGGCATCGTTTATCTTCGATGAAGGATAAGGGAACGAATACGAAAATGAATTTGCAATTTCTTGGAACGATATCGATAAACAGTGCCAGCATTTATGAGGTCTCCACTTGCGAGTTTGGAAATACAAAATTTCTCCGTGCAAATCAGAACAGCCGCTCCCTGGACGTCATAAAGCCAACCTCTAATTATCAGTCTGTGAATGTTACCTGATGAATCTGTAGATATTACAGATCTACCTACTAATTTCCGTGAGTCACGAAGCTATCGATATATGTGCTAACTTCGTATGTGAAAACAAAAAGGTACTTTATTGCTCAAATCACGCTCTTTCTGTCGAGACATGCTTGGAAAAGTTCATAGAATGGCAAATACATCCTTGTCGATCTTCTGCTATGATGTTTGTGGAGGCTTCCTCCAAAAGACTTTATGAGACCCTCTTGATATCGAAAAAAAACATGCTTGACAAACTATATGCACTTGACAAGACTCTCCTCAACTGGATGTAGAAACAATAAACAAGAAGAAAAGTACAATGCTGAATGTCTGAGTTCATCAACCAAGTCTTACATCCTCTATTTTATGAATCAAAGCGCTATCCATGACTAAAAATCTGCGATGTTGTGTTTCGTTCACTCAGAAGATCCAGAAGACCTTTTACAAATTTAGCGTATATGGAATTTTAAAGGATCATTCGAGTGGATGACATCAATTGCTGTCAGATTTCAGCCTCGTTGCCGGGATCACAACAGAGGCTGGCTCTCTTGTCAGCTAAAAGTTGCTTCCGGATACTGCGGAATACATCGTTTATTTCCAATTGAAGTTGCCAGAGCACGTATTCCTTGTTGGAAGTAAAAGGGGAAAATGAGGATGCTATGTCATTCTCTAATGCCAGTCATCCATGTGTATAAAAAGCAGCAGGAGCAATCATACTGTCTTTTTCATTTGTCGGTTTCCATCTTTGTCCTCATTCCCGTTCTCATCTTCATCTTCATCTTCATCCTCTCCAATATCAAACACAGGAGCGTCGCCTCCTCCCTGCAATGTTCCAAACTCTTCTTCTTCCTCCCCTTCTTCACCTCTTTCTAGATGGTGCCTTCGTATCGTGTCATGTATTTCAAGTCTTTGAGCATTGTTATTTGTTTCGTGCCTTTCCTCTTCATCCTGTTCAAATTCACTCAGAAGTCCTTGTCGAGCTTCTGGATCATCATTATCTTGCTCTTCGTCATATAATCTTCTCCGTTCGTTGTTGGATGTAGGCATTAATGGAAAACTGAATCTGTCCGGAATCAATCGATTGGCTCTCTTTAGGCAGAAACACAAGCCAACCGCAAACAGGCAGACAAGTATATACTGCGCATAAAAATTAGTTGTTTAATATCTACAGGTTAGATAACGTACAATGATGATTGTAGCAGGGAGATCGAAATCTTTAGGTGGATCCGTTTGCTCCGGTGGTGGGTAATCTTTCACTGAGTGGCCCACATGAATAGGAAACAACTACATAATTTCCTCTCATGTTCATGTCTTACCTGATTCCATTAAGTGAATGGTGGTAGCCAAGCTTTTTCTTTTTACTCTCCTGTTCGTGGTTTAAAATATTTTTTGGGCCAGCGTTGACACACAATGCAGTGTTCTCAGTCATTCATACCGTCCTCGGAACGACTTTATGATCGTTTTTCCTGGATATCTCATTTCTACTAGTTACTAGCCTATTTTACTTCTATCATTTACCCTTGAGTTGTCAAGGCACTTTCTCCCTTTCCCTTCTTTCTGACTGAGTTATGGCGGCTACGCTTAGGTAGCGAGGGTCTTTCAGTCACAATGCCATGCATAGTTTCTGTCGTTGGAGAGTCAAGTTGCCGCTAATGAAAACGCGTAACAAGCGTTTTTGATTAGACTGTAAACCCCTTACTTGCTTTCCTTGATGGACGCAAAATTTATATAGACTAGCACAAGAATTCATTCGTGTTTTATGGAAATGAGCAACTTTCTCATGAAATCCATGTAATCTCGGAAATGGACGACTACGTTGCGCCTACATGGTCGGTAGGTGGATGGTACACGTCTTCCTCATACCAGCTGCGGTCCGATCGGAGGACAGATTCGGGAGCCAGACTCCGACATGACAACCATGCGTGATCATGGTAGACCTTTATGTATACAGAAGTACCTACAATCTTTGATGTAACTTATACTACGCTATACAGGATATGTTAGCGTATAGTTGGGTACAAGGTCTAAAAGATTAACAAGACAACTGGCTTCAAATAATCCACACGAATGCAGCATGTCTGTATCCATGGCTAAAGCTATCAAAAGAAAGAAGAATAGGCACAGAACTTTTCCACAGTAACAAACAAGTGGTTAAATGAATGTTGACGGTTGACTCAATCTCTATTGTCCTGCTCTGCTTCAATCCAGAACGACTTCACCTTGACTCAAGCCAACCTGTACCAATATTAGAACCACTTTAAACCAAATACTTTCCACGTCCTTAAGCTGTCCGTTAAATTTCTTAAAAAACAGAGCACGATATACAAGGGTAGCAGATTTCCCTGAGCAATATGGGCTCATATTGGAGTTTTTGGCGTCTTGCCCATCCAAATCACTTGTCGGACATTCATTACAGGTTTTGTAGCCAATGAAATGTTTCCAGGCAGACAAAACAGAATAAAAAATAACTTTTGGGTTACCCAGTAGAAGGCTTCTTCACTTTTCCCAACATGAACAACGCCACCAGTGCTGATAGCGTGAAGGAACAAATTCAAGAAATTGTAGAAGCACCAAGGCAGTTCCTGAAGGATGGATTCCAGTTCATGAACCGATGCAAGAAGCCAGATCAGAAGGGTATAAGAATACTTTACCCCGCATCATTTGCTCATCTTTTGCGTTTTGTTCAGAATTCCTCAAGATTACCCAAGCTGTTGCAATGGGATTCGCTGCCCTTGGTGCTTTGGGTTACTTTGTCAAGGTAAGAACGCGTTCGGCCTATAACGCGGCTCATCTAGTGTATGGGAAGGTATACTGACTGTTTCGTGTTTTAGTTAATTCATATCCCTATTAACAACATTCTCGTCGCCTCGGCATAAAGAAGAAGGAAGTTTCGAATGTCATCGTCTTATTTTTTTTTTCTCGAATGTAACTAATAAACAAAATAACAAAGGAAAAGGTAATACAAATGAAAGCGTGGGCATCGTGGTAGAGCTTGCTTTGTGCACTAGTAGGGCACTAGCTTTTCTGCTGCCAAAAAAATCCAATGGCTCTGGTGGTTGGAACTTTTGACATCGATCAAATTTGACAAAAGATAAATTATGGCGAGGACTGGATGATCGCGTCTGAGCTACAAATGAGATGTTCAAATGAACGAGGCAGGTGTCATTACCAAGCATGAAGTTGGAAAGAAAGCCTTGCCATCATTTTTAAATGAGAAAACCAAATGGGCGGAGATAGACGCATCTGAAAGGCAGCAGGGCTCCAATCGGCGATAGTAGCTCTTATTGAGAGCAGACTCTTGCAAACTATTGCGCGAGCAATCCTGCTAAACCATAAGCAACTGCATGACCATGGCTAGAAAGTTGGCTAAATTGCTAGAAGTTGTAATAACGCACAGCTCTAATGGATTTTTTGGTACTTCTCAACAGTTCTTCAAACAATCAAAGATATTGAAGCAGGTGAACAACTGTTCGGGCTCTTTCTTTAAAAGTTATATATTAGTCCCCGACGTACGAGCATACAACTGGCTCCAGAAAGCAGCTGACTACTCGATACTCTCAGCTCAGCAGACTGTCTTTGCCTGCATCTTAGAACAAGCATTGCGTTTGTTATAGCAGCCGGTTGGCAGGATCCTATCCGGAATCTTCATGGAATTTTGAAAATCCTGAAGTCGTGGCCACAAGGCGAATCACAGAGCGACGCCTATGTGACCTTTAGGCCCGATGATTTGCCAGCTTGGGTTGACGAGATATTGCTGCTGTATAAAACTTAAAGAAGCTCACGCCATACAGCTTAAAGCCACCACAAATCGCACGTAAAATCCTGGCAAACAATCTGCTAAACGCGTAAAATCGTTGTGGGAAAACCTGTAAATCTCCGAAATGCCGCGCACACGCTCTACGATAAGCATCTTTGCTATTACTATCCCTTCTCATTTCATAAACAGGTGCATTAGTCTCTCCACACACAAACAAAACGGAAAAAATAAAAAGTAAAAACACAGAAAAAAAATCCAAGTACGATCTGTATATATATATTTATGAGATAATTCGGCTTCTTAGTGAGCATCGGGACGTTGGCTAATGTACTCGACAGCCTGCTTGGCAGTCTTAATCTCATCAGCTTCCTTGTCGGGAATCTCGACAGAGAATTCTTCCTCAATGGCCATAACCACTTCGACGGTATCCAGACTGTCCAAACCAAGGTCATTCACGAAGTGAGCATCAATAGAAACCTGAAAACAGAATGTTGAGTACCAAACAGAAAACGTACGCTTCCGCACGCATGCACGTGCAAACACAACCACGCCTTCCCCTAATTTATTACCTTCTTGGGATCGATCTTGTCGAAACCGCCCAGGATCTCCAAGACGCGCTTCTCAATGTCGGCAGAGGAGAGACCAGCAGCGGCCGAGTAGAGGCGAGAGAAAGCTGCAGGTGCAACGCGAGCGGCGGCGGGAGCGACGGTTCTAAAAGTGGCAGCCTTGGTAGCAGCGTTGAGAAGGACGGTGGGACGGAACATTATCGTGTGTATGCGCGTCTTTTGTGCGAGAGATGGGGACAGGGAAATTTCGTTAAGCTGTTTATTTGAACGAACAGGGGACGACCACTAAGCCACATGATGGAGTTGTGTGACTGTATCACCACGGAGGTGGACGACCGGGTCTTCCCACAATGGGGAACACACTCCACAAAACATTTCAAATACCGTGAAGCTATAGCGACATTCTCCCATGATACTACAGCTCTTCAACTGGATTCGTAAGATAACTGATAATTTGGGATTTTTAAATATGGAAGCGGACTGGGTGTTATCACAAAACGTATGTTCAGGATAAAACGACAGTATCTTCCTTTGTCTTAACAATATTAAGCGTAACAATATAAGGGCAGGGAAACGGATATTGCTATGCTTAAACGACATTCATAGCTCGATCTGCCGCTATTATCCTAGTACTACTTCCTTGGGCTTATACATCAGCTGGACTCTCAGAGTAGTTGACACAAACACTCCAAAGGCTCGTACCTCTCGGAGGGGCCAATTGACTCACTTTCCGGAAATATTGTCGATCTTTTAATGTATACCACACAGCCGTTGGAGGGAGATATGCTTCGTCTAGCTTCGATATGTTATACGAACTTTTTGGACGCTTAAATGTTTTAAGTCATCATGGATAAGTGTAGCAGCTACATTTATGCGCCATGGATACAAGGTTATATACCGCTAACGAACATCACTCATGACAGACCATCTCGAAAGGCACGTTGGCGATTTCGGGCACTTTCAGGTTCCTCCACATTGAAAGCCAAGCCACTTAACTCGAGAAACGTGACTTTGCCAAGTTTCAGCCAATCACCGTTAGTCAGTGGAAAACTTTTCGTGCTGCAAATAATAAAGGTCTAGCGCAGAGAAGCCACTGTTCTTTCTCTTTCCCTCATGCAGCTTTTCGTCAAGTCCCTTGCGGGTAACACCCTCGCCTTCGAGGCCTCCCCCTCTACCTCTGTTGACAATGTCAAGGCTATGATTGCCGCTCGTGAAGGTTGATTATTATTTTTTGTGGTTTCCCGTTCATAAAGTAACCACGTGTATAGGTATTGACGCTGGTTTCCAGTGCCTCTCCTTCGCCGGTAAGTGTCTCCAGAATGGCGAGTCTCTCTCCCTCTATGGTGTTCAGGACAACTCCACTCTTCACCTCAACGCTGAACTTCTTGGTGGTGCTAAGAAGAGAAAGAAGAAAACCTACACCACCCCCAAGAAGATCAAGCACAAGAGAAAGAAAGTCAAGATGGCTATCTTGAAGTACTACAAGGTCGATGAATCTGGCAAGATCACCCGTCTTCGCCGTGAGTGCCCCAACGCTACCTGCGGTGCTGGTGTCTTCATGGCCTGGCATCAGGACCGCCAGTACTGCGGCAAGTGCCACTTGACCTATGTCTTCCAGAAGGTATGAATTTGAAGTAGAGTGTGCGAATGGGAACTTGACGCGACGCGTTTTTTAGGAACAGGAGGCTTAAGTGCGCAGCAGTGGGATTTTTGTTGAATGTTGCGTCCTAAAAGATCTGACAGTTCAATAAACATTGATATAATGCATAACAACATACAATAAGCATTTACAATTACTTGCAGCGCGTATCAATTTTGGCTAGGACAAATCTTTGTGATGGAAAGACGGATTTCGTATGAAAAGGTTTTAAGGGAACGGTGGCTTTTATTACAATGGGTTATGGGGTTATGGGATTACAGCTTCGCTTGGTCAGAAAACGCGTCAGGTCGATATTGGGTGGAGGGAGGTCGCTTTGTTTAAAAGCGTCTTGAAGTTCTGCCTGCGTTACTCCAAGATGAACTCTTGTGTAATTGATCTAAAAGGCGCGGTAACCAGAACGTGCACATTTACAGCAGGATCTTGATTAATGTTGACACTGAGATCGCCAAAAGTCTATCAAGAAGATGCAGAATGTTGCGATATAATGGTGCTTCTGCGTGTAGTATCGCTTTCGTTACATATGAACTTCTGCGATCAAGAAGAGACATATATCTCCCTTTTTTCTGACTCTATTTGCCATGCATCCTTAGTAGACGACTTGTTTTAATGCATGCGCTCTGTTGTCCACATGCCTCGAATGTCTCTGTTCCGGATCGTTTTGATCGTGGGGAATCCATGTAGAGATACGCGCATGTCTTCATTCATCCAGATCTAGCTTACCCTTTCTTATTGTGCAACTAGACAGTGCATTATTTTCAAAGCTAGTCAACGCTGGACCCCGAGTTCTTTTTCTTTTCCTTCACAGTACGGCCCACGCATCATAGATATACCATAAGACCCACAGACGCATTCTTGGCACATAGCAGACATGTCTTTCGTGATATCAGAAACACCTACCGCTACGTCTATGCGACTGGAATAGATACACATCGAGCATCGCCCAAGTCCTTGAGAATCGATATTTTACGATGCAAATCTGAATCCTCTTTTCTAACTGCAAGCTTGTGTCTTTGATCAATGAAAAATTTATTTACGGTATCGTAAATATCCAATAAACAGCAATGCGAAATGGATGACTTTAAGTGATTACGGTGGGTTCCTTGCGACCTGTGTACTTCTCCAACTGCGTAAGCGTGAGCGCTACATCGATCAAAGGCTTCAGCGCTTCTTGTGTTTCCTTGTCGTTCTCAGCGACGTCATCAGAATATTTTTCAACATAAAGACGAACAGTAGCACCTTGAGAGCCTGTGCCAGACAAACGTATCACGATGCGGGACCCATCTTTAAAGATAATCCGTAATCCTTGTCTCTTTGATATGCTAGAATCGATGGGATCGGTGTAGGCGAAATTGTCTGCCTCTGCAACAACAAAATCACCAAAAGCCTTCCCCACAAGTTCATTTTTTTCCATCTGTTTCTCAAGGTAATCCATCATCTCGTCCGCGCCCTGGCTGTTCACTTCTTCATAGTCGTACCTATCAAATGTACATAAGCATCTTCGCAATATTCCGAGAGGAGTACCTTGAAAAGAAGTTTCGACCGTATATGGCGTAGTGTTGTCTTAAGACGTCACGAACACCAGTACCGGGTCGTGTTTTGTTGATATGTGCAAGAATGCTTAGCCAAGCTACGTAGGAAAGGTAGGAGCGCATTAGAGATGAAATAAACCAAGAGATTTGCCTTACCCAGGACGGCCCATAGACCATCTTTCTCGCGAACATGATTTGATCCTGTGCCAAAAGATTCTTCGCCACAAATCGAGCAGCGATCCGCATCCATCAAATTACCAAAAAATTTCCAGCCTGTAGGTACCTCGAAGTGCTCTACATTGAGCTTCTTTGCCACCAAATCGAGCGCTTGAGAAGTAGGCATGCTTCTAGCCAAACCACGAACACCATTCTTCTTAAAATACGGGATTGCTTGAGTAGCATAATGAGCAATAATAGCCACGCTGTCACTGGGTGTGACAAAAGCATTTTTCCCGATAATCATGTTACGATCACCGTCACCATCAGATGCAGCACCAAAGTCATAGTTCTCACGCTGAACACGTTCGACGAGATCACGAGCATATGTCAGATTAGGATCAGGATGTGCACCGCCAAAGTCGGGCAACGGCTTGCAACGCATCACGCTTGACTCGGGTAACCCAAGCTCCTCGATAAACAGACGGTACCCATAGGGACCCGTGACTTCAAACAGTTAGCTCACTCGACAGGATGTGACTACAACCTTACCTCCATTCATGCCATCGAAAAGAATCTTGAAGTTGCTGTTCTTCAAGAAGTGTCCAATCTCACCAAAGTCAAATACTGATTTCATGTACTTGACATAGTCATCCACACCATCAATAACTTCGACGACCATCTCCCCAACCCTATGCGTTCCGAGAACAGAAAAATCGATCTGCATTTTGGTTAGCAACCTACATCTCCATATGAAAATAGGACATACTTCAGGACACTCAACCATCCGCAATTCGCGAATAGTCTTGGTTATTTCGTAAATCTTATTCGTCACGTTTTCAGGAGCAGGACCGCCATTGGATATGTTGTACTTAATACCGAAATCATTATCAGGACCGCCAGGATTATGCGACGCGGTGAGCAGAATACCACCAGTAGCTGCAAGTTTTCGAATTAAGTGCGATCCCGCCGGTGTTGATAAGATGCCGTGACGAGCAACAACGAGTTTAGCAACCTACAATCATATAAATTGGTATCCTGACAACGCGCGAAGAAACAAAAAATGTCTTGCTCACCCCTGCGGCAGCGCTGATTCTCACAATAATTTGGAGAACCTCATTTAAGTAATAGCGGCCATCACCACCAACTACGAGAGTAGCACCCTTGGCACCGCCATCACGTTCAGGAATCGCTTCGAGAATAGCTTGAATAAAGTTCTCGGTGTAATGCGGCTGTTGAAACACTTTGACACGCTTCCTCAGACCAGAGGTACCTGGCTTCTGTCCTTCATAGGGTTGTGTGGGTATTATGCGAATGGGGACCATGATGAAGTTTCAGGAAAAAAGGAACAGTGAGGAAAATCCTCCTTATAGACATTGTGCGAGAAACGTCACACATAAGATCTATTGGGAATTTTTGGGCGGGGATTTGCAAAGCTGGGGACAGCAGAGGGACACAGACCATCCGCCAGCGAGTAGGATCACGCGATCGGGAAAACTGCATAGCTTTGTTCCAGCACATTGCCTAATTTTTCCGTCTTTGTTTTTATGAGAAAATTCGAAAGAGTTTCTATTGTGCCCTATAATTGACTTTTCTATTTCGTTGATGAATTATGGGCAGCAGGCGACAGATAATCGGATAGCCAAGATTAGTAGTTATTGCAATCTGCGTTAAGCATTACATCAATATGATTATTGTCTTTTTCGGTATGGAACCGAAAGAATAAAAGGCATTGAGCTGCCAAAGGATAATTGTCGGCTACCATTCTATACATGTTAGAAGTGTAAACACTAGGTATCCGAGCATCGTGTTGCGAATACACAATAACGCATCATGCGTACCGATACGGCCCAGACGATTGCAAATGGCGATCCATCTTCTACCTGTTGGTAAGTGAACTTGGACGCGTACAAACTTCCCTTCCATCAAATGCGTAAAATTATATTTTCATTACGAACAAACAGAAGCCCCTTACAATTGATTGATTAAAAATATATAAGAGATGTGTTCCCATCAGGAGAAAATGTCTTTTACATGTTATTACTGAAAGAAGCGTTTATGACGTTTACGCTTAATACAATAAGGCTTATTGGTTGCTGTTGCGATAATGAGACTCTAGCATGCCTGATCGATCGTCACTTCTATTTTTACTGATGGGGAATGCGCCGGAGGGCCTAGAATTGGTATAGCAGGCGAGATGGAGACAATCCAGATGTGCGTCGGCAGAAGCAGTGGCTGAAGGGGTGCGTTGAAGGATAATCGAGGTCTGCGGAATGTTCCTGGTTTGCTTAGATCTCGCATATCTGCGCATTTTGACAAACTCTACATGTCTTTGCTCTCTATCAGAAAAATCTGTCAAAATAATAGGGCGGCATATATGTTTACCATTTTCCGATTTGGAACATAAACTTGTCTGTGTCAGTTTCCCTACATCTTCATTTGATGTGGCCCTCTGCATTAGACCTTCTTCCAATAGTTCCTCATAAGATACATTGCCCGTCTTTGATGGATCTTCTTTTTGGTATACCTTTTTAGATACGCATTTTTCGTTCATATCCTACTTCTACATATCTCTCTTCTATGACGCGCGAGTGCTTTTTTTGAACCGATTTCGCTATGACACGAAAACTACTGGTTTTTGAACAAGGGTCTGATCATCTATGTATTTACTTTTATATTGACACCACATTCACCTTACGCTGAGGAACATTGGACTTTTGCGCAGAGAAGTATAGACTTTGGCATCAAATCATATAGATCTGTGCCCACGGCGGGGCCAATTCATGTAATAATAACTATATAGTTCAGTCCTTGCTTAGCTCAAAATTGGCTCTTCATGGACGCAAGGTTTACATAGAGTAACGTAAAAGTTCGTTCAATAAACAACGGTCGTACAAAAGTGAAGTGGATGCTGCGTAATGTATTCCGAGGTCACCCGACGATATTTCCCTGGTAACGAGAAGAACGAGGTGGAGCTCGAAGACGATATTGAAGGGCCCATAAAACGCACACTCTGCTGACATGCATAATCCAGTGCTCCGAACTACTATACCTACGTAGATGCTTTCATTTTCCGGAACTTACAGAGAATGATATACAAAAATGTGCAAATGACGAAAAATCAATGACGCAAGCTAATTTTTGAGTGGGGAAGGGTTGCCGCGCAGTGTCCAGCTGTTTCTTTTCCTGCAATAACGCATCATGTCCGTGCAAGATGTGTATAACAACATATTTTCTACCTTCCATTCCATGCGAGAGTACCTTGCACCTGTACTCAAGGATTCAAAATTTAAGGAAACTGGATGTCTGACACCTGAGGAGGTAATTTGGCATCTTTCAGGAAGCAAGCCTAGTTTAATCACATTTAAAAAAGTTCGTTGCAGCTGGTGAATTCCTCGTTTACAAGTGTCCTACGTGGTCCTGGTTAGTACACTAGCTTACTCAGTTTCCTGTAGACGTTTCTCATCCAATCACAAATACAAAAGGGAAAGCGGGCTTCCTGAAAAGACAAGAGACTATCTACCGTCTGACAAGCAATTTCTCGTAACCCGGAACGGTAAACCGCTTAAAACATATGGAGCGGGGTCGCTTAATTCACGGATGATTTAGTGCCGTGCCTTCGTCGGGCAAGTCAGATAGAGTACACCGACGACAATGACGAAACTCAGCTTGTGAATGCTGCTGGCCTAGACAAAGATGATGAAAACGAGGAAGACGGCTGGATGTATACCCATAGTTCAAGAGGTAAGATAACTACTTATCAGTGAGAATGAACTGAACTATGGTGATCAGTGGCAACCTCCATGGATGAAATTGCACATACTATTATGGATGAAGAAGAAGAAGATGAAGCAGAAGCAAGACGGCATTTGGAATCATTAGAGTTAGGCAAGGAGACAGAGGATATAATACCTGATATCAAAGACATTCCTGATATTGAGGATGATGATCAAGTGATAGAGGAAGATGATCCGGTAAGTCCCTGTGACCTGTGGAAAAATATTTGACCGGACAACGGCCAGGCAACTGCACCAAAGAAGGACGCACAAGACACAAAGTATGTAACCACCGCCATGAAACGTACTGTTATTTTTAAACTTTCTTTCACTCTTGCACAGCGACAAAATCTTACAAGTGCGGACTTACGACGTGTTTATTACTTATGACAAGTACTATCAAACACCAAGAATGTGGCTTTTCGGTTACGATGAAGTGAGTAAGAAAGCATGTGCGGTCCAGATCTAAGAACAATGAATCGTGTACAGGAACGCCGGCCTCTTACATCAAGCCAAGTTTTTCAAGATGTGGCGCAAGATTACGTGAAGAAAACGGTGACGATTGAGACACATCCGCATCTGACCATGAGCTTGGCATCCATCCACCCCTGTAAGCACGCGGAAGTAATGAAGAAGATCATTGAACGCATGGATGAGGGTGTATCCGCCAACTCAGCTGGTGAGGCTGGGATTCGAGTTGATCAGTAAGTTTCGGAGTAAAAAGGCGAGATATCGGCTGAACCCACTTTTTTAGGTACCTTATCATCTTCCTCAAATTCATGAGCTCGGTCGTTCCTACTATTGATTATGATCATACCATTAGTGCTTAAAAAGCAGCTACGATCTTATCTTATTTGTCTTTGTGTCTTCCTTTTCTATTAGCTTTTTAGTTGTCAAACTTTTTTCTTACTAACGGCACGAAGAGGTCAGGGGTTCGGCTATTCATTAGGGTGTAGTATCAAAAAAGACACAGAATTATTTTTCCTTTCACCAGTGTTGAAATAAAAAATCATGGGTTCAATCAGGGCGCCATTGCATAATATGCCACAAAGGTAGCTACAACAACAAGGCGGATAACTAGAAATGTTTTTGCAAGTGATACCAGGAACCTTAAAATTGGTTCTCCGTTTGGACGATTTCTGTCAACAAACAATCGCAAGAAAATGATGCACTTTTCATTAATAAAGAGTATGTCAATGAATTATCTACAATAAGGGATCAACCGCCATAGAAAAAAAGGGGGAATAGGACTGTATACTACAAAAAGCGCGCGCAATTATAAATAAAGGGGGAATTGGAAAAAGGGGAGGGGGGCGAGTATATGAGGGAAATCAAACAGGAGTCGAGCTGTGCAGCAAACAGAAATGGCAAGTTTTCACATCATGGACTGAGCGAATCATGGCAGAACCCATGATTCAGGACCTGGGACAGAGTTTGTCTTAGCGCACTTGGGGTAATAGGCTTGCTGATGCATCCGTTCTGTTCATTGCATAAGTTTATTTGTCGTATAATGGGTCGATTTTTTTTTCAATGGTCTGCAACTTACCATGCCAACCCTTGCATAAATATTCTTCCAATCCGCCGAATCGTTTGTGGTAACCGCAACAATAGGGATAGTACGGTTGTGTAATAATATATCGTACTCTTTTGAATGTCGGATATGTCGTGCGGTATCAATACCATTAAGAATTGGCATGTCAATATCAAGCAAGATCAAGTCGAAACACCGAGTGCGTAAAATATCGAGCGCTTTTACACCACTTCGAACGAGTTCCATATGCTGGACAACGTCTGACATGTGAACTTTCAAGATTTGAGATAGAACTTGGAGGTTAATGATGTTGTCGTCCACTAAAAGAACCGAGATTCTCTCGGAACGGGGGCGTTTTGTACGACGTGGTAAAGGTAATATCGAGGTGCCACCAGACGAGGATAAGGATGAGGACGACGATGTACTACGAACCAGTGGTGGAGGGGGTGATAATAAAGGTGGTGACAGCAAAGGTGGTGATAACAGCGCTGGTGACGACAGAACAGTATTCTTATCGTTGGCGAGTGGCGAAGAGGCGAGAACAAATGAGTATTTCTGAAGAGGCATTCGACAAAGCGACGTACGTCGTCGTTGTTGATTTGTGTATCTCTGGGTAGAAGAGGTAGACTTGTCGTCTGAAAGGGCAGACCCAGTAGAGGCCCGGCGGGTAGCGTAAGTAAAATAATCCAGTTTGGCAAAAAAGAAAAAAAGGAGGAAGAAGAAAGAGAGGAATGTCGCGATTAGAATTTGGTTATTTTATCTGGGCAGCAGTGTGGGACCAATGCGTTGTGCCCATGGCAACGACCCCGAAAAAGTCTGGAACTCCCAAAATCAATTATTTTAGCGGGAAACGGCGCCCATCGGCATCATTTAGAACCCTTTGGGATGATGCCTTTTCCCCCCTTCTCCTACATTCCTTTTATTACATGGGTAAACTTCTTTCCGACATGCTCAAGCTCGGAAAAGTGATAGCAATGTATTCAGCAGTATGATGCTAAGTACCGTGACAAATAAAGCCGAACCGTCCTTGACATAATATCTTCGCTGGCTTGGTCCCGGGATCTGAAGAGCGGGTTATTCGGCATAAATTTTTCCTCTATATTTGTTTTTGGTTTACCAGTTCAACCGCCTTCACGGCCGACTTAATTCCATGCCATTGATTAGGATACAAGTATTTGGTCGATGATTCAGATGTCGGTGTCTATAAAGCTGCGTTAGATCAGCAGCATTCAAGTGGACCTATGTTCTCCGCGGCATATACTTGCAAGAACAACGCGTGAGGAGCTCATGTTGGTATGGACAGGTGACAAGCAAACTCCTATTTTCGTGGGCTGCGCTGAGATCACTACGTCAGAAAAAAGTCAACAAATGATTGGGCGCCTATCATGATAGCATCCTTTTGGAGTTTCGGCGACTCTCCGGATATCAAGCACAGGAATCAAAAAAAAAAAAAGGAAAACAGATGTGTCTCAAACTATAGTGCTGCTAAGTACGTGATTCTGGTCAGTTTTCTGCGCTTGATCCCCTAACAAACTGGCTATCACTGCTAGGTAATACATTTTAAATTTTTGTGATTATAACAATACAAACGGTTTCCAAAAAGCAATGTCAAGACCGACCACTTTGCGGAGACTCGGGCTTAGTAATGTATTGGCAGCTTAGTCAGATTACCTCCGCAGCAGCTGACAAGGTAATAAATTGAACAGAAGATCCTAATTGTTCTTTATATCAAATATATAGTCATTCCGGAGTTAGATGTCGCACTTTTTGAAATTCATGTTAACTTCAAGGAAAAAGGAGGTCGCTTTTGCCAAAATATGAGACCTTCTGTGAGAATTTCGGTGTCACATTGTTTGTCGTTAGAGGTTGGCATGACATAATTGAAGGAACAGAAGCCAATTATAATAATAAAAAAAGAGAAAGTCGCGAAACCCTTTGGCAAAGCACTGTAATAAGTAGTATACATTAGTGGATCTAATAGATTGATAAAAAATGATTGGTTTGAAAGCCGAAGCAACATAATACAGTCTGGTCTTAATAGTTCAAAGTACCGAAACCACAGCATCTCAGCCAATTGAGAGGAAGGGAAAGATCATAAACGGAGACGTAGGAAGACGCGAGAATACATAGAGTACTACTCGAGAAATGACCAAGGATACAACAGAAAAAGGAGCGCGCCAAAAAAAAGCAGAAGTGCGACATCCTACTTTGTCTTTGTTTGAATGAATTTGATCATGACACGTGGGTTAAGATATCAGGCCTTCTTACAACGTTGTTACTTGTCCCGATTGTACAAGCACAAACAACTTACATAGCTGAATATCGGACCTGCCGAAAAAGTCTTGATCGGAACTTGCGCCTTTGCGTCAGCAAACTATATATTTGCTCATTCGAGCCGAGGTGCACTTGACGATAAGGCATGTGAAAGCTAGGGTTCATTACTAATTTCCCTTTCGCTAAAGTTTACAGCATCCGGTGAGACCGATCACCAATAGAGCCGCCTCCGTATACGATCCATGATGCTCACATTGACAAAAATTGGTGGATTACCGCCTACATTCCTTATAATCTTGTCATTAATATCACGACTCTTGGTCACATCCCATGATCTGTAGGATAACAACTTGGATATTACCAAGAAAAAGTTGGTTTTTTGTCTTACCTGAGAAAATGATACGACCCGACGAAGCCTTCAGAAATAAAAGTTTCTCATATACAAACGCTGCCCTTACGATCTAAGCGTCCTTAGTCTGTTGTGCTAAGTTGCATAACAGCGACCGGGAATCAATGTAATTTTGGGCATAGTTGCGATTGGAAAACACCCAGTTGTAATTCATGCTGAGCAAAAAATAACTTCCCAGAATGTGCGCTGCGTTTTCCGCACAAGGACGAACACCCCAAAATAATCCAAGCAAGCATGACAGTGAAACTCTATAAATAACATACTTGGCATCTGTTGAGCCAATGAGGAAATGATTTTGACGGGTCGTTTACCGTCATGCTTTAGAGATTGGTTCGTGAGTCCATCCTTAAATTCTCCAAGGGTATCGATAGAAAATGTGTGCACCACATTGCTGCAATCCCTTCTTTCTGTAACAAAGTTGGCCATGGATACTGCTAGACACAACCGTTACTCTGAATCGACATCCTAGGTAATCCTAGCTCTGAGCTTATTTCAGGGCATCTAACTGGTTTCCGTATATAACCCACCCGTCCTGATCATGCAGATCACGGGTATATTGCCTCTGCAGGCCGCCCTTCCGCATTCCGCAGCATCGCCGATAATCTTGTTCCCAAATATACAAATTAGAAATTCGTTTCAATCGGATGTAGCAACTATTTGGGCAACTGTATGCTGCCGGCAAGCATTAGCTTGTTAGGAAGAGTGATATATTTAGACCAAACGTATCATTTGATGATTGTTTCTGGAGGATATACACGTGGCATCTAAATAATTGAGAACTCAACCCTGTCATCTGGATTGACAGAGACATGCCACCCAAGTGCATGGTTCCGTGCCTAATAGTCTGCGGCATGGTCACCAGTCGATAGAAGTACGCGCAAAGCATTTGATGCTTCTATTTCGTTCTTCATGGCAACAGCGATGAGCTCGCTGTACTTCAGCCTGCTTCATTTTGCATGCCATACTATACACAAACTAACTGCAGTGCCGTTAGTTCCATGTGCGCCATGCGTTCCTCCAGCCAGTGAAAAATTTGAAGCCCTCGCCGCTTTGAGAAGCTTACACATATCTAAATAACCCATGGTAAATTCGATACAGATACGTTCCTAAGCAGATAAAATTTCCTATATTAGCCCACAATGTGATGGACAAAGCCCAAGAGGAATTAGAGGAGTTCTTTGAATATTTACGGATATGTCTCAACGATTCTCGCATGAATGTGCCAAGTAAAAAGCCGAATCCCTCAGAATTAACCAGACACCCAAAGGAAATTTAAGGCACACAAATGAATGTAATGCATAAGTACGCGCTTTTCGTATTTATTCAAGACTCGTTTCAGAGATATATCTCAGTATCTAACACAGAAGAAGTTCCACTATAACATGTACCTCCACGAGTTTGGAAGCTCTTGAGATACCTAAAGGAGAAGCAATCAATCCTGAAAAATGGGATAATTAGTGGACAGGAATTTATACCCGTGGTTGGCATACTTGTCCTTAAGCAATTCTAAACGCACAATCACGATGCAACCAATGGTTCAGAAAAATGCACCCATCTTGTAACAAACTGCCGCCGTGAATGTCATGGAAATTAACAATCTTCCGGATGTTCTACTAGCAACAGTCTGCAGAGTTTATCTACGCTTTTACTACATTTGACGACAGGGAATTACAGTCTTACAGTTTGCTGTGCCTCTAGCTTTTATTTTATGACAACTCGAAGGACTGTAATTTGATAATATTGGTGATTTCTCGTCGTCCATGAAGCCAATCCTTAAAGGTCGTGATGTTGCGAGCCTCTTCATCACATATGATGTCTTCTTCACCCTCGCTGACCGATACGATTGAGCCGTTATCGCTCTGGATGTCAGGATACGTATTTCCCATTTCTTCCAGTAAATAATTAGCAAAGACAATGAGGTAAAAGTAGCGCACGAGGTAATTCAATGCCACCTCATGTGTTGCATGCCACTTCTTGGATCCTTGATCCTCAATTGCGTCGAGTCTTAGCTTGTAATCGTATACAGCTTTACGCAGGTTTTGCATGTGATCACACATATTGATGGCTTGATCTGTCAGACGCTTCGCCAGCTTTCCGTATGTCAACACACTAACAAGCTGCAAGATAATCTTATACTCGCCGTTTTGGTAACGTTCGCGTTCTTCATGGGATTCATCTTCTTCACCACTATACAGAAATGCAGAGCTATCTGCACCATCAACAATAAATGACCCAGTCATATCCACTGCGGCTTCATTGTGCAAGATCATGGACATAAGACATGCTGTCACCATACCCGTAGTTGTTCGACCACGACTATACACCGAATATGTTAGACCCAGACTAGTTTACATTGATACACCCTACCCCATCTGACAGTTGAATAGGATATCGATACCAGCATTTGCGTCAAGCACACGCTGAATTAATTGATCAAACACATCTGGAATTGGTGCTTGTTCATCGGTACTACGTAGTAGATAACAGTGCTGTTAGTTCAGAGAATGTATGTCACAGCTTCTTACATAGGAATTCGCAGATAATCCACTTGGTATCCTTCATCGCGTATCGATTCAAACACTTGAGCAGGTGTCTCGACATGCTCTGTAGGTACAGTCTCCCAGAGAGGCTGTTCAGTTGTGTTAGCAAGGCAAACGGCTCCTCTTATTTTTGCCTTTTTCCTTACCACAAGGGCAAATCCGCCTTTGTCAAGCACTTCTTCGTCGTGTAACAATAAGCGTCCCTCATACTCCTTTAGCTCCTCGAGAACATCGAGACGCATGCGTTGTTCCATGCCTTCCACGCGTTCTCTTGCAATACCGGTCGTTTCCAAATTTTTAAGCGGATCTTGGAATAGGCGCAGAACATAGGGACGTTTGTTCACATAGAGAACTGGTTCCTCGCGAAGACATGTCCACAGAACTCTGCGCTTCCCTCCAGGACCAGCACTCATCGCCTTCAGGACAGCCTTGATTGCGTCCTTGGATGGCATAGCACATCCGCAAATAAATGGCGGGTTTGCTATGTCGTCATCGCTGCGTTCCATATCTGCAGCAAGACCTCCGACACTGGCAGCCAAACCTCCGTATTTCACGGCACTTTTCACATTCTTCACCTCGACTCTTCGGAAATTGTATGCGCCTTCTATTTTCTCTTTCAGACTCATTTTCTGGCAACCAGGGAAAGCGTCATGCTTCAGTATGGTTTGTTGTGCAAGCACTTGGCCGTGTCTTGCGCTCACAACGCGCATCACTTCACTTGACAGCGCGACACCATCACCGACGGATTTCTCGACAGGAATTATCAATTCCATACGATCTTTTTGTAACTCAAGCAGTATCGTTCCCATTTCCAAATGACGTTTCATCCAGTGTTCAAACGACTCTGTTTCATCTAACGTCTCGGGTGATGTGTTGTCCAGATAAGCTTGGAAGCAGATAAGGGCGAAATAGCGCTCCAGTGCAAGCACACCACGTTTCAGCAGCCGTTTCTTCTTGCTTTCATCTGTCTCGTTTTCGGCTTGGATGTGAGCGGATTCAATCATATCACGCAAATTCAAGTAAACGCCGCACTTGTCAATTATATCATCCACAACTCGTTTATTTTCCAAACCATTTTTGATCACGCGGAGCAGACTGTTGATCAGATTGTAGTTAGGATACTGGCGACAAACCGCTTGACTCTTGGTAGGCAATTGAAGCATCTCCGGTGTACTGGATTGACGCATCCAACGGATCAATAACGTAGCGATAACGGTACCTAAAAAATAAAATAAGTAAGATAGCTGGTAATCAATGACACACTTACCCAGCGTCGATCGACCAAGTCCGATTTGACAGTTCCTGGATAACGAATAAATGTGAATTTTTTTTTCCAAGAGTGTCTAGGTGAGACTTACATCACAACAGAAGTTTTCGACAATTCCACATGAGCAAGCAGGCTTCGCAACTCATCAAAGTCACGCCATTCAGGGGCTTTTTCGGCTGTAAGAGGAACTCGGTGGTATTCAAGTAGCACTTTCTTCGCATAATCGTCATCGGCACCTTCTGCGATTTCGTCCGCTAGCGATTCCATAACTTCGCGAACAGTCAAAATATCTTCCACATCAACTTCTTCCCATGCAGGTTGCACGTTTCCATCTTTGTCTTCTCCATGTAGCAAGATTCTTCCGTCATAATTTAAGACCTCACGTATCACATCTTCCTTCAAGCGATTTTCCAGCTGTTCTAGTCTTGTGCCAGTAATACCTTTGTAAGCTCGGATATTGCGTAGAGTGAAATATCTATCACGTAGGACGTATGGGATTCCATTGATATAAATAATTGGCTCTTCACGCAGATTAATCCACAAGATTCTGTCATTGCGCGATCGATCTGCTATGAGTCTGCGGATAACCTTGCGCAACCCATCTACTGTAGGCTGAGCTACACCATAAATAGAGGTGCTCTTGATTCGACGGAAATTGGATGCACCATCGATATAAAAGGTATGATGTCTCTGAGTGTTTTGATTGAAGTAGTTCGCGTCCTCTCTTAAGTCGAGCTGGCCAGGCGAGTACTTGGGTGTTGTAAGTCGCGAGACACACTCTTCTTCCGAATCGTCTCCTTGACTAGTACGCCAGAAATCCACTTTAAGAATAGTCTGCGAAGTAAGCACGACACCTGTGCGAGCCTAGACGAATTCCTGTTTAAACATCCACTGAGGAATATATATTTTACCTTCAAAATAAACTCTTCCATCTCGGTTGCGACGACACCGTATTGGTTACCAGCACCAATCATGTCGAACATGCCTTGACCAGAACCGTATAACCCACGCCCGTTCCAAAGCGCGTTCGTGTTACGACTGCCACCCAAATCTCGTAGATCATCTACCGGGCGGAAGAGGTAGAGCTGTGGACCCTTGCGACGTATGTGTAGTAACTGGTTCCATATTTCCGAACGCTCTTTTACCCAATAGGAAAATCTTGTTTCGAATCGTGTGTCTGGTGACTCGTTGATATAAGCCGTAAAGCACAATAGGAAGCAATAGCGTTGCAATCCAGCTAAAGCCTTAGCAAGTGGCTTGTTTTTCGAATCTTCATATCCACTCCACGTCGTCTGGCGAATTCGGTTCATCAAGATATCCTCACGAAGGTTAACCACAGCATCCGCTACATAACAAAGAGATGAGCTACGTTTTTTCATGACGCTAGCATCGCATACATCTATCAATAACTTCGTCCAACATCTTCTTGCTAAACGTTCCGCTATCCAACAAGGACGTCAAGGAAGTCACACACTGATAGTTGCCCATAATGGCTTCTTTCAGGCCTTCTACTAGGTTGCCTCTCTCTAGCGTCCATTCAATGGCAGAACGAGGAGACATTTTCGAATTAAGACCTGTAGAATCGTGATTAAATCAAATGTTACTATAAAGAGAACTTCCACTCTACCTTGTTCTAACACATAGATCAGCCGCATCAAGGCATTGTTCTGTGTTTTTACGCTATCAGCTTCTTCTAAGCCTCGAAATAGTTCTGGTGAAATTATAGGCTGCGCTTCAGAATGGTCATTCCCGCAAAAAGCGGCATAATTGTACCCCACAATGGGAAAAGGATCCGGCTTGCCACGTTCAAGTAATTGCGTTCGGCGAATGATTTGTGCAATAACCATGCCAACCGTTGCTTCGACAAAATTAGTATTTCATGGACAGACTTTCTTAAATAACATACTTCGCATAGCGCCCATGCCACAATTGAAGATTAGTGGATCAGTAGGCTCCAGTTCTTTAATGACACGGACATATTCATCAAGATAGTTATCCTCAAAGGCTTGCTCCGGTGAGATTGGAATGCGGAAATACTTCAGCCGATACTCCTCTTTCTGGAAAGCCTCAAATACTGCAGACAGAAGAAAGAAATCGGGATTGAGCGTTCATCCACTTTTATGAAATTAAACCTAGTACCTTCTCGTGGCGTCTGCACTTTGTCAGCTGCAATGTAGCAAGGCACGATGTTTCCATCAGCTGTTGACATACACATGATTTAGTACATCAAACACTATAATAACCATTCCCTTACATAGTTCCTGATGAACAAGAATCAATCCTCCCATGCTTTTAGCTTCCTTCAGGATATCAGCTCGGAGACGTTCTTCCACCTTTTCCAGGCGTGTCGCACTAATTCCCAAAAACGCACTCATATTCTGCATTGGATCGGCATAATCACGCAGTACATATGGATGACCATTCAGATATACTGGTATAATTACTATTACTAATCACTTTTCATGCAAGCTGATTGGACTTACCAAGCGGCTCTTCCCGGGTTAGAAACCTAACAAGTTTGTCAGTTGTCGAGATAGACTGAGTATGAATATTACCATGTACAGGAAGCTCTTATCAAGCTTTTTGGGTGGCAGTTGAGAACAGCGAGTATACTCGACAGTCCAATGACCTATATTTTTCGATGACAAGAAATGTCAGCTCTTATCGCCCAATATCGTGTAACCATCTTAGGTATCACACGATTCTCACGCCGACTTACCGTAGGTTGTGCTACACCGAAGACGTTCAATTGAGCAATTCGGAAGTTGGGCGCTCCTTGCAAATGGAAATCGAGTTTCGTATTCATTCCTATCGCAGAATATGAATACAGTGCGGATCGATCGCTATCTGTGCTTTACCACTTGGAAAATGATCCATTTTCAAGATTGTGTTTCGAGAAAGGACGCTTCCACTGCGAGTCTTCACCAGGCTTGTCACAATTTTAAGCAGGTGCCGGGGATCCTTTTTGACCTCCATCATTGCGTTCATTTCTGTAACGTGTGGCGTACCATCCTGGATAGACAACGTTTGGGAGCTGCGTCTCGGACTTGGGCTTCCTCCTTCGGATTTATCACTGCTTGAATGGAGCATTAGTTCTAAACTTTAAGATAGAACGTTCCTGAGAAGCTTACATTCGAGGCGGGACAAAATTGGTACGGTCCGCCAGATCCGTCAGCCTTTTATGTAGTAACCTTGGGGAGCTGGTACGGTTATTCTTTCCAACGTTTGCACCAGGAGAGGACAAACTTTGTGATGAAGCAGAAGAGGTCATGGAGGAAATGTCTTTCGGTGGTGTCGACATTTCGAGTATTGTAACGGAGGAAAAAGAGAACAGTACAGCAGTTTGGATCGCAAAAAAAGGAAGTCAGAATCTGACGCTCCGAACCTGTCACGAGCCTGCCGGTAAGCAAAATAGGAAATTCCAGTATGCTTTGCGGAGATGATGCTTTCCCAGCCAATAAAATTCCCTACCTTTGAGCATTAAAATGTATGGAGCAAAAGGCTGGTTGGGATCCAATTCGCAGTTCACCGGATAAAAGGATGACTGATAAAGATAAATTACGTATTTTTTACGCCTACTATTATGTTTACTAGCACGTTTGCTTGTTCAGATCACCAGATCTTAACGGTTGACTCGCACTAAAGTTGTAGTATCTTGATATATCAAATGATGGAATGCATTTTCGATATATAATTGGATACACGACAAGACTTCTTGCATAAATTGCATAAACGATGATATGAATCTTATTTCAAAGAATCTTTCTTATGCAATTTTGCCGATAAATTTCCTCATTGTCTAGTAAGAAACAAGGAGCCGTTGTCATCCGGACAAAAGGCTAATATCGTTTTTCTTTTTCTCGTCAGCTGACAGACTTTATTTTCACATACGTCAATTACTTACAGGGATTAAATTCGGTTAATAGGGACTTTCTTCCCTTCCCTGAGATGTCTTTTACTCTGCATGTATGTACGACCACGTGCGAACTGAAGCTAGAGGACCTTTCATCAAGCACTACCATCCTGTATGATTATTTGGCGTCGATTCAAAGAGACGTTTAAAGAGACGTTTAAAGGAACGTGCTGAAATTGAACATTTGTCACCTCCACTAGCCTTAGTGGACGATGTATTATCTGTTCACCATTTGCGGTAGCTAACCTGTCAGCATTCTCGCTTTTTTGCATCTTCTCCAGATCGAGAAATGAAAAGTATGGGTCGAAAGTCACTTCCAATCACATAAATATGACTTGCTTTACCAAGCTAGAACGTTAAAACGTCATGATATATTGTTTGTAATGGTCATACTGGCAGGAATTTGACGTAAATATAAAATTACCACGCTTTATCCCTTTGCTGACTTAAGCATTATTGGCAATTTCTTTGCTTGCAATGAAACAATAGGTTTGTTGACCATGAATGCTTGGCACTTATTCAGTAGGTTTTTCCACCCTCATTAGCCTTATTCTTTAAGAACCTTACAGCGCTAACTGACAACTAGTATGATGTATTCCACAGAGTTTAAAAGAAAAAGAAAAGAAGGTATGATCATTATCTCCAAGCAGCGTGGGCATGGGCTTAAATCATTGTGTGTTGGAAACAGTGCTGTTTACATGAACGCAGTGTACAAGCATCCGGGTAATACGGATCTTCATGGATGCGAACTTTTATTTAGAGTAGCGTAAAATTATTCAATAAACAGTATTCGATGCCTCACTTGTAACCCTTTCTGAAAAATGCATCTCTGGATCCAGGGGTGATTTTCTCCAGGATGCACGTTTTTCCTAAATTCCTCTCATTAATATAGACCGGGTTCGAGTTCAGCAAGAGCCTTCAAGATGTGTAAGCATGTTTTTGTCTACTTACGTGCCATCGTTAAATCTTACAGAGGTCTTGAACATCGCAGTATATTCGTTGTGCGGCACATGCATGTCGCTCAATATTTATTTTTCATTTACTCTATCGGTTGGAGACCATCAACGTCTTAATTTTTTCGTCAGTTGATCAAATGACTTGCATGAGTCTGGATGCAGAGTTCACGGTGTCTTAAAAAAATCGCGGGAGTAAATCTATAGCCGTCTTCATGTAGCTGATTTCAACGACTTCACGTCTTTTCCTGATTATTAGGATCGTAATGATATTTACATTGCCTTCATCATGCCTTTACTATAATGTGATATATAATCTAGCACTTGTATCTCGCTCATTGACACCGGCTTGAATATTAGGCGAACTGGAGCACCTTTGTTCATGGATAGTGGTTTCGGATTACATGTGATGATTCATGCATCTCCAACAGAATAATATAATGAATTCGCTATAGCATGGATGTTCAGAGTCGCTCCGGTTTGCATCAGATGCCCTTCATATCTGAGACCTCTATTGGCCCTACATCCTTTATCGTAATTTATCTGTGAAAATTTCTTGTTCAGGCATAATCCGTTCTCTCGATGTTTCTATCCGATTGCCATTTACAACAAGCTCTTATCCCTTTTTTTCAACTCTTTCGAACGCATTCATCCTAACGGTATTTTTTTTATTGGTAATCATGTCATGAATTAACCTGTTCTTCATGATCCTCTTTCTGCGTGAGCCGTATCATCAACCTACCTAATTGTGATGACGGGATGGCTTCCTTGTGATGATATCAGCTCTTCTTTCTTTTAGCCAAACGGTTTGCCATTATTACTCTTTGTACGCCGATGCTTACTGTGCAATAGACTCTTGAACGGTTCATCATCTTGGTTTGTCTGTTCCGAGAACCAAGGGTAAGCGGCTTCACTCCAAAATAAACTAAGCTAATACCTTTCGAACAGTGGGACATCTATGGTGATGGCTATTCAAGTTGTATTTGGTGTTCGCCATCTCGTTTTCTCGCTGACCACGTTTGCTATCTATCGTAAGCGATCCTGCTGCAGTAACGTTTTGATACTGAGCCTTTGAATCTGTTATTGGTCGACGGTTATGACACCCATAACACCGTGTTGTGGGCGTTTACAAAAAAAGCGCTGTAGATCCACCGGGAGCTGTAAGTGTTGTTTGAACAGGGTTCATTTGCATTGTGCTAGTGACTGTTCCTGACGGGCGACTTTGTGTGATAGCACCAGGACTACGTAAGTAATGCGCTTTCTTGTGCATGCCATCTCACCTAAGGTGCTCTAAGGGTCCCGCAAAACGTTCTCGTCCGGGAGGCGTACATGCTAAAACCATCAGGTAAAAAATTTTGTTAGACTTGTGTATGATGCTGACTTTCCGCGATTTTTACGATATCGCCGTGTTTGCTTGCAGAGTTCATCCTGGCATCATAGAAATCCTTTCATGTATTTATGTGGAGCTACTTTGGTGCCACCATACCTGTCTCAAGATTATCCACGCCGTCACCTCATACCATCTTTGTGTAGGGCGGGAGAAGTGGTCATTGGCCTATGTCGTCGCAACAGCTGCAGAGGACGGGAAGTAACCTACAGGGGGAACAGGCGCTATTAACGGGTGCTACTGACCGTGACGACTTGTGATTGATGCAAGGGATAGGCAAAATCCGATAGTTTATAATAATAAAAGCCAAAGTACATAAAGGAATTGTCGTGAATCAGAATATCACATCTATTTACTGGTCTTCTTGTATTTTTCAAGGACAATATCTACCATTGGTCCACTCAGACCCAGATAGTTTGCCGGATCACAGAGCTGTTCCAAGGATTCGTGGGACAAAGCGGCAGTGATTTGCTGATCTTCCTTCAGTAGATCCACCAACATTCTATCTTCTTGTAACGCCTTACGGCAATAATCGTATACCAGGTCATGTGCGGTTTGTCTTCCAAGCTTGGGACCGAGACCCATCATCACTGCCTCAGATACAATAAGTCCCTTAGTGAGAGCCAAGTTGCGTGCCATTTGCTTTGGATGAACCTGAAGACCAGCCATCAATGTCTTTGTTTGCTGAAGGGCACCGGCAGTCAGAACAAACGCTTCGGGTAGGACAATCCATTCTGAAACGCTCATACATATTAATCCCACGAAAAGATCAACTGACTGCTGTCATCTTACCAATTTCCCAAGGACCAGTTGATCGCTCATGATCTTCGATCATCGCATCGAACAATGCGGCAGAATGCTGGCGCACAGTGGCAGCCAAGGCATGAATGTATACACAACTGATAGGGTTGAACTTATTTGGCATAGTGGAGCTAGATCCTCTGTGGGGAACATAGGGTTCAGAAACTTCGCCCACTTCTGTTTGCATCATCAACTACGAGTTGTTTTCTCAGTAAGGATTTCAAGAAATCTTGTGTTTATCTTACCTTGATATCAGTTGCGTTCTTTGAGAGAGTACCACAAACAAGTGCCAAGAAAGCACCAACTTCAGCGATACGATCACGCTCGGTGTGCCATGCAATCTCGGGTTGAGCCAGACCCAACTCACGAGCCAATTCAGCCTGGCATTCCAAAGCAACCTTGGCATCCAAAGTAGCCAAGGTTCCTGCGGCACCACTGAATTCCACAGTGAGCACGCGCTTACGCAATTCCACCAATCTCTCCTTGTGTCTTTGCAGAGTAGCCAAGAGACGGGCCATCTTGAAGCCGAAACTGATAGGCACAGCCTGTTGCAAGTTGCTTCTTGCGGCCACTACATAGTATCTGTTTACATGCTGAAAACTTGTCATTTATCCTTACTTGGTGTCAATCGATGTTCCTCTGCAAGTCGAGCAACGCTAGCCATGATATGATCCAAATCAGCCTCAATCACATCAAGAGATGCTCGGATAGCCAAGACAGTTGCGGAATCAGTGACATCTTGGGTGGTAGCACCCCAGTGAACCCATTCACCCAAACCATCACGGCAGATGGCAACGATCTGTTGCACAACACCCAACACGGGATATCCAATCAATTCCGTCTTTTGTTTCAACTTGTCAAAGTCGATGTTCTCGATCTTGGCCTTGCTCACGATCTCGTCACGGGCTTCCTTGGGGATGATGCCAATCTTGGCTTGGGCATTGGCAAGAGCAACTTCCCATTCCAGATAGAAGCCAGTACGGGCTTCATCAGACCACAGGTCTAGACACAACCAGCCGATGTAAGTTATCTGATTGACGTATCTAAAATGATTCTCAACAAACCTCGCATCTGAGCGGTGCCAAAGATATCTTTGAAGATGTGCGAGTTGACAACACTGGACATTGCAGGATAGAAGAAGAGGAGGTGCTGAGGGAATTAGATGTCATTTTCTTGAGCATTTATATTTTAGACATATCCGGATCTTCGGTTAGGCTTAATGCTTTCGGTCTTTTTTTCGTGGCACATGTCTCTGCGGTCAAGGTTTTCGTCCAGTGCAAAAACAGCGAAAAGTAAAACAATTTAAGAGGAAAAATTGGTTTATCTTTTCTTTCATTCTGTCTTCTCCGTTCAATAAAGCACATGTCCTTATCGGTACATATTGTTTTAGGTAACACTCGATTTTGTATGATATGGCTTAGATTATTATAATTAAAGCAAAAAAGAGCGGGGAATAGATGTGCATGTTGGGGGGGACGTTTAACGTCTGTGTGTAGGGACGGAACTTGATTTCTTATCTGTCCTGGCACAAAAAGCGCGAAAAAGTATTAACGCGGTAAATATTTATTCCTCCGAATAGTTTGATACTTCAATCAAATGGCCATCGGGATCATGAGTGTACACGGATCTAATTCTACCTTGTGCCCCTGTACGTTCTACAATATCATTTTCTACAATATCTTGTTTATGGGCTTCCCAGTGTTTTTTGAAGTGTTCTACTGGTTGATCCGTAATGAGACAAAAATCAGCAGTACCGCAACCTGGGGCTTTGGCCATAGGTACCACCGTTGCACCATGTTGATGCAGGTTTATCTTTTGGTTTCCGAACGTCAATGCAAAGCGTTCTATCTCTGGCGCAGCAGGAGAACGAAATTTTTCAACTTTCATGCCCCTACGTTGACTTATTTAATGCCACTTTTTGCTGGCGTAAAAAAAAATCACTTACAGCATTTTTTCGTACCACGCACACGAACGCTGCATGTTCGAGACCGTTACCACCAAGTGATCGATGGCTTTCACTTTGGGTTTGAACGTAGAGATAAATCGGCGAGAAATGGATAGCATGTTTAAAAAAAAGGAAGAAAAAAAGGGTTAGCTTCTCGTAGCGATTTTTATGGTTTGCTGGTCTGTCACACAACCTACCAAATCCTTATAGTTGATCTTTTGTGCCTGTTTCACCATTAGCTGTGATTCTTTCAGCTATTACCACATTAACGATAAACACCGGTCTAATGATTTTCTTTTTGACAACCCTTTAAAGATTCGGTTCAGCCCCCTTTTGGGATAAATGCTACACTATGACTAATTAATCATATGCCAAAGATGACAGGACAATCCCGGTACTGCACCTGTAGCGGTGTATGAAAAATCATGCGAATTTTGTCGCAGGAAACTCTCTTGACGCTTTCGGCAAATGCCAGAACATTCTACATCTAGCAGCTTAGAGCACGTTATGCAGAATAATCTGGTCCGATTATAGGCGATAACTGGTGTATCATTGTAAGAACGCGCCTCCAGAAGGTTCACTCTCGGATTTACATTACGCCGCGAATGAAACGCCGATCTCTATGATCCTTTTTGGCAGGTGAAACATCTGATTTAGCTCTCAGCATGGTTCCGCTCTATAACCTTTATTTTTTTTAAAAAAAAATGTAATAACATGAACAAAATCTATGGATCATCTTTTTCTATGCAAGTGTATTCTGTCGTGCCCTCATTTTTAGCTTTAACGACGCGTAAAACAGGAGAGTAAGGTACGAGGCAACGTAGTCCTTGATCATATACATAATCCCCTGGTTGAAGAAGCCCTTGATGATTTGGGCACGCATTCCCTGTTATGCAACAACAATTCGTAAAGCTCCCCTTACCGACAGCACTTCTAACTGTGCTTACCTTATAAACACCAGCAGGTCCTTCATTTTGTATAACATCTTTAAGGATGTCCAGCATACCCTTTTTCGCTCCCTCCTCTGCAGTCGTCTTCTCCTTCTGCTTTGTTTTTGATGAGGCAACCATGCTCGTACGTACAAATATAAATGGATAGGTAATCATGGTGGCGATGCTTTTAGCAATGGCTGAAACAAAGAACACCTCCAAAGATGAAAGATTTGCCTTTCCATTGGTACGCGTATAGAATGCTTTGAACTTTTCAAATACGAAATATGTAATAGAGGGATTTGCTACCAACACCATGGATGCACGATATCCTTTTTTTTTTTTTGTCAATGTAAAAAGTCAAGTAGGTATGACGCTTACCTGTCCAGAAGCCCCGCACACCTTTCTCTGTATAAATATCCTGTACTGTCTCTGCAAAGCCTTTTCGCTTTTCTTGCTTCCCTGCTGTCTGCAGTCGTGTGGTGACATTGGAGACAGGGGTCGTGAAGAGTCGCGAAACCAGCGCAGCTTCAGCGCCTAGGAAAAGCTCCTGGGCAACATTTAACTGAGCAGCTTTGCCGAGGGACAGATTGAATTTCTCCTGGACGTTCCGTAATGCAGTATAGCAGTAAAAATAAATAAAACTCGACAACACCGTTGCCAACGTATCCGCCCCCAATCCAGCATACAGTCCTCGTAAACCACCTTCGGTTTTGTATATCGCAAGAATGGTTTCCACTAATCCACGCTTTTTCTTTAAGGAAGTCTCATCACTCACTGACTCCAGCTGAAGTCGGGTAGTGGAACTAACGGCACGATTATAAATCGGTAATCAGATCGGGTTCGATTTGTGCAATGGGTTGGAAGAGGAAAAAGGCTTACATGTCCAAAGGATAGATGAACAAGTTCGCAATGGTGGATCCCACCGCGCCGGCAATGGCATGACCGAGAGGTGGTAATCTATAGTCTTCCAAAGAAACAATATCAACCTGTTTCTCGGTTTCGGTCATAGCAACGGAGAAAAAAGAGGAAGGGAAAAATGAAGATAATAGTGTATCGAAAACAAAAAAAAATCGAAGAGGATGTATTCTGACACACTTTCACATGTCAATCAAAGCATTAGATCACACGTCAAATGATCCGCGGGAGTAAGAAGATGCATGATATAAAAAAGACAGCTTGTTATTCTATATCGTATCTTCAGCACTTACGCGATCTAAAAAAAGGACATTCATTGCAACATTCTGGGGTTTAAGGAAAAAAATCAACTTTATAAAGAATCTTCTAAACTGAAGAAATTAAACATGGATGGGAGCGTGGGTGGGCGGATGATCGGGGGGAGAACTTTTTCGTTCAAATCTTTCTTAATTGAGCAAGTTGTGAATTTGCATTATGGATGCTGATGACGATGGAATGGTTGCGTTGGTACAAGAAGGGCACGATGAGGAATCGTTTGGATGTTGTGTTGATGATGGTAACGATGATGATGATGATGATGATGATGATGATAGGATCGGCAAGGGCAATGCTCGGTGTCTACAAAATGATGGAGCGTCGCAAGTCGTTCCTGTCCTATCTTTAGGTGGTTTTCGGCGCATAGATGATGAACTTCCTCTGGCAAATGCTCCATCCTTAAATTTAGCCATATGATTTGGATCAATGGTCCAGTAACCGCCTTTCCCTTTACAAGCTGTTCCCTGCAGCTCTGATTTAGGGACTTTGCGGAAACACTTGTTGAGCGATAGGTTGTGCCGTATTGTGTTCTGAAATCGTTTCGTATTAGTAACCATGTACAACCACGCGCAGCAAAGACTTTTACCTGCCATCCAGTATCGTCCGCGTTGTATAGCGCTGGGTATTTTCTTTCAATCCAACTATAGATATCTCGTAGCGTCATTCGTGCGTTTTCCGACTGTAGAATAGCCTGCGCAATCAGCGAAGAGTAGGAAAAAGGTGGGCGTCGTCGCTTTCGAGGTTGTCTCGTCAGATTGGGAGACATTGAAATGAATGATTCAGAAACAATGTGCTGTTGCAACTGACGTTGTTGGTCTTCTAGCCGGTACTGCTTGACCGAGCCCACCATGTAAGGGCAGCGGAAGACTACTGGTATGGGTGGAAGACGCTTTGCTCTATCATCCAGATCGTCTAGTGACATGTCTGTCATTTGCAGGCGATGGGCTTTGCTTCGAGAAGTCAGATACCGTGGCGTTGCAATACTGTTGGGGAAAGAAGCGTCACTCAGCATTGTTTGCTGTCGGTGTTTGACCCGAAAACGGCCCCTTTTAACTCCCGAGCAAACGACAATAATGGGGGAGTGCGCGACATGCTTAATATCCTTTTGCGCTGAAGGAAAACTTGCTCTATGATGGAAGCGTGCAATTCCTGATAATACCATTAACGATTAACTGGTCCTCGCACGACGGCCAGGGTCTAAGGGGGGACTCTGGAGCAGAATCAATGACAAGAGCTATGCACCCCGACATTTGTACGTTTATTACTATTAGGTGCTCAGATCCTTCAGTAAATGTTGCTTCTCAATTAGTCAATAACATACAAGGCTACGGCAGACGTGGTGGTAGTTAATACCTGGGGATTCTATTTTCTATTTTGGCCTAACAGAAAATGGGTTTACCTGCAGCATCATAATATTCCAGTTACTCCTATTTGTTTGCGAAAGACACATAACCCCTACCTTGTATAGCAGTAAAAATAAAAAAGAAACAGAATGAGAGCGTGAGAAAGGGGAGTAATGTGGAAAGATCAAAGATGTAACTGGTTCTCCAGGGCGATTACTTCCGGAAATTTCTCAACGCATCGTAATGACAAATATTTGCGTGTGGATCCCTTTGATAACTACTCGTTCATGGCAAAAAGATAATAAATAAAATTCTAATGAATTTTTGAGTTGCCAAAATCAGTCAAAGCGATTCGTGACAAAAATTGCTGCCGAATAGTGGCACCGTTTCATTCGGAGAATCTAATCATTGGAGTCAGCAGCAGTAAAGGAGAAAGATACATCTCTGTGGCTACCTACTATTAGACATGTCGGGTACCGAGAAGTTTGCACTATTCCCCTGATATATGCTTGCATGCCGAACCAGTTATAGGCTCAATCAACACACTTCGGTTCCACCGAAATGGCAGGAATGACAAAAAGCTCATGTCTGTGCCGCAATTGCAGCACTACACTTCCAGAATGTACTAATTTTACTGTTTATGTTGTTCCTTTATGGTATGGATATGTTATCAAGTTAGTCCTCAAAAGTCCAGATAGAATAATCTGGAGAAATATGGCATGTTTTCATTGTTCGATGCATTTTTGACGCTGATAGTGTCTCCCTTTAATTTACTGCAGAAAGTTACTAACGCTTTCTGTGCACCCGTTGCCATTTTCCCCAGGGTAACTCGAATGTCACCACTGCAGACACTCTTCCAGCTTTTTTATGCTCTCTAGATTTTGTGACATCCGTCTGTACTATACCGAAGCCAGAAACCAACCGAGAAATACTTATCTTGCGGGATAATTGGTATCAAGTTTGGCAATATTTTTGTTGTTGTCTATAACTGCGTATAATAAATTAATCATTTCTTCGAGCAACACAACAAGAAGCTGCCAAAAGAGTGCAAAAAAAAAAGAATCATGTACTCCTTGATTGGAGGAAGGACCCTGCTGTTGTTCTTTTAGCGTTGATCTTTGTGAAATACTCGGGAACTAGGTTTCTATTTTCTATTTTCGTATTGGATTTTTTTTTCTATGAACAATGTCGTTAATATGATCTCCTTCGGCGCTTCGATCCTCCCCGTACTCATGTTTGAGATCCTCGAATGGACCGTGCTGCTACTTGACACTACAGTTCACTTAACAGCGATTCTCATCTATTTGCGGTCTTTGTGAATTTCAATTTGTCCCCCTATCAGCTCGGTCATGCCGACGATCTCATGTTCCTTCACTCGCACCAGTATCACTTTCTTCGACGACTCGGCAATAACGTACTCTTTCGAGTTTGACGATTCTATTGCCTGCTTTAAATTACCATGGAGAGTTACAATGGGGATTTCTCGAGAATTACCGGGCCTAGTGCATCTCCACATCTGTTATCGTTAGAGAAAAGTAGCAAATACACAGTATCTCAATATCTTGCAGATTAGAGTATTTTAAGCTAAGGATCGGATATTCTCCGTAGGAATGATCCTACAGATAATTATCGTATCACTCTATGGTTTATTGATGTGCTTTTTAATTGTGCTTTCGATTAACTGATATCTGCCGTTAAATTATCCACCATGATTTAGCATTTTATTGATAATCCCAGCATGGAAATAATTGCTCATAGCGTAATTACTACTTTTTGTATGTCCAATTTCTTGGACCTCGATATCAAAGGCGTGACCAACAAGCGATCTATCACGATGTACATCTCTGTAAATGAATAGATAATGAAGAATTTGGAATCATTCCTTCTCCAATATAGAACTTGTTAAATCAAACATTATCCCTATCTTTCAGAAGAAAAGTTTGTTATAACTGTACTTATTTTCATTCCACATTTATTCTTATACACAACGTATTAGCTTATCTGATATCGGAGAAAATTCCTTCGTATTTCCCGAGAAGGGCTCATTATATACGGGTGAATACTTTTCACGCTGTTTTGTGATGCCTTAAGTCCTTCGTCTATTAAAAAAATGTACAAAATAGCAACCAACAAATCGAGCATATATCCTTTTCTGTAATATTTTTTTTGTCTATCCACTGGGAAGACATAAAGTTTTCTAGCTGCGCACATTGCAGATCCAATTTTTGAGACAATCAAATCAGCCGATTTCCTGTGCAAAATTCTTTAAGCTTTAACTGCTGTAACCTGACGCGTATAGCCATGCGAGACTTAGAGGAGATCTTCCCACGTTGAATACCATCATTACACTTAGCGTTACTTCAGTCTATATATAAGCTATACTCCAGTAATAATAACTACACCAAGAATTTTGTTGTGCTTCGCTGTTTCGTCTCTCTTAATCTGATTTGATTGTGCCTGTATCTCTACCACTAGCGTGGGTGTAGAATAGTCGCATAAGCTTTTCTGGAACAAATGTTGCAATAAAATAACTATGGTACCTATTTTCCATATCGAAGATGTATATAAGCACAGCTCGATGCTAGTGGAACAATGTCTTGGCCTTTGCAGAAAGGAGTAATGACCGAAGTAGCAAACATTTTCGTTTGCACAATGGATTCCAACTGAGAAGATCGTGTACTCGCTTTCGGATTAGCCACCCGATTAACTGTGATCTAAATAATAACCAAGCTCAGATTGTTTTGACGCTAAGCAGTTTACGTTAGGGCAAAGAGTAACCCGGCCAACTGCAAGCATGAAGGAGAGATTAGTTGACAATCGGGAGCACTAATAATAACAAACAAATGAAAGGACATGATAAAAAAGGAAAAGGTCGTACCCCTGATAAACTATAGGAGGTAGTGATTGTCAAATCGCAGAGTTCATAATCGTCTTTTTCGATAGGATATATCTCTTACTGTGCGTTATTCCTACTACGCTTCAATCAGTCACGAAATTTCAGAATTCGTAATTTAAAACGGGACGATTCTTTTGTCACAATTCATATGTTCGGATCAAGGTACTCCGCGAATTTTTGTTGTAGGATGGCTTTTGAAACGGACTATCTATTAATAGAGGGTTACAACGTTTACGGAATAGAGTAAACCATAAACAGCTTAACGCAGTTTACTAGATCTCGTTACTAGCAGATCAAATCTTTATGCACAAATATGTTTGTCATTCATCCTCAACCCCTTCAGGGATCTCTGTTCTTGCACCAGGTGTTAGCTTCGCTTAATAATCGCTTTCCCTGCAGCTGGCTTGCTTTAGTACATGACCCTTCTGATTACCATAAACAAGTTAGTGACAAATAGAGAAGCAATCCTAAATTCTATGCGAGACAATGTCTTTCATAGATGTAGCGCCTTGTCAGATATGATTTGATTTACTCGATGCATACATATCCACGACATAAAATAGGAAGACTCTCTCTTTATTGCCTCAAACGCTATTCCAAGCTAATTAAATTCATATGGATGTTCCCGTAGAGGACCCTGAATTATGTAAGTACTACCGATCACAACAAATAAGGGGTAAGATGACGATTACTGTAGTTGTCCTCTGCGTGAAACGATGAAGTAATTGAGGACTATGCACGAAAGCGGCTGACTTGGCAAATGAGGGCACATTTTCAATGGAAAAAAAACCAACCTATATGATATGATGGAGTAAAATGACTAATGTGAATTTTATCTGATGGTATAAAGATCAACCTGGCTATTCAACACGACGTCTCATTCTCTTTGCTGTTGCCAAAAACAACTTCAAGCGCCGCAAAATCACCGTTGTGACGGGGAATTTAGCGAAGCTCCCTTTTTTGGCGCGCAGCCAGAAACTGAAAGTCTTCGCACACCGAACAAAGGCAGCTTCCATCCACTGGAGAAGCTCGATTGAATGCCATGGCCAAGGTTGTTGACGCCATCAACAGGACAGACGAATACATTGCGTTTATAAACGATCTTAGGAATTTCCACATTCAGAAAGGGTAAGGAATGGTGCACATTTTATGGAGATCAGGAGTGCTCATGAGCCTTTTTAGAACGACCTTACAGGCCGAGCCTGTTCTCGGTGGAAAGAAGCTGGATCTTCTCGTTCTGTATAAGACTGTAGTTTCAGCTGGAGGATTCGATCAGGTATAGAATTGGCCAAGGAAGGCAAATGATTAATTTATATCAACAAGGTCACCAAAAGTCGTAACTGGAAACACGTTGGCGATGTCTTCAAATTCCCGTCGACGTGTACCAATAGCGCCTACATATTAAAGGGTCTCTATATTAGAAACCTGGTAAGCAAACCGTGATATATACAATTCATGTGTATGCGAAAGATTTTCGATGTTTAGCTCGGATGGGAAGAAGAGAACGTGTGGGGCAAGACTTGGGTCCCTCCAAAAGAGTTAATGGGACCTAACGCACACAAGGCATCGACGCTTGCTGGCAAGACATATAAAAACCAACAATGTAATGTACTTTTTGGGAAGATGGTGGTTACTCATCTTGGACGGTTTTAGCTCAGAAACATTGTCATCACACCGTTACACATACATATGCACCCATCAAACCCGATCAAAGTTCACAGCATATCCCTGTTGACGTGTTTGCCTGGCCTCCAGGTTTCCCAAACGCAGCAGTGGCCGACCCATGCCCGCCGTTTGGACAAATTGCAATCACCGACAAACCGCATCAATGTGCCATATCCGAATTACATCATCAAACGCAGCCCTCTCATCATATACATTCCATCGAAGATACTTTGAACGACCACGCAGGTAAGTACATTTCGTGGCGTTGCCCTTCGACTGTGATCCACGTTAATACAAATACAATCAGGTCATATTTTGAATGACAACGATCGACAGCATATTCTATATTCTCTTCAGTCTACGTCAGCTAGCGATGTGGATTGGGCATTAAGCAAGGTTGTGACCATTTCATTTGAGTGCCCTGAACAACTACGACTGGATAAGGTGCCACTTTTATTGGACCTATTGCTAATGCAAGCCGAACCTCTGCTACGAATGTATTCTTCAGACGGCGCAGGACTAGACAACATGACCCCATCGACCGATCATCTCCTCAAGATTCTCCATATTGTTCGTAACTTTTCCTTCATAGAAATCAATGCCAAAATTCTTGCAGCCAGTTGTAGGTTAAAAGGAATGATCGTCAGGAGCCTTGTTGGCGCGTCACCTCATCACAGTCATTGTATCGACATTCTTGAAAACATTGCATCCCACATCGAGCTGGCACCTTATGACGAGTATATATCCTGTCTCGTGAGTTTCGTGTACGCAAATGAGCGGCGACTGGTGATCGGATCTGTGCGGATCTTGACTATCCTTGCCCTAAACGAGAAGAATCATTTCCATCTGCTGTCGGGCTCGGCTCATATAGCAGAGCGTATCGCGCACTTACTTGTCATGAATGATGAGGAGTTAATAGGAACTGCACTGGAATATCTCTATCAATATACGCGTATTTCAAGTATTTTCCGCTTGCAACTTCTGACGATGCACTCGGGTTCAGACATTGGCATTTTGGTATCATTGTTAATGTCCAAGACCAAATTCTTTTCTCCCATAATCGTAAAAGAAGATCAAGAATTTGTACCAAGTCCTCCTCAGCCACTTTCACCAAGCGATTCGATGTCTAGTCTCCATATGCATGGAAATGTTCCGTGCGTTCCCAATCTTGGAGCATATCAACAATTGGATGAACCTTATCGGTGTTTGGGATGGTAACTAATGACAAATATACAAATCAAGCAAAAGCACATTTGAGAGCTAAAAGTAAATTTATTGATGCAGGTTAAAGGACAAGTTTGAAGTTGCCGATCCAAGCAGCGTACTATCCCTGGATGACATGTATCTTCTGTATGAGATGCGATTTGGACATGAGAAAGCACTGAAAATGAAGGATTTTTATACAGTGCTAAAAATTGCCTTCCCCATTTCTTCCAGCACTTCGGGAAGTTTGCTGGCCTCGACGGGGCCTGTATTCGAAGGGATTTCTGTAAAAGGCATTCAAATCAAGATGAATATCCTTCAAGATGGTAAGAGAATATGCTGTGCAACGTGAAACAAACTCAGCGCTTACATAGGGTCCGAGCTGTTGTGCCAGTGGACGGATTGTTCGCAAACATTCTCGGACGAATTGCATCTACAAAGACACGTTATAAGAGATCATATTGGCCAATCGGATACAGCATCTGGATGCATGTGGACCGACTGTGCCGACCCTCAAGAATTTAGAGGCAAGGATGAAATGGCAAGCCATCTATCGACGCACTTTGAACATGAGCCGGCTCCCAGTCAGACAGCACCGACTTTTTATGTCGATAATTCTGACGTCCAAGGAGCAGCATTAGTGGCGGCCCATCTGCTACGGTTACTTTCGAAAGATGCTCATAGTCACGTCTATTTCATGCCCTACGAAAGAGAGTTAACCGTTATTGCGCAGCAACGACCGAAACTGGCACCTTACATCAGGGCGATATTTTCAAGCTTTTCCCTGGAGTAAAAAGAAAAAAATTTGTATAAAAAATCAACCAATTAGTTAGACAAAACAAACCATCGTTGCTTTCTTACGAATGCAATTAGACAAAGGGAGGAATTCCCACAGTTACCCGTTCTTCCACGCATTAAAACATGTCCATGCTCAGATAGAAACCGTGTTACAGTTCCTAAGGATTGCATCACAAATGTTTCAGAATTGCTTTAAAAAGGGATACAGTCTAACTCCACAACTCAGTTTTTATTTTGTTAGGCCGAACAGGAAAACATAGTATTGAATGCCTAATCCTGCTTTGCGGTCCTATATCTTGACGTTTCACAAGATTGTTCTCTCATAATAGAATTTGTCCAACTCCATGGTTGCCGAGCGGACAGTGCTCTTTAACACAGCTCAAGAAAAAACTGAACATATTGGAGACGATAAAATGGAGAATAGCTCTGCTACAGTTGAACTGGTGAACCTACATTGAATTCTCTACTTGACCTATTGGGTCGGGACAGCCCATTTTTGTCCTATTTCTGGAAATCGTATTGGTATCGAAGCTGTGTGTTACAAGACTCTCCGGATATATTTTCCAAGTCAACTGTTACCAAGAGAAAAAAAAAAGCTGATCTCGAAAATGAGTCCAGCAATAAATCAGGCTTTCCATCTCGTAGCAATAAAATGCCGTATTATTCAACCATAAACGGTATTCAGTTTGTCAGACGCAAGCTCTTGTGGTCTTCAAACAAGCATTGGCTTGTATTAATGAATGCTATTTTCAAGTTACCGATAACCGCTACATGTAGAGGAACTATGCAGTCGTTGCACCGTGATCAAAGGAGTAACAAAGTCTTACACGAAACTTGAATAAGAAAAAAGGAAGGAAATGATTCACCTATGTATAGCATTCTACAACAGGTCCATAACAGCAGAAATGCCGCAGTATCCTAAGTTATTGAAAACTACGTTTGAGAAACACGGGATACAGAACCGGCTTCCCAAGAAAAGCTTAGGTGTGCATGGGACGTGCATATCTTCACGTCGCCTCTTCAGCAATGGCTTCCTGAAAGCAACATTTACTTCCCTTTTGGAAACCTTCTCTTTTGGAAACCCTCACGCTATTGGGTTGGTATGTTTATTCCGATTAGTCGCATGTGTTAGGACGCCAAGATGTATAGTGCATAGTATGTTTGCAGAATCTTTCGCGACTGGTTTTACGTCTGTGCTTTTCAGGTTTTAATTGATTTGAAGGCCCTTCAAAGGTAGTTGTAAGCTCCAGAAGCAAAGGATATCTGGTTGTACAAAGCTTACATTAGATATCTACAGGCTCTCCGGTTCGAGATCAATTTCTCATTACATTGTCTGATTCCCTACAACTTATATTCCCCTCATCGTCGTATGCTTAGAAGCCCTGTATGGTTCTTCTGCAGGTTATGTTTACCAAGGACAGCATGGGCTAATTAACTATCTAATTATAGTACAAAGATAACTTTTTGCCAAATCAAATAGAAGTCCATATTGTTTTGGGCGTGTGGCATCCTTTTTTGACCGTATTTCCGATCGAGTTAAACCGAGACATTGGGTAGATGGCGCTTCAGCAAGTAACATTGACAATCAGCCAGAATATTATTAGAAGTTCACAGCGCTAATTGAACGCGTGTGTGGTTCTATTCTATCGCGCAAACAGAGGACACCTGGATATCAGCCAGATCGATGATATGTAACCTTGAAAGCTCAGTACTGCATTATAGCCTGTGCCTTACGGTCTACTTCAAATTTAATTAGGGACTATTCGAGGGAAATAACTTGGAAAATCAAGGGTGGAATACTAAACGTACATCCATGCTGTAACTAGATAGTGCCAGTTATTCCCGCTGTAGCAAGTTAAGTTGAAAAGAGACCCTTAGCTGCTCTTTTCGAGATATGGTTGATTCAAGCGAAAAATGGAAATAGGATCCGTAGCAAAGCTGTTGCTTCATTCAATTAGAAGAAGCCTTTTTCCGGCGTCCTTAATCTGTCATGTTGGAGTATATCCTTGTCTACATAATTCTTGGCATGCGTGCTTCTAACGGGCCGCTGCCGATAATAATTTAACGTCATGTATTTAGGACTCTGTCATGCATTGGTAGTTAAAAAGCTGGTTTTATAATAGGGCGACATTGGCGAGATGTTTGATAGCTGTACTGCTTTTGGGCTTGGAAATCAACAGCGAATATGATCGTACGATCGTCAAACAAACTGGTCAGGCGCAATTGAAATCTTCTCCGATTTCTGCAAATAAAGTTTCCAATGGCACATCGGCGATACCAACACGTAAACAAATACAATCCCTTGAAGACCTGAATAGATTACTTTCCATAGTATTAACCGGCTTTCCGCTTTTAAGCCAACGCCTTTCTTTGAATGCAGGGTACAAAGGAAGAATAGAATGAAATGATGTGTAATTGCTATGCCTGTTTTCAGTATTATGAAACCACCGCCTGCTCCCTTGGTGTGAGAGCAGATATTTCCAAGGCAGTGCAAGACATTAAACTTACGATGTAGGTTGTATAACCAAAAAGATTTAGGCGTGATATTCACAAAGTTTTGGAGAATCAAGGATAATATAGAAGACAGATTAAACAATCACCTCATTGCATTGTCATAGCATGTACAAGCGCTTGCTTGTGTACCGATATTCGCAAGACTTTCGAAAAAATCGAATTCTAGCATGCTGCACGTATTGTTCCACGTAAACTTAGCTTTTCAGTCAATAATGTAAACTACTGTTGATATATATCGCAGACACTATCAGCAGTAACAGAGTAGACAATAGCATAGCTACGCCGTCGCTTGTTCAACTGCATGCTCAACATCGGAATGCGGTCAGAACGAGTGGTACTATTAGCGCCAATATTATGGACAGGATCGGTGGCATCGGTGAACCCCCTAGTTTGATCGTGATCACTAACTAAGTTCGCCACATAGGCATTCACATGTGCGTGTTATCATTGTCAATTATGGTCTCTAATCCCGTGTGATCGCAATCAAAAAGGTGGTGACCTACATATTCATCCACTCATTTCTACAAATTACCAGATACAACATTCCTGTTTCCGAGGTTGGAGACGAATAATTTCCTTGAGAATAGAATCTGTGTCTGAATTGTGCGCGTGTGAAGCTGAAACGAGCAGCTGAATCAGAAAGCTCTGTTTACTTGGCCCATGACCGTAGCTAGTAAATACGGCAGGAGCCGATACCATCATGCGTAGCGCTACTCGCTCAGTCACAGTACTTACCATCAAACGTTTAAACATTCGAGAAATTCTATTGCGGTCGCGTTCACCAAGATTGGCCCTATACCCGAAATAACACCCAGGGTAAACGTAACGAGCCGAGGTTCAAGCGAAATCATCCGAAATTGCACAAGGAACTATATGTAATGCTGATATCGGCGACAAAAGAAATGATAATGCCTTGCCAAATGACACCAGATCAAATGAAACTTGCTGAAAGGCAAATCTAGTGGTTACAGTTACCAAAGGAAAAAAAATTGAAACTACGATTTTTTGCAGCATCCGAAGACATTAACAAACTAAACTTTTACAGGGTTTTCTTATGCTTTTGCGTCCATTTGAAATTTTTCCGCTTTACTTGCAGATGAAAATAAGTTCTGCATCCATAAGGCGGTGCAGCTTCTGACGATCTGTTATGGAGAGTTGGTGGTGGTGAACGTGAAACGCTCACTGAAGTAAAGGAACGAAAGTGAAAACATAACCAAGATGTTTCGGAACAGATACCTTTAAGCTTAAACGATAAGTAGCAAAATAACGTTGTATGAGTGATCTATCAATACGCTTACTGGGAATGCTTTATGAGAACAGGACCGAAGAATAAAAAAAAGTACCATAACCTATTATCCGAAACAGTTTTTCGTGTCAGATAGTGGGGGCACCTTTTTGTGTCAAACGACGCAACATATCTTTGGCACGAACATGGGAAAATGTTGCATGCAAATCTTAGCACAGGAATCAACGTAACAATAAACATGCCCCGGAATAAAGTTCATGTGGTAACTAACGGCAGATAATGTTAAACTGACACCCGAATCATACAAAAACCGAGTAACTTCACGTCAAGAGAACAGGAAAACGCGTCTTCGCAAAAGAGTCAGGTACTCGGGACTTTGTGTTCCAGTCCCGTTTTCAGCTTCCTTAAAAGGTAGGATATAGGTAGCACTTAAGATTTTTATTGATCGACAGGTTTAATTGCGTTTGATTAGAATAATTTAGAGTATAGCAGAAGGAAAGCGTGGCTTTTATGAAAAGAGCTCCAGGAAAGAGGGATGAGAAAGTTACAAAGGGCTCATTATTTTACCACATGGATTTAAAAATTCGGCCGGCGGATTCTATGTGAAAAGTAAAACGCCTCAAGATACCCACACACATCGACTGCACAACTCACACACGTACATATGTACACCCACGCCACTTTTTAAAATAAGGATGGCTCCCTGAATTTCTTTTTTCCTCTCTTTCTCTCTTTCCCCTCTCTCTCTTTTGTCTTACTTCCTTTCTCACTCTTATACACCTTTTTCTTTTCTTTAGCGAGTACAAATCTAAAAAAGAAAGACACCCCATATTCCAGTCCCTATCCTTCGGTTCAGTTCCCTCCAAAAAAAGTTGTACACTTTACATGTCTAAACCATTGGTCATCAACACGCAACAACTCGATCGTCCTCATGCACGCTCACCATGGCAACCCTCTCTTGCTACCGGAACCATACAGGAAGAAACCGATACTATGACTCCATTAAACAATCGAGCTACCGACACTATTTCTGAAGAAGCTGAGGAAGAAGAGGATGACGACGACGATGATGATGATGATGATGACGAAGAAGAGGATGGGGAGGAAGAAGACGAGGATGATAGTTCAACATTCACTTCATCACCCAGTATTCCCGACGAAAACATCGATTTCGATCTTTGTTATACACTCCACACATTTGTTGCAACAGTTGATGGTCAAGCATCTGTTGTAAAAGGGGACGCAATGACATTGTTAGATGATACGAACTCATATTGGTGGCTCGTCAAGGTTCTGAAAACGTCCGAGATTGGATATATCCCTGCCGAAAATATAGAGGTAACCATGTTGATGCAACAACGGCAGTTTTATTTACCTGTTTATTTATTTTCCTTTTTGATTAGACTCCTTTCGAACGGTTGGCACGCTTAAATAAACATCGAAATGTCGAGGTGAGTCTTGTTTGGGCTGATGATAAAAGAAGCATCTTGACGTTTTCGGAATTTCAACTCAGCTATCCTCGACCGCCATTCCTTCATCTGACCCCAAATCACCAAGAAAACATAAAAAAAAGGTGGCTGTTTCTAAAGAACTCAAAATGCAGTCGCAGATCATTCTTACTGGTAAGGATGATGACGACGAGCTCGAGGAGGCCTATGAGGAGTGGGAAGAGGAGATGGAGGACGAGGATTTCGGAGACGATGAAGCCAATCAGCGGAGTATGGATATGCACGAACGTGCTTCACATCAGGAGCCCCAGGGGTGTAGCACCACAGACGACAGTGATACACTTGCTGCAGATCCAGGTTCAGCTTGCCATTCGCCTCCTACCGCTCCCGTGCCAAAGTTGTCCGAAAAAGAGGAAAAGAAACCATCCCAAGCGATCACGGCTGGCACCTTGCGCCGACTTTTTTCTCGTGGCAAAAAAGACAAACCAGAAGCAACAAAAAGACCCTCACCCGCTACAACGCCCTCCGAGGAATCCGATGTTGGCTCCTCCCTTTCTGCTTCTTCCACACTCTCGACTGAAGAGACTCCTAAACGCGAACAAGTTCGCTCTGTCTTGCGTGTTTATGCAGGAAATATCAATGTCGGCGCAACTTACAACTCGGTTTTGGTCGATGAAAACACAAATGCAGAACATCTTTTAATGTTGGCCATGGAACGCTTCCATATTTCTCAAATAGAAGGGAAAGCCTCCAGAAGACTAAGCACCAGCGGCATAGAGTACTATCTCACCATCAAGCCAATGGACGGAGGTACATTTTTCCTAGCTCGAATTTTTTTATTTACACAATCACAACCCTTTTTTAGACGAAATCACACTTGCGCCCCAAGACAAACCCCTTGCTATTTTCAAGTCCCTTACTACGCACCTCACTACACCGATGCCGTCGCTGACGCACATTAAACAATTGTCTCAACAGTTTTCGGCAGGTGATTTCAGTCAGGTATCCAAAGCAAGACAGAGAGCAAAAGCACGGTTTGGAGAAGATTCGGCGATACGGTTTTACTTACATAAACGCATCAAACGAGTCAATGAGCGGGATGGTCAGGTTTATGTCAAAGTGTCACTTTACACAGACTCAAAACTGGAGAAAAACAACACTGTCGGTCGATCATTTTCGACAAGGAGTCTGCGGCGCAAAAAAATGCAACGCGCGGCGCAGGAACGGATCGACAAAATTATGGCTGTGTCATCGAACATCACAGTGGCTGAATTGACAGCTATTGCGCTAGACAAGTTTCATGTGCCGCATGATGCTAGAACGGTCGATTATAGTCTAGCAATAGCAACGAACGGGAAAGGTAAATCCTTTTCGTCATTGTAGGTTGACAGGTAACTCATTACATTTTTAGAAAAACTCCTGACTGCGAACAACAAACTTGCCGAAGTTTTACATGACGATACGTTGTCGATCGGCTCCGTCGAAAAACTGTTTATTTTGCGCAGATCTCCCTCCTCTGGTTCCTCTACAACAACTAGAGGCGTGGCATCCCAACCGCGGCCCAGGGACCAGTCATCCTCGTCTTCATCTTCCTCCTTTCTATCCAACACAAGTAAGGTTGCTCCCGCCATCCTTCCAATCTCACCACTATCCGCTCGGCCGACCCCAGTGACCCACCTCGATGCAGATACAGAACTCGTGCTGAGACGTCTTGATAATGCGCTGTTGGCTCTCGAGAAAGAACGAGGTGTTACCAGACAAGCTGCCCAGCCAACCATGTCTGTCACCAGGAATGCAGATCGTGGTATCGATATTATAATGCCACACGGCACATTAAGAAGCAAGGTGTGCAACAACCAAGCCCAATATTCACTCATAACTCCCGGTCAGGGTACAGTGATGGAAAAAGCCGTCCGACCAGCACCTTCGGGTGAGCGCCAGGTCGATAGTATTTCCGATGTGGACATTGCCAATTTAGTGCATTACGGTGCCACTTTTCTGGAATCCCGCGAAAAAACGCCATTATTTTTCGACCCTCAGTCAAGTTTGTCCAATATGGATGATTTGGAAAAGGTTTGGGCTATACAACGAAAAAAGCATCTTGCTAATGTAGCTGAAACAGGAATTACATCGGATCGTCGCTTCTCATGCCCATTGATTGTTTATATATATATAACTATCTACATATATATCCTTTCTCATTTCCATTATATTCCCTCTCTTTTTCTCTATTTTTGTCTTTCATACAAATTCATTTCCGTTGTATATCTATAGTTGCACTGTCATCTCTATACATGTTACAAAGTACAGCTAGCATAACCTCATTTTTCTTTCTTTTTTCTCCGCTATTGTGTTTGATACATATATAATACTCGTCCCTTTCTCGAGACGGCATACCCATGCATGTCGGCATAAGACAATTGGGTAGTGGAAATAGTAGATCTTTCTAGATTGTCTTCGGCTGAGTGATCTAACGGAAACGGTGGGAAAAGTTTCATATCGTTCGAGCTTCGAAATTGAGATTTGACCTAAAACATTATTCTCTTTAATCAACCTACGGACTGTATTGTGCATTGATTAGCAAAGAATTTGGTGGATTTAAGAACTGTTTATCACGTTTTGCGGGTACTCGAAACGTCTACAGAAGAACATGATACGTAATATAAAACTACATCAAAAAGCGTACCGTATGCTACGTAGCGTGTTCGCTTGTTGAACCGGCAAGTCGCGATGTCAGTGCGAGTAATAGTAGCATACACATGTTTGCAGCAGGCTCTTTATGCGGTCAAGGCCTGCCAGCAATGGTCCAACAACGTCCGCATCTCTCTGTAGCAAGAATGGTAGACGCTTACAGGGGAAACGTTTTCGTCACTAATCATTTGGCCTTCGTTGCCAAACTTTTTGTCAGGCAACTGTACGGCAAGAGTGATTATTCTTAGCTCAGCAAGGTTTTCAAGATATTTAAATCATCATCTTAATCATACAGGTCTGAATCTTTTTGTTTAGAGTCATTGTAACGAGTACTCACGAGAAGATCTAGCTATGTTTTAGGTACAAGGTTATATGTTTATTTGATAGTTTTTTTTTCCTTGTTTTGATTACAGTGTGTACGCACCCATTAATAAATTGGAGGCAAACAAAATGAATAGAGTAAACTATAGTATTGTTTGAATTTCTTTGCAATAATTTGAGTTATAAAATAAAATTAATTTAGGTGTTTTGTGGGAAAGATGAGTGCCGGGGGTAATTTTTCTTTTAGGTAATGAGGACCAGCTCAATGTTAACAAATTAATAAGGTTTACATTAGTAGTTCTTGTGAATGGCAAAGACGAAGAAGAGAATCCAAGAAACAAGCAGACAGCAGCCGAACAAGACAAGCCAGATAATGTTAAAGACCTTGACCTTGGTATTGCTGTAAGAATCGAGACCCTGCTTGGTCAAGAACAACTCCTTGTCATTGATTTCCTTCATTCGTTCGGTACGTTCGGCACGGCCAACCTCGAGCAGATTCTTGAGGAAGACGCGTTGACTGATGATGAGACCCACGATGAGAATAAAACCGAGACCAGAAAGAATGATGTACAACAGCAGGACACCAGTGTAGCTTTGTCCCTGGGTATGATCCTGGATAACACCACTGATGATGTCCAGAATAGTGGTACCAATGTTGTTGGAACTCTTGTAGATACCCAGACCGGTACCAATATAGTCTGAAGGAAGGATCATGCCAATGGAGGTGATCATGGCAATAGGACCGAAGGCAAGCGAGATACTGTAGAAGACCATACCGACAACAGCGTCGACATAGGTCCAGCCAAGAAGACCAAGACTGACGATGAGGAAACCGGCAGAGATCAAGAGAATCAAAATACGACGACCGTAGTAGTCCATGAAGAAACCAAGAATAGGTGTGGCAACAATGGGCACAACCTGAGAGGCAGATGCTTTGTAGGCAGCCAAAACTTGCTGTGTGCCGAAATGAACCTGAACGAGTTCGGTCGAGATGATCTGGAAAGACGACCAGACGGCAGCAAAAATAAATTCAATAAGAATAATGTGCCAGTAGTAGGTGGGGAATTTGAGGACAGAACGCCAGTGGAACGTCTTCTTGGCCTTGAGTTTGCTGATTTCTTCCTTAGTCACAATTTGGCCACGCAGTTTCTTGACCACCAGTGCGTAGATTAAGTTCATGGCGATGGAGAAGCAACAGAGAATGAACGACAGCCAAAATGCCCAGACCCAGTCGTTGGTTGCTCTAGCGATAGGGTTGGCTACCATGGTACCAAGGAAACTGGAAAGACGACTGATGGACAGTTGGAGACCGATAGCAATAGAAAGATGTTGGGTACGGAACCATTTGCTAAGTAGGGATTCTTGCATTGTCACAATCAAGCCGCTACCAATACCAAAGATGACACGCGCTGCCACCATCATGCCGAAATGCTGATATTTGGCTGCAAGAGCTGTCAAGAGAGAGCCGACGATAATCAGGACGTTTACGCCAAGGGTACCCCAAACAGAGCCGAACATGTCAATAAACACACCCGCCAAAATAGGGAAAATTGTATTGATGATGGAGACTGAAGCGGACAACACACCATACTGTGTATTGTTGATTGAGAGCTGTGTTTTGATTGTCTTCTTCATTGCACCCACGGCTGTGTGCGCAAAATGCGAACCGACTACAAAACAATTCTGTTTTAGAACAGATCATGCAAAAGGAAATGTTGGATATTTACTGGGCAGCATAAGTGCAGTAACAAGGGCAATAACCTTGTATTGCCAGGGAGCGTTGGCGAAAGCAGTATCACCACCGTGCGATACAACGTTGGGCTGCTCATCTTCCATTGGCACTTTCTCTATCGAACTCTCTTGCGATCGGTCTTTCTCGTTGAGATGACCCATCTCTGTCTTATCGGTCATGGTGTTGTGTGAACTTTTGTTTTTTTTTATTTTTTTTTGGTTATGAAAAATCCGGATCTTTATATATACCAAGGTGAAAATTTTTTTCGCGGTGTATAACCTAGTTTTTTACATTTTGGTTGATATTTCCCGGGATCTGATGGTGAGTTTTAAAAAACTTTATCTGATCCAGAAATTCTCTATGGAGCACAGACTATGATACTGTGTTCTCTTCGTATTTCTTTCTCTCTCTAGCTCTATTAAAAAAGGAGTAATCTGGTAAATAGATCCAATTGTCTGAATACTTGCAATTAATCGTCGCGCTTAAAAAAGTCAGAGCTGATTTAAAGTCCTATTGCATGAAGTGGATCTATCGTGTAAAAAAGAACATACTATCGTATCGATTGTTCTACGTGTTTATCCGTCAACAAGGCATCTCGTACCACATGGATCCGAAAGCTCTTTTGTCCCCGCACGAGTCTCTGTGGTACAAACGTCGGTCTCCCCGTATTCCATCGGGTCCCTTTGGTCGCTGCGAACATCCGACCCGCTCTTACACTTGAGTCTCGGAGTTACGGATCATGCAAAAGCGAAGAAAAAGATTTCGTGTGGCATGATCGCATTCAACTAAGGTTAGAAAAAACGTGTAAACCCATAAAAAAAGGAGTGCGCGCTGACCGATGTATGTGCGTATGTATTCATTTTGCTGAAGATAAAGTACAATGAACATAGTCGCAAAATGACTATAATAGAAATAAATATAAAAAAAAAAAGGTTATTGTAACTTCATGCAACTTTTTCTTGACGTTCCAAAATGATCGCATCTGATAAAGAAAGGTAAGAATGAGAAGGAAATCAATGAGAGCGACTAAGAGGGAACGGAGTTCGCTGCACTGTAAAACATAGGAAACTCAGTGTCATGGAAGTCTGAGAAATCAGATAGCTAAATAAGGCAAAAGGAACATGGTGAACATACGAATAAACCATCTGATCGTTGGTATTTGTCACGTCTGACGCATCCTCAGATGATTATGATTTTTTTCCGCGACGCATAGTACAAACACTGTTTAGATTGTCACCTCGCTCTTGTTTAGCTGTTTCTTTCTCTATTTGACCTCGGAATATGCTGAGTTTTTCTGACGTTGCAAACCTGAAAGACTGACACGTTTTCCCATCAAGTACCTTCCCCTCCTTTTTCCTTGTTTTTTAACATAGAAAGACGTATTACATAAGATACGAAAGAATTGAAAGTCGAACTAAATCGGTAGGGCCCGAGATGTGCTTTGATATGTATGACCAATTCAGCTATTGATCACATTCTCTTTAAATGCATTGCTGTGGCTTTGCACCGCCGCTATAGTTAAGCATTTGAAAAACACTAATAGTAAATACAAACGTTTAGCCATGGAATCAATCTGACTTAAGTGGGAACATTGAATTTTCTCACGGCACACATGAAAGATATCACATTTTTGGCAGATCTGTGAACATTGATGGTGGAAATACTGGCCTGTGTTGGCTCTCCATCTTAGGATAGTGTACTTAATTAAGATTGAAGTTCATTCTTAGCGATGCGAGAGAGTTAGTCAATGGACAGTACACGATGTAGAAATAGATAGCCTTTTTCTCTGAGCTGTATAAAAGGATAAAAGTGAAGTATCCGTAGTTTTCCCTCTGACGGCGACTTTACTTTCTGAAAAGACTGCATGTGTGGGCAATCGTACAATTGTACAGTGGCAATTTACGAAGTCATCTATAACTCCGTATTCTTGTTTCGGTTTCTTGAGTATACGAGAAATAACTAGGTCGCGAGCTATCATAGACATTCCCAACGGCAAAGTTGTACCATTACCAAGAAAAGGTTATGAGTTCAAGCGACTACAAATCTTTGATCAGGAGTTGTCTAGACAACAAACTGATCTGTTATAGCAATTCTTCTTTTTGACTTAGAGCTTGCTATCATTTAAAAAGAGTACGAATGAGTTTCAAGTATTTCTTTTTTCATTTAAGATAAACATCAATTTAGGAGATTACAACTGATATTAGCAGCCGACAATATTTTGTTTTTGTCGAGTGCTGTTTATAATTCAGGCTTTTCATTTACGCATTCAAACTGTCCGGCAAAGTTCGCGATGGACACACATGAACGGATGCTCATGTCCAGCTTTGTTACATCCAGTTTAATCGTTAACGAAAGGCGTGAATATGCCTATACTTGCAATTCAACAGACACGGTCAGAGGAAATAAACGGAGAAAATAGCGCTTACTGTCAATGCAGGATCTGCTAAAGTGGATGCGTCCTTCCACAACGAAACATAGGGGGAGGAAAAGGTAGACTGCGTCTCCTGGTTTGCTCCTTTTCAAATGGTCAAAAAAGGACAGAGAACAGCTAATCTTACATTGCGTTACGCTTATGCATAGCGTGTCAACTGCCTCGCAAACTCAAGACATTATCTGGTGAATGTCTTGTTTCCCTCCCCCTGCCCTTCCTCAAGAGAGGAGCTTGGTGGTTTAAGGATTTTTTTTTTTTTTTTTTTGCACGCAAGAAGCAGTCCTCTCTTGAACACTCACGTCGACACGTGGCCTCCAGCGTCCAGCTGGCCAATAACAGTTCCACATTAGTTACGCTCAGCCTATGACAGGCCCTCAATGGGATACCAACATAATCGCCAGAGATACATCCTTTCTACTGCTCTTTTCACGTTACCATTATCTCACAGCAAGTTAATAGTAGTGTCAGTTGCTTTTTAATATGTTGCTATGCATATTAACAGCGTTATACCGCGCTAAGATAAAAATATCTTTGCATTTTAGATTATCACAACCATACCATACCGAACTACCATGGGACTGATGTCTGGCAATTCCGTCGCGTTTCAATTTCTGGTGAACAATTTGGAATTTGCCCTATACCACCTCTTGTATGCCGAAGCTTCAATATAACGGCAGGAAGCCTATTCTGCCAGGATTAGGAGTGAGAATATTGCGATTATCAAGGCTGTTGTCTCTTCCACACACTATTCTGCAGCTCATCGCCTGCGGGAGAATTATAAAAGCAGGAAGGAGTACCAATCAAGATCACGGCACCATTATATCGCCCAAATACAAGGAACCATATACCTGATGTTACTGATACATACAGCAAAGAAAGAACTGTTCTGGACAAGATTATTGGGAGCCGGCTTTTCCCAGAGCGTGACTCCGGATTGGACAGAGTTCCCTAGGCGTTGATCTGTCAAAGTAGACGGCAAGACGATATTTTGCAAAACTCCAGAGAATCTGCAGAAATACTACGAAAGCTGGAAAGAAACGTGTAACGCGCCAAATACCATTGCAAATAGCCGCGACGTAGTACTTCCGGTTCGGCAAAGCCTGCAGAATCCCCATAGGAGATATATTGCCGTGGCGCCATGAGAGCCAGCAGAGCTGACATTTCCTCGCACTATAGTACTGCAATCGATACCATAACCCGTACCACAAGAGATACGCCGGTTTCGGGCGATACTACTGGCCGAATCCGCTTATACCCGTGCGTCTTCTCCTGATAGATCGATAAGGAAGTGTAAGTGCTGTAGGAGTGATACCTGCAGAGGCCGAGGTGGAATCAGATTTTGCACATCCTGAACATATATACAGATTGAATATAGATACCATAGCATAATTTTGCTAATAGATCAGCATAAATTAATATAACTGCTAGTCAACACGCATAAATATCATCCTTCATTCCATTTCCTGAAAGTTTGAGAGTGCGATTAGTATGGAAAGTACGTCATCAATTCCAATTCTGAATTTACTTTTCGAAGACCATTCTTAATTTCATTGTTGCGGTCCACCATATCTTTAATTTCATTTCCTATCGCAGATTGTGCGATCAATCTACCAGACAAGATATTTTGCCCTGCAATTTGAGCTTCATCTAAGGTAATCGCTAATCCTCGTTTTTCTAGATGGTTTTCCACTAGACTGGCCTGGAGCTTGAGGCAGATTCTACGGATCGTGGTAGCGTCATATTGACATAACTCATCGACCAATATACCAATTGTGGAAAGCCCTCCATTAATCTGCTCACGGAAGAACCGTTCCGGCGTGAGTTGAGGATTGCTGATGAAAAGAAGCTGTAAAAATAGCAATCCTGCTAAAAATTCGACCTGGACACGGTTTGATGCCAGTAATTTCGTACGTGCATCATTTTCTATTAGCTTCTGCCATGTTTCTGGTTCTGAGAGCGCTCCACAGGCCTCCTCGACATCTTTTGTAAGTTTTACAAAGTTCGTATCTCTAAATCCCGGAGATGTGTGGCCGTTAGGATCGACACATGAGATGTATATAACAAAGTGTTTTTTTTTTTGCCACCTCGATCACCGTCGCTGTTTTCCCTGCACGTAATCGACCAACCATAGCCACTACGTTGAAATCTGTGTTTTTACCGATGTCTTCCTTTACTAGGTCAAGTAACGTCCTACCCTCGACTGACGTTGGTTCCTTGCCCAGCATATTTCCAAACATTTGCAGATATACCATTTTTGTTGTTGTAGCATGTGGTAGTCGTCTTTTGTAGAAACGACCTAGTTTATTTCTTTGGAATTCTTCAACAGCCGTCAGATCCACGCTATAATTGCGGTAATGACTGCTTGCTATTCCAATAATACGCTGCAGTTCAAGAAAAGTAAGTTCTGGCTGAATTGCTACTTTTGGAAGACCGGATACAGGCCGCCGTACAGGCCGCTGCACCAGGATGTACGTTATATCATTCGGTGGTGTTGGAAACACTGCTGAAACTGATGTTCTCGGACATGTCAATTCTTCCTTCACGTCAAGGTCACGAAGTGTGATTGTAAGATTCTCTTTATTCTCTGGAATCTCGACACGCCAGAGCGTGAGTTTGTCCGCAGCGGTGTCATCGAATTCAGGTGCCGTTTTAGTCTTGATTACGTCTTTAAGTCGACTGACTGTAGCTGTGGAATGGACCTCAATCTCAAATGCCCTAGAGAGAGAATCGCCACTGGCAACACAGAACAGATTCAATAGAATGTCCATAGGCGAGGAATGGGACATCGATCAGTGGGTTACGGTGCGAGAAAAAACGTCAGGAGTAATGCATGTTGGATCTCCGAAGCTCCACTTTGAGTTTTGCGCCAGTAACCTGAGGTTTTTGCGTCGTATGAACTCCGGCCATTTGCAAAGGAAAAAGGGATAGTAAACTCATCTTTTACTTCTTCCATATGAACGATCTACGTGAAGACATGGAGGCAGGTGACGCTCCATTGAATGTAAGATGTCACCTCACTGATATTTCTGAACGTGATACACAAGGCGTATGGACAGAACTGCTTCATTCGAATCCAACCGTTTTGACTGAAAGATGGCCGGAGGAAGTTACTCATGTAAATGATAGGTTTATGCGGATGCATACATAGGCAGATGCCTCATTATTTGCTGATGATACTAGAGACATATGCTTAACAGACTTTTCCCACTTTCCAAACAGGCCATGTGTGCAGCGTGCGGATGAAGCTAGAACGAGAGGTTCATGTAGAAAATACGTCCCATAGCAAATGGAAAAGCTGTTTGATTTGGTGATTGACGAAGGATGAACAGCAAAGGAAGCATTGCTTATCACAGGTATAAATATTCCAACCACTCAACGATATATGTATCAAACCTACAACCGGAATGAAGAAGGATGTATACGGTGTCCAGAGAAAGTCTCGTACTAGATGTTATGATAAGCTGAGTGGAACTCATTTCCAGTTTCTTGTAGATTACATAGATAAATATCCGAATTTCATCCTGATTGACATAAAGAAAATCTTATGTGATGCGTTTCAAGAGTTAACGATCTCAGAATCAGCGCTGCATAGACATTTAGTCAGTAAATGCCATATAACTCTGGAAAAGCTGGAAAAGGCTTCTTGCAACGAGGAATTTTGACCCAAGTTATAGCTCTGCGAAAAGAGAAAGTTGCAGAATGGGGAAAGGATGCAAGCCTTAGACTTCAGTAAGGGGTGGCACTGCTGGTACAGTAATTACTATCATGAACATCTATCACCGAGAGCTTTGGAAAAAGTGACGACTATGGACGGTGTAATCCACCACGGTATCCTGGTATGCAAAGACTGCGGCATACTGTGGAGTACGGACACAATTGCCTCTAAGAATACCTACGAAATTGCTGTACCAGTGTGGTTGAATGGGAGAAGGCCACAGGCTTTGAATCGACCAGTGCAGCATCCAGACTTCAATATCACCACTACCCATGTTGGTTCCCTCCCTGGAGGGATTTAGATCGCTACACTTGTGGTAAGTATTTACGTCAGTTATTCCGAGTCTTTGCCTTCTGAAAGAATTTTCTGTCTATCGAAGTACTGAAGTTATTTCGGATGCCTTTTAGAATCTTTCAAAGATCCGATAAATGGTGCCAACCATTAGTAGGCATAGAACCTTCCAATTACGTTAAGATCCTTTCTGAATTATTCAAACCTATTGAAAACCTGCACTTAAATGGTAGCTTCAATGGACCTTGTTAAAAGTATACTTTTGAAAGATTACATACATACCAATAGAGCCGCGAAATAAACTGAATGGGTGTGTATGATAGGGAACTTGGTTATCTTATATTTTTAGCTCGGTCTTTTCTATCGTTGTTGTTACTACAGTACTGCGATCACTATCTTCATCGTCTTCTAAATTGCTTTTCGTCATCTTTCTCCGACATTCGTTCGCACATCTCTTCTTTGCCTAATTGCTGAGCGGCAATACGATCAGACCAATTAATCAATTGTGTCTACAATCCTAGAGCAGCATTTCATGGTATACATAAAGAGAAAAGAACGAGATCATAGTGCAACATAATATCGGGTGTAGACAAAAGGACGCTTTTTGTAGCGGTCCTCTTTTCACAGTTTATTGAATATTACAATAATTTAGGCCTGGCAAACACCGGATTTCCAGTTGGGTTGCATGTAGCAGTTGCCGCTGCAGCAGTTTCGTCCGCTTTGGTTGCAGGTGTTGTCACCGTTGGGCAGACAGCCACGTTCTTCCAAGGGTTGAGCGGTGCTCACACCCAAGACGACAGAGAGAGCAAGAAGACCAAAGAGAAAAGCTTTCATGCTAAAGTAGTTGAATCAGTATTGCTGTGGTTTGCTGCCATTGCATCTACTTACTTTGTAGATAGTTGAATTGAACTAAGGAAGCACCAGAACGCTCATTCTAGGGCATATTTATATCTTTTTGACATCCTTCGTCTTCGATCAAAGACATAATAGAGTTTGGAGTATACGTCCTAAGCCCACTCCACCTGATGTTGCACTTGGCTGAAAACTGTTGTCCTTTGACTTAAGCTTTCTAGAGCTCTACTCGTGGTGACATGCATAAGAAGCGTTGAAGGATCTATGTGACGTGGAATTTTATAAATTTTGTCCGACGCATGTACCCGCGCGATGTAACCATGCAAACGTAGAATCCACGCTAAACCCTGCGGGGGTCGAAAGAAAAGTAATGAATAATCAGCAAGTGCCGTCCTCTACTGTCATTCCATCGAGTTTAAAGTAAAGAACTGGTCTGATGAAATGCCAGAATGTTGCTTCATGACATATCCGTTCATCTTGTAGGCATATAATCACTTCTCTTTTTTGAAGACATGACATAAAATCCGAGATGAAGTACCTAAGCCCCCTCACGCCTGACGTTTCACCTCGGCTGAAAAATATGCAGATACTTTACGGATGAATTAATACATGCCGTCTTATTTACCCATTTAGGAAATACACATAGCTAATGCCATAAGTAATAGTGTTCTCGGAGTTTTTGGACCCTTGGCGTCATAGTCTTGCGCAATATAGTGCACTTCCAGTTCCTGCACCTTAGGATATACGTTTACTTATTTGTCGCTGGAGGATCTAGTAAAACCCTCTTCAACTGGTTTGTATTAGTAGGCTATGATGGTCACTGTATGCCAGCTACGTTGTTTTCCTGAGAGAAGCCGCCTTCCCAGTTGTCTGGAATTACATCCTCCGACTTACACCGCAACTAATAAAGTTTGGAGAAGCCATTAAAAGAAATGATTTACGTTGTTTAGAAGCGCTGTTCTATCGTAGCTATCACCTATATGCAGACGCACGGTGATTAGCTGACGGCACATAATAAATTTTCAATGGGTACGATTGACCTGAGACGTGTACTAGGAGGCCTTCAGTGAATAATGAGCCGACACTTTGTCGATAAAGTTACGTCTCACGTCAAAGCCCCAAAGTAGATCGAGGCTTTGACATTTTCTGTCTGCTACTAATTCAGGGTTCTGCATATAATAATTATTTTTTTCTGTTACGGCTCGGTTCAACCGGCAATGCCTTATTGTCGTGATTACTGTGTTTTTGATACAAAGTCACTTCCAAATGGATTAAGGCAAGATATTCATAGCTAGAAATTCCAATAAATTCTTGCATGTAGGTCATAACCAGTTGGACGAGAAAAAACATGTTGCGTAGCTGCATGTAATTGTTTTGTGTACCCAAAGTATGACAATAAAGTTTGGCGATTCTGTAAACGGGTAATTTATTTGTAGCTTGTTATTTTCGACTTCAAAGACGTTCTTGCTGTGGGTGCGGTTCCCCGTCGATACCTCAAGTGACCTTTGCGTCAGATGCTTCAATGAGTTAATCTAGCTCCTTTAATGTTTCTGAGCCCTTCTGTCCAGTTGGTAGAATGAGTTTCTTAGGTCACATCCGGTTCCTCCATCATATTGTTCTAACCATTTTTATTTTTATTTTCCATTCTTTTGTTTTAGAAATCTAGTAGATAATAAGGGCCTAAAATCAGCTGTTCATTGTCGTTGCATTAAGTTTGCTAGAGAAAAGTCGCTTATGACGACCATGCGGTACAAGGCCCAATCAAAGGGATCCGCGCCGTTTACCTTGCCGACACTTTTTAGGTGTAAGGACTGCAATCATGCGGCGTTGAGACTTGAGACCCAGCGTGGGCAATCTGGTGGTATATCCACCACAACAGTTATCTTTCTATGGAAAAGTAGCTGAAGATATTGTCATCTATCCCATGGTGCATTGTGCCAGTATACCTGATCTTTGCTGTTAAAACAGACAAAACACAACGGTATGGTTTCCAGCGGTTTGTTATAGCATTACACATTCTTCAAGATAACTACTCCATCATCTTGAACTGATTTGCCCTAACAAAATTTTCCACATATCTCCATGAACACAAAGGCAAGAGTATATCCTACTTTTCTGCCAGCTCAGCAGCTGCTGCTTGAAGTACGATCATTGAAACAATCAAATTCGTTGACATCATCGCTGTAGTGCGCAAGTGATCATCGCTGAGGAAAACACCTCACGTAACATAACTTACAGTGGATCTTCAAAAAATCTTGCAATACTTCCGGCGCTAGAGCTAGAGATGAGATGCAAGGCTTTGAATAACGAATACAATGACAACCAAATAAATATAGACCATTATTCCTTAAGTCTCCCGAGCTTTTTAAAGTATAGTTGACTTAAATAGCCTGCTCGTCAGACGAGATCCATTTATTCCATTGGTACTGTCTGAGATTTGTCTTGACAAATCCACTGCGGAGAGCTACGCTGTCGTCAACATGACCGCTCTCATCTGAACGAAAACGAAAATGGTAATGGAATGAGAGCTCTGTCATCTTGGCAGGAAAGATTAGAGACAAGATGGTCGGTAGAGGATCGTGTAGGTATGCAAGTATCAAAGGAAAAAGGGGAGCAAAGGTAGCAAATAGGAAAGTGGGAAGGAAATGCATGTTGGTGTTACCTTGCTACCAGATGATGTCCGGGAAACATAAGCAAAAGTCGCAGGAAGTAAGGACCTATAATCAGCTGCAGAGGATTCTCCATGTGAAAGGAAGGGTTCACTCACTTCAAGTAGAAGAGCTCCCAAATCCAGCCATAGACTGATACAACAACTCTGTGCCGCTAGTTGATTTTTTCTTTTTTGAAGGTTGCTCATTATCTTTCATCTCCAATATGCAACAGTGGATTTACAGGCAGCTGATAACGTGTCGCCAGGGTACTGCGGCTAACTTGGCAATGAGAAGACCCTGCGCCAGAAAAGTTCCTTTTGACTCAAAGGATCCACTGGAACTTGACTTAAAGCGGGGTCATTTTTTCACAATTCTGATCTTGTTAGTGTCTTATCCCGAGTGCTGTTAGAAATTAAATTCTTTACTCCAAGCACGATTTTTATAGTGCGAGCAATATAGCTACTAAGTAACTATTTTTTGTCAAATAAATAGAGCAATGTACCAATGGTAGCATAGTTTATATTGAAAGGGTAATCATGGTCTTGCATTATACGTAGTTTGTAGAACCTAGCTGACGAGAAGAAAAAGTAGCGTTTACATCAATCCTTAATGAAAGGTCGATATGTGGACGATGCTCTTGTTTATGGTGGTACTTCTCCATCCAACAAATTAATGTCCACCTATGGAAATCATTGCTCGCTTAAACTAGTAGCTACAGGCAGTGAAAATGAATCCAGAATTACCAAGCTTGACAACCATACATCTACTTACCAGGCCTTGCGGTCAAGAGGATAACAGGCGCTGGCTCCCTGCTCTCATAGGTGATATGAAGAGACTATGATTGATAACTATAACACCCATACTTTGCTGTCATTGTGTATTATACGTTCTTCCTAATGGTTGCTTACTTGGAATTATGTTGCACGATGGTTACAATGTGATATTCTGCGTCACCTTTGTCTTCGCGCCCCAGAAAATTGGACATATTTTGTCTGTAGATCTTTGTCATACACACCAGTTCCTAATCTGTTAAATAGGCGTCACCTTACCGACCTTGATTATCTAGAGGTTTCCTTAGCGATACTATGTCGTTCTTTTCACAGAATGAATACGCGTAACACTCTCCCTCGAAGTTTACAGAGTCTGCATGCTTGATAACCTGCATGTATACCTCGGCGGAAGTATACTGTGCTATTCCAGACCCTTTTACCACAGCTGCCCGGAAATTTATTCACTGATATACGTTGGATTACAATAGCATGCACCGACATAAATAGGAACAAGCAAACAAACAGATCGCCTTCATTACATGCCATTCGCATCCCGCAACACACGTCAGCATGACTTTGGGCAAGCAATTGCCGTGGCTTGTCAAAAGTCTAACCGCACGTACTATAGATTCCTCCAAACAAAGGGAAGACGTGCTTTTACGTCAAACTACAAAGAATCATTATGCTAAAGATGATTGTCGTAGGCTTGTATAACGAATATGACATCAGCAACGATTTCGCGTACAGCCACGAACCCTTAATCCCGTCAAGTTACAGACTTATGTGGTGTACGTGTCTCCCGGGGATTATGCCTTTCAGATTTTTTGCAGGCATATTACTGTATGTGCGGGGTGGCAATCCTTCATATTTACCGGTGAATTGTAGTGTTAAGGCCCGTTACCTAGCATGTGTTTAATCTTCAAGAGTTGGCAATAACAAACTGAGACGAGGTCATGCAGTGATTATTATATACAGATTCAACAACACAGGTAATAAGCACGGCCATGCCATTGCCTACTCTTTTATGCATTGGGAGCTTTTAGCTTCTATCGCGTGTACATTGCTGATAGATTAAATTACGTAATAGCGATCTATTCTTTCTTCTCTTTTTTTTTGAAGATTGATAGAAACCATTCTACATTTCCAACTGCGTTTGTCCTACATATCTTTCGTAATGTTTAAGGCACGACATGGACGGAGAGGGACAGTGCACAGTGCGTACGAAGGATCTACCCCCTCCAGCTCTGCATTCTCGCCCTTCCGGTGGAATTCAGCGAACGTGCCCGTTCAAAAGTGATTGCAAGCGGCACCACTAGGAGTTAAGGGCCAGAGGGAGACGGCGGCTGTCAGCAATTCGTCTATACGTATGGATAATGCCTCTCCTCTTTATCAAACTGGATGAGCAATACAAAACCGGGACACTCTCGCGGTGTTATATATTGAATTAGCTATGGTGCCAAAATCTTTTCTTCCGATGACATGGCAAGATATTGAAAAATGGCTTTAGCCTTTCACTATGGGGAAAAGGTACCGACATTTCACCTGTTTTGTCATTTTCAGGTAAGTAGTCGGAATCATTGTGTCAGCTTCAAGACATACTTGGCAGTGATGTGCTACACTGCAACGACTATCTACCTGAAAATGACCAAAACAGGCGAATTGTCGGAAATGCCTTTCCCACAGTGTCTTCGCGATTTCCCTTAGTCGGTTCCATGTCGAGAACTAGACAGCAGGCTTGACATTCGGTGAGCATGTTGGTATTACAAGAAAGAGAACTAGAGGCGCTGTGTATAGTTGGCACAATTTGACAGCTCAGCCGGTTCGAAGCTGACAACGTCCTTCGTCCCGTCACCCCCGTCGAGGAGAGATAGTATATACGTTGCATGGTTTTGCTGCTATCTGCGTATGATTAAATGCTCTGGCATCCCGCCCTCGAACTGAAGAAATTATCTCCCAGTAACTATCAGCAGCGGGCCGAAGATGAAATTAACGCCAGCGGCAAAAGCAAAGAAAAAGTTTCCGGCAATCTCTTTACTGGCGGTATATATCTGCTTCAATCATAGCAATACTGTGACAAACAAGATGCCTAGTTTGTATCTTCAGAAAATCACACGACAACGATAGGCAGCTACCCGACGCGCTCGTGGTAAATATTTAATGACCTTCCATGCGAGCTTAACTGACTTATCAACCTTTGAAGCCGACACTGCAGATGATGTAGCCAAAATATGTGTAGCATGAGTCGGATTTTGAAGAGTGTATAGAAGAATATATCGTCCATGAAGAATTATGGGAGCAACTGTTTCGTACGTGACCGCTGTTAAAGAAATAGATGGCGATGGAACGATGATGTCCACAAAGCATTATACAAAAACGCCTACTATTTCGCGATAGATGCTGCTACAGCAAATATGCTATTTGAGACGCGGTGTTCATGTATGTACACATAACTTTCCTTACCAACAAATGCTTACATAATTTCAACAGATAGACTTCTCTCTTCCAGGAGAGAGTTCCGTTTGCTCCCAAAAGAGCAAGAACTCTCCCATTGGAGGCAGCACATACTCATTATTTCGCTTTTTTTTCTTCCTCTTTTTATTGCTATATCTAACTTCCAGCATATCTTTCTTCCCAACATCCGGTTTTTAGGTGTTCACCATTTCAGTTAGGTTTCCTATCTATTTGATCACTTGTTTAGCTCATTGTCGACAAAGGTTTCCTTGTCTGCAAAGTCAGATGCCAATATTCTAGGCGTGGTGGTACTCGCAAGTTCCGTTGTTTCTGGACTATGGAAGCTTTGATCGATTCTGCATCTGAGAATCAAAGTGAGACATTAATTGGGATCATCGATGTACATACAACTACACTTTTCGCTGATGAAGTGTTTGATACTATAAGTTGCAATATCTTACTGTTGAACCTCTTATCAAACCTTGTCATCTGTATCCTGTGTGTAAAAATAACAAAGCTGCGTAGATGGAACCTTGAAAGAACGGACAAGAGCTGGGTCGACTCAGTTCAATGTTCCATGTGCGCAGTCATCCAATTACCCTATCGACAGCTATATGACATGCCTTCCGCTATCTTGATATTTCGTTCATAGCCCAGAATAACGATTGTATTCACTGAAACAATGTTGAAACATTGGATCCACGATACGGGGTTGATTATGGCCGAGATAGGAATTCGGGCTTAGTCAATCCAACTTCGAGCAGCATATCGGAGAACATCGACGCTGTCACCAAAGTGGGCCAGTTCAGAGGCGATGGTTTCCGCTTAATCGCAACGTGTTCCTTTTCTCCAACATTACCAATAGGATGAATATAGAAACAATGTTGACGCTGTCGCTGGCTTCGACTTTGGGCAGGTGTGTTCCGCGGCAATATTAGGCTTGCCTGTTTCGCAAGCGGATGGTAGCCGATAGGCGATGGCTTGGGCTTATCGATAACATCTCATTAGGTAACGGGTAGGCCGTTCCGAGAGTTACTTTCCTACGATCAACTACGCGGGATCTTCTCTGTTCAACATCTCATAGGATGGGACATACCACCGTCTCCCACCAGTGCTCTTCTCGTGAGTAGACACCTTGCAAGAGAATGGGAATTGTAGTTGATAAGCGAAATTTCTGTTAATCGGCGGTTGTAGTGACTACTCCATCTGCTCTTGCTCACTCCTCTCCTCTCCTCTCCTCTCCTCTTACTACTACCACCTACAAAGCTAGTAAGCTCCAGAACCGGCGACCCGTGGCCTTATGGAGGAAAGTGGACTTATTCCTCTTGAATTTGCTTTTATCCATGCATTTCGACTCACTTTACTCGTCTCAATTCTTCTCTAGTGTATTACTTTTCTCAGTTCTTCTTGCAAATATTCCAAATCCTTACGTAGGAACTGTAGGATAAGATAGTGGCCCTAAATCTGCTGGCCATGAGTCAGGACCCACGTCCAAATGGCTCTCTGATATTGTGTGCATCTCAGAGATACGATAATGTTATTATTTAGCTATCCCTTTTAGATGACTGAATACAATGGAATAAAGCCGGTATAGCTTGCTTGAAGCTGTGATGTATGACAGATGTTTCAGGCATGCAAATGTAAAGCAAACGCTGTTGCCCGCCATAATGACATCCAAGGTGGCACTCTATGGCTCTGTGTCCGATTTCCTTTGTAGATAAACTGTCATACGTATACTAAACCAATACAGCCATGTCAAATGTGCAATTCAGTCAAAGATAACAGTCTGAAGCAGCCTAGCGCCCTAGGAGAATAACGGAAGAGCACGGCTATATAATTAAACTGTGCGACAAATCAAATCTTCCTGATGCGATAGTAAGGTGTAGCTAGGCCTGTTTTCAGTGGATGAAACGATCAGATGGTTACATACGATGAATCCAATAAATTTTAACGTGTCGCGTGTACGTCAACACAATGGAGATAACGCTGTCTTGTTTTTTTTTTTCAGGGTCACGATAAATGTCATTATTTTATCCGAAGGGTTGCTGATATGATCAAGTGTTTTAACTTAGAATAAACCCGAGATGACCTCACTGACGAGTTATAACAATTCTTTGTGCGCATCCTGACCTTTTGTATGGGTTCACAACAAAACGTTCAGTAACTTTTAATTTATGAGATTTGCAACCATCGACGCCGTCTAGCAGCACTCTTTTCACGGTTTCTCTCTTAACGATCCCTTGCGATAACGACTATGTTCACATGCGTCTCATAAACATTTCTTGCGTTCCTGCACATGACTGTACGCTTCAAAACAACAACAGAGTACGTTTCAATGTCATGCGGTAGCCTTTTTCGAGACTGAACGTTGACGATTGTTCCAGATCATACTATTTACGCTGCTAACCGTCGTTACTGCGGGTAATGAAATTAACTGATGACTGTAAGCCATAAAACAGCAACTGACGAAGGAATGAACATTTTGAAAGGGTGCATGTCTCATGAGAGCAGATGGAAACGAGTATTCTAAACCATTTGCCCCTATCAAAAATGTCGAAAGCGAAAAATCTGTCTTTTCGTGGTACCTCTTTTCTTTTGGGGGGGGTCCAATCCCCACGCCGATAACAGCAGCCTATCAGTTCTGCAAGATAATGGTGGCAAAGCAGCGAGTTCGTTTAGGCGGACTACGGAATAACTGATGGTACTAATTTTGAAATAGGGTGTCCTGGGGTTTTGTACGTAATACACTATCTTGACGTCTAAACCACTCATATTATGCTTCATAAGCTTTAAATACTTAGTTTCCCTAATATAGGAGCGCCATTTTGTTGGGCAACACCATCCTAACGAAATATGAGCCCGACCAAGGTTAGTAGAAAAAAAAACAAGGTTACTCCCTATATGGGATATTTATGGAATGTGTCTTAGGACCAGAACGAAAGCTTGATAAGAGATGGCGGCGAACATCAAAGGCGCAAAAAAAAAAAAGGTTCGATCTGCTTCAACGGAGGTTCGTTGCGCGCATCCAATGGACGTTGTTGGAACGCAGTAACTTCCGCAAGCAATTAAAATATGGAAGAACGATTTTTTTTTTTTGCAACACAGAATGTCCTTTTTTCGCTTTTCTGGATGGCCTTGCCCTACCATTATCACATGGATTCTGGGGGGAGAGAGCGTGTTGCAAAGCCTGCCTACATTTGTGTCCGCAGAACATGTTAATGATAATGTAGTAATAATCCAGACTATCGGTGCTTGCATTCTATTTTAGATAGGGTGAAAAAAAAATGCTCCCGCTCCGCTAGCAATTGCTCTTAAACAATTGAGACGGTGTAGACGAAGAATATGGAATCCAATTCTGTAACACAGATTTCAAGGAAGATGTGATCGCCGCGCTGAAAAGGACGTATTTGACAATGATTGTATGGTTTATGCAACCATGGGAAGCACGCCGAAGCCTTTGTGAAACCTAAATGTTTCCATGAGCGTTGCCTCGCTGTGTAACAAGCTGGAGGAATGATTTCTTTTTGTTAGTTGAGAGAAAGATGGTGTGCGTTATCAAAACGCCGTGGCTCGGTGTAAGCTTGAGACTGATATAGCATGATAAACGACTACTCGCTTACTTTTTTGCCACGCGATTTGCCTTTTTCATCGTTGTATGGGTGATCGCCCATCCTTTTTGTCCTTATCACGGGAAAAAGATTTCCATGTCTAACCTTATTTAGATCACTACGCTGAGTTGTCATTTTGCGCTGGGTTCATTTCATTCATACTCCGTTTGCACACACACAGTCTTTTGTCCCAAAACCCCGTACATCACCTCTGAAGGTACTACCATGAACGCATGTTAACCGAGATGCTCCGACAACACCGCTATCCGCTATCCGCTATCCACTCTATCGGTAAATTGTCCACTTTTGGCAAAACGAAGCCATTAAAAATGAAGCCAATGACAAGTAAGGGTGATATGTATGACATGTATAGGTTTTTTTTTATTAAAGTTTTATGCAACAAATATTCTTATCAGACAGATCGGTCAAGGATGTTGGTCTTGAAATGTTCTTGGTGTCGTGGCTCAAACATGACCTTGAAGCGCTTGGGCGACACGCTAAAGGCTTGTGCCTTGTAGACACCGGTCAGTGGATGGATGTCGTAGTCTTGTTCCTCCACATGGACGGATTTACGGATGTTGAAATAATACAAAATATACAAGAAACTGGTGTACATTTCTCGAGAAGCCAAATGGACACCAGGACACATACGGCGACCCAAACCAAATGCAAACAGGTTGGTACCCTGAAGGTCATCATTCATGTAGCGTTCAGGTCGGAATTCCCATGGGTCATCGAATACATTATCATCTATATTGGAGAAAAAGAATTTTTTTTTCTTTGTTAGAACAGCGAGCGATAACGAAACGTGCTAGTGGCGTTTTACCAAAGTTTAGTGCCCAGGCGTTCATAAAGACGGTGCTTCCGGCGGGGATGGTGACATCCCCCCACTTAGAATCTGCGGTTGTTGCACGCGGAAGACTGAGACGGAATACAGTGAAGTAGCGTGAACACTCCTTAACAAGAGCACTAGAAGAGAAAAAAAATAATAAAGTTTTTCAGCTTATCAGATTGGCTCCCAAAGAAAGATGATTTCCGGGAAATATACCTGATGTAGTCTACTTTTTCCTCATACGGATCGGGTGCGCGATCGCCATAGACTGCTTCGATTGCCTTTTGGGCCTTCTCTTGAATATCTGGGCGGGAGGCCAGAATACCAACAGACCAGATCATCGTATTTGCAAATGTATCTATGACAAACATATCAGAAACCCAAACATTTTCCTTTTCCTGCTTCCTCGGCCCCTCCTCCCCCCCCTTTTTTTTTTACCTAAGCCTGCGGAAACCATGGATGCGCTGATGGAGTCCATTTCGGGACGTGTCAATTGATTCTCGGGATCACGCAGGATGGAGCTCATAATACATGGAATATCTTCATTTTTCTTCACACGTTCAATGACTTCGTCAAGGAAATGATCCATAAAGATCTTGCGTCGCTTGCCGTAGCCAGCAGCTTGTTTGCTCGCTTTGTTGTTCGGGAGATAGCGCAAAATAGGTAAATAATCCTGCAATGAACCGGTAACGGCTCGTACTCTTTTTGATAATGCAGACAAGTTGAGTTTGTGAAACAACGCCGTCACTAAAAAAGACTTACCCCGCTACTTTAGCGGTTACTTCTGCCACCTCCTTGAAGAGTGTATCCTCGACGGCGCTAAGGCGGGTACCGAAATGGACCTCTAGCGACGTGTTCAGAGCGAGACGCTGGAAGTAAGTGTAGGGATCGAGAGGAATCTGGCCTCCCTGACTTTTAATATAAATTTCCTTAACAAGTGCATGCGCCTCGGCTTCAATGATTGGCACATAACTACGCATGGAGATTAAAAAAAAGGTCTGTGCGCCAAATCGAGTTACCTCTGAACTTTTGGCTTGTTCATTGCCGTGGCCACGGCACGACGCTTGCGTCGGGTACTTTCGTTCCAGAAGGAAGTGCCAATGGTAGGAGCGGCATGGTTGGTAAAGACACCATGGAAAGTGTAGAAGTAAGGACGCGACGTATAAGCCGAACCTTGATCCAAAAACAAGGCTTTGGCAGCATCAACAGTATTAATCACGACCTAAAAGAAGAAGGAAGACATGAGCATGTCATGTTGAACTTTTGTCCATCATTTCCGAGAAAGATCCATACCACATCACGATTTCCTAGGCGCACTTTGTAGACAGGACCATAGGTCTTTGACCAGCGCGAGAAGGTATCAGACCAGTTTTCACCCAACTGGAAGAGATTGCCAACGACGGGCCAACCAGAGGGACCAGGCAGATCAATAGCGGAGGTTGTTGATTTCCAGGCCTTCAGCAATGCAGCAGCAGCAACACTCAGACCAACGATAGCCACAGCTGTCTTGGATGTATCCCGATCCATCTTGGATGACAGCAAAGCAGAATGAATATCAAAAGCGTAACGCGTCAAAGACATTGGAAAAGAGAGACACAGAGAGACACAGAGAGAGAGAGAGAGAAAAAGAGTCCTGTCTTGTATGAAGAGGAAGAGAAAGAAGGTACCCAATTGCTTCTTGTCTTTATAAAAACGAGAGAAAAAAAAATAAAGACAGACAGACAGACAGACCGGATTTCATGCACAATGGTTTCAGGTACAAAATGAGGACTTTCTCCGACGTTATCTAAAAAACTTTTAAGAGGTCTCCCAAAAAGGGTTTACGTCGCCGGGAAATCTTTGATTAGCAAGTGAGTTTCTTTTTTTCTTTTTTTTTGCTATGCAGTTACCATGCAAAACAGAAATCCTTAAAAGTTTTGATTGCCAAGTACTGATCGTCAGCCGATGTCCAGGGTCGCTCTAATCTGATAGGAAGAGAGAGCGTAACTTTCATTACATCGCGCAATTGGCTCCGATTCTCTTCTCTTTTTTTTTTTAGAAGATCAAAAAATTTAAGATCCATTCTGGGAAATTGAGACATAGCAAGCCATACAATGCGCTTTGCTACTCTGATTACTAAATAAACTCAATGACCAAGATAGGCTGTGTAAAGCCCCCCCCCCCCAAACGAGAGCCTCTCTCTCTATCTGTATAAAAGGTCATCCTCCGACCCAAAAAAATTTACTTGTCTTCTAAGCTTTCCATCTTCTTCTATTTTCTTTACTATGAACGACCTTCAGTTCTATAACCCTTCTTCTAAATTGATGGCTGCTCGCTGTACCTTGATGCGTGGAGGAACTTCTCGTGGTCCGTTCTTCCTTGCCAATGATCTGCCTACGGATCCCTATGCTCGTGAAAGAGCCATTCTTGACCTTATGGGATCTGGCCATGAACTGATGGTCGACGGTCTGGGTGGTGGTAACTCTCTAACCAGCAAGGTGGCTATTATTTCGCGGTCCAAACGTCCTGGTGTTGATGTGGATTATCTGTTTGCCCAAGTGGGTGTCAACAAACGTGTTGTTGACGTGCAAGCCAACTGCGGCAACATGATGTCTGCCGTCGGTAAGATAGATAGATAGATCCATCCTTGGCTACCAGCTAATGACGAAGAATTGTATCCATACTCATCGCTTTTTTTTTGTTTACTAGGTCCTTTTGCGATTGAGCGTGGTCTTGTTAGTGTTTCTCATCCTCAGACATCGGTTCGTGTATTCAATGAAAACACGGGCAAATGTACCGATCTAGTGGTCCAGACGCCTGGTGGCGTTGTCCAGTATGACGGAGATTGTGAAATTTCAGGTGTTCCTGGAACAGCTGCGCCTATCTATATGAATTTCTGTGATGCTGTTGGCGCAAAGACCGGCAAAATGCTCCCTACGGGTTGTGTTGTCGACATTATCCGCCACAAACCTGTCAGCTGCTTTGACGTTGGTGTGCCAGTCATTTTTTTGCGTGCTTCCGACTTTGGCCTAACTGCGTCTGAGCCACGTGCAGATCTTAACGCGGACAAGGCGCTACTGGCGGAGATAGAGGCTGTTCGACGTGAAGCAGGTCTCCTTATGGGCCTAGGCGATGTGGCTGGATCTGTTATCCCAAAGGTCGCCCTTATCGGCCAACCCACAACGAAGGAAGGAACGGTATCTGCCCGCTACTTTGTTCCTGATTCTTGCCACGCAGCATTTGCTGTGACAGGTGCTTTATGTCTTTCCAGCGCAGCAGTCTATGAAGGAAGTGTTGTGAACGATATCGCATCCCCGAGATTGCGGATGGTCGAGAAGAACCATTACCCTGTGGTTATTGAACACCCTTCTGGAACCATCCAAATTGAAGCATTCCTTAACAAGGATGGCAAGTTTTCTCATGGGTCTGTTATCCGAACTGCGCGCAAGATCTTTGAAGGGTTGGTGTTTTACAATGCCCCCGCCTCACCCATACAGGTAAATAAAGAAACGTCTTCTATTTGGTGTTGTTGTTCTAACCATATTTTTTGCTTTCTGTTAGTCTACCAAACTACCAGCGGAACCACAGGTACTTCATATACTATTGTAGATTTGCATAACATTAACCCCTTTTTCTTTTTTCCCCTTGCAGACAACTCCGAACCGTTTTCTTTCTCCTACAGCTGTGGCCAGCTAAATATGAAAAACAACAAAAAGTAGAAAACAAGAAAGAAAGAAAGATACAGCATCATTTATTATCGTATAGAAGACAGAATCAAGGATTAACATTATAGTAGTAACAACATTTTCTTTTCCCTCCCCAAGTTCATCTATTCCTTGAAGAAAAAATAAAAATAAAAAATAAAAATAAAAAGCAATAGAATGATAATTGCATTACACAGAAGAAGAAGAACTTCAGGGATAAGCTGAGTTCTTTGGTCAAGAGGATTTCCAAAGATAGTTAATTACTTTGTAACGGTACATCATGAAAAATGTTGTGTTCAAATGATGACAGTCCCGACTTAGTGGGTATTTTTCTATTAAACTGCACTACTTTTAGTCTATTTGGCGTTAGTTGTAAATCAATGTTACATCGGATGGAGTAGTTCTTTTCATGACTTGAAGTCTTGTACCTTGTTTGCAGGGAAAAGCGGACTCTTTATGCATTCACTGTATTGACTGGGTTCCTGGTGTCCCAAACAGTAACCTATGTGCAATCTTTGTGTTTATCGAGGGAGTAAGATGCCGATCCATGCATACGCCATCCTTAATTAGGGCAAACTTGACTTTCCACAGACGCAGAATTTAAATAGATTAGTGTAAAGTAAATTCAATACAGTAACGAGGGTAACATTGAGTTTTTGAGTTCGAAAAACAAAGGGCATTGTTTTCACCCTCTCTCTAAGCATAACACTTCTACTGCTGTTTTGGACATTAGACCTTTTTCACATATTACTGTTTTATTGAACAAATTGTTTTTTCTTGTTTACTTTTGAAAGTTTATATAAGGAAAAATAAAATGAAGTTTTCTTTGCAAAAAAATAAAATAAAATGAACCAAACACCCGAAGAAAAGAGAATAATAATACCAGAAAGTGCCAAAAAAAAAAGAAAAAAGAAAAGAAAAAGCAGGATGATGTTCCAGTATGGCATACAAAATGGAAGAATGAATGTAGAAATAGTTATGTTTTTTTTTTGTGCTCGTTTGTAACTGTCCGGCGGCTTATAATGTAAGATAAATAGCAGAAAGAAAGAAAGAACGTGAAGGGCATAAGGCAAAAAGAAAATAAAAATAAAAAAAAAGGATATATCACGAATCAAAAGAAAAGAACAGAAAAGAAAAGGAATTAAAGCAGAGCACAAAAGTCTTCGATTCGGTCTTCAAGCCATTCCCATCGCTTCAGTCCAACGACCCATTCGGTGGGTAGTTGACTGTAGCCAATACGAACGCCCAGAAGAGCACCCGCAAGCGATGCATTTGTATCTGCTTCACCCCCTTGCATGACGAGATCCATCAAGATTTTCTTGAAGTATTCTATTTCTTTGCCGCGTGGAATTTCACGGGTAAATGCGTAAATACTGGCACTCAGGCATTTGAACGTATGTTTGCTATCCTCTTGATCCAACTGAAGTTGTTCGAGGGCAAAGGCATCGACGGGACAAAGTTCCAAAAGTTGTTGGTAGTACATTTTGGTCTGTTCTACGTCAGTTTCGGGGCTACGAAATAGAGGATCCGTATTGGGTGCTGTCAACATGCGTTTGTTTGTTTCGATCACGGCGTGTACAAGCGACATTAAAGTGGTATCCGTGGGGAGTACATCGGCGCAGGGTTGTTGTTGTGAAGAAGGAAGAGGCGTATGCGTGGTAGTCGGAGATGACGAAGATGACGGAGCTTTACAGTTTTCCATCTCAATATCCTGACCACGCAGTATACTGATTGATTGATTGAAAGAAAAAGAAAAAAGAGAGAGAAAAGTTAAGTACAAATAACCAATCCATGTTTTCTTCCCATTTACGCTTTTTTTTTCTTTTTTCTTTTTTTGTTTTTTACCGTGCGACGAGGGTGGATACGATGACACAAGAAATCATGCAACGTGGGTCAGGATGGGTAACGCGACAACTATCCGTAGTATTTTCAATAACAGTTGTTCCATCCCAAAACTTCAGTATGCCAAGGACAGCTGAACGTGCTAATGCGCCATTGGCACCACGTAAATTGTTTCTTGTTTTCCATACTTCGGTAGCTGCTTGATGCTGAGAATATATACATATATAATTTTCTTAGCTTTTTTTTTCCATCCTTTTTAAGTTCTTTTGGTTATTATTCTTTTTTTTTTTTTTACTTACGGGATTGGAAAGGAAGTTTGGACGTTCAATCACAGCTCTGGTAGTGGGATTCAGACCGAAGGGTTGTTTATTCAATCCAGAGATACCGTTTATCGCATAATCTTGTAATCTCGCGGCAAAATCCTTATAATGAAAAACACCACCATTTTCTACAATGGATTGCAACACCAATAATTGCTGTTCCGCATCATCACTGAAATCACTAATAAACATGTATGTTTTAGTCGGAGTCAAAAGAGGACATGAAGAGAGCACGGGCTTACTTGTCATCGAATAAAGAGCGATGTGAATCACGTAGAAATGGAACATGGTTATTTTGATCGTCATCCAAACCAAAACGGATAGGACCTTGGCCATAGATTCTTTGAACATCTTCTCTGGTCATACCTTCCGTTGCCAGTCCAAGACTGTCTCCGAGAATGGCACCTACATTTCATCATTATCAATCATCGCTCTTTCCCCCCTTCTCCCCCAAAGATTGCCCAAATAAAATAGAACGCGAGAAATAGAGAGAGAGAGAGAGAGAGAGAGAGAGAAAGAAAGAAAGAGTAATTACCAAAAAATAGACCTTTGACTTTATCGATAATCACGGATTTTTCATGATTTGAACAACCGGATGGAATTCGCATGTCTGAATGGTAACAAAACCAAAAGAGAAAAAAAAAAGACTATGGGTTACTATGACTCTTTTCCTTTTCCTTTTTCACTTCTTTGCTTTCTTCACTTCTTTCTTTCTTTCTGATAGGGTTTGATGTTCCTTGCTTCTTACCTGGCTTTCTTTTTGTGAAACTCAGGAACCGTATAATATTTTTATTATTATGTCTTTTTTGTGAGAGAAAACGAATGCATTAATACAGATAGGTTCATTCTTGTGGCCTTTCTATATATAGCTCACACACTCTCTCTCTACCCAAAGACGATGGAAGATATAAAAGTACACACAAACAACACCACACGTTATAAAGAAAAAGAAAAAAAAAAGGGAAAAAAAAGGAAAGGGAAGAAAAAAAAAAAAAGAGTAGAAAAACAACAAGGTGAGTGTGAATTTATTCCGCTTCGAAGTCCGTCCGAGTCTACTCCCTTTTTTGGAACTACTTAAACATCCGACATTGAATGTTTAAGCAGTCCTTCTTCTTCTTTTCTGTTCAACAGAAATACGTCTATCTCTCTCTTTTTATTTCTTTCTTTCTTTTCTGCTGGTTGCATTTGACATATCAAAAAGTAGATTTCATTTCTTTTTTCTTTTTTTTTTGTGCAACAAGTCACACAAACTTACGCACACCCACCCACCCACACACACACACACAAAACGGGCTCCTTTTTTTTTCTTTTCTTTTGCCGATTTTCGGAACAGACTGCGCCCCGGTTTTTCTACTTTTTCTTTTTGTTTGTACAATCAATGACTCCATGTATACATACATACATACCAGAAAAGTGCAATCTTGTTACAGAAAAAAAAACATATCCAATGAATCTATGTCGTGCTTCTTGTTATATATAGATGATAAAAAAGAAGATTTATTAATGCGAGTCCTAGCTAAATACATATATGGTATGGTGTAAAAAGAAAAAAAAAGGAAAGTGATGATCTCCGAACTTTATACATTCCGGCCGTGATCAACAGTCGAAAACTTGGTAGTTACTTGTCCTTGTGGAGTCTGTTCTTGTTGTTCTTGTTGTTGTTGTTGATCACTGTCACCATCATCTATAACCCAAGAATTATCACGTTGAACTTGTCCATCTATATTCATTTGTTGTCTATATTCATCACTGAATAATTGCTGGACTAAAAACAAAAGGTTATTTCAGCGTCTCCTTGTGTTAAGATTTAGATAGATGGATGCTTACTGTGTGGTTTCAAGCCCTTGTCAAAATTACTCATGACCCGAAATGCTAGGATGATGGTAGACTAACAACATAGGTTACATCACACATACATTGAATCCGTTGTGAAACCAACAACCCCCCCCTGGTGTCATCTACTACTCTACTACTACTACTACGAATACTTACAATGGATAGGATAATCGCCAAACAGACTAACAAAGCACCAGGTAAGGTTAAAATAAATGCATTTTTTTCTTTTTTCTTTTTTTTTTTTTTACCTGCCAAAACCCAAAACACCCATGATGTAGCGCTTTGCTCTAAAACAACAACAAAGTCTACTGCAATCAACATCTGTACAAACAAAAACAGATACATCATGCGCGGCTGTTCGGCGCAAATGCCGTGTCGAGCAACAAATATAGCAGGTATTTGGACAATCGTTAACAAGATATGTAGAATATACCAAACTAAACCCGCTTGACTTATCGTCTGATAACTCTCTTGAGTCATCACCTAATATGAATCAAATAAGAAATAAGAAAATAAACAAATCTGTCACCTCTCTTTTCTTATCTTATTGACATACCACTATCCAGAATACAGAAAATATCATGTGGAAAAATGCATCCAGTTTAAGATTCAATAAAAATACTTGGCAAAGTCGGAACCGTGCTACAAAGAAAAGAAAAAAAAAAGCCAACCCTTAAGCTCACCCAACTTTCTTTCTCTTTTTTTAAAGGTACCTTGGAGTTCCAGATCTGCGCCGATCCGCTTATATACATTCCAACCAAACTAACAATCACACCCTCTTCTTTTTTAGCTCATCTCTTCTTCTTCTTTTTTCACCTTTCTTCTTTTACCTGTTGTAATAGTTTCCAACATAAAAATCCAAAAATACATGTTAAAATCGCTAATGAAACCGCTTGACCAATCTCAAGACGTAAAGCAACATGAAAGTAATCATCATTGGTGGTAAGACTGGTTTGTGTGTCGGCTATGCTGACCTTGGACCGCCTATTTCATTTTTTAACCTTCAGCAAACCAACAATCGGTAATTTCTGTATCACCATCGAATGGTTTCACCCATTTGTGCAAATGCAAAGACCACACTCAAAAATTCATTGGCTGTATGAGCCATCAGTTGAATAACGCTCTGTCGGACAATCTACGTAACAAATACGTTGAGTGAGTGAGAGATAGATAAGGTTGGACCTACTGCGTCGATGCCGAGGTAGAGCTGGAATACTTGAAAAAGAACAAAAAACACATTTTCGTCTTTGAGTCGTTTCAATGAAATAAGAACATAAAGGTACGGGTCACTTGAGTCAGCTCCAGAACCCAACGCCGAGTTGAGGTTGGGATTGCCGCCTGCCGCCTGATCGGACTGTTGAACAACCGCAGACGCTTTTGCATGGGCACTTGCAATGAGTCCTTCGAGTACAATGCATAGAATGGTGGAGAATACAATCACGCTAGCATAAGCGACCGTTTCTCGTGATTCTTTTATTCGAACCCACTTTTTTTTTCTTCGTTTTAGTTGTTTCTTGTCTCTCTGTCTCTCTCTCTCTCTCTCTCTCTCTCTTCGCTTTTTCAGTTTACCGTAATGTGAGCCACGCGTTGTATCATGGTGTAGGTACTACTACTCGTCGGTGTAGAAGATCGCTGTTCTTTTGTTGATGGTAATGTACGTTCACTCGACATGATTTAAGAAGTTTAAGGTACGAAAAGAAGGAAAGTAAGCTACTGAATTTCAAAAATGGTGATATTCCTTTTTTTTTCAATTAAAGGGTGTAAAAAAAACGCCGCAACTGGGCACATTCAAAAAACTTGGGAACTCTCAAGAAGCAACTGGACCTTGTACAATCTTCGTATCCTCCCACCTGCATCGCTTCCTACATAAAGAACCATTGTGTACCCTATATACGTTTCACAGTCCCTTTGAACAACAGGTTTGCATTTGGAGGTGAAACAATCCAGTGTCCCTGATCAAGCTTTTTTAGATCGCCGGGACCTGAGTAGCGCCGCTTGAAAATGACCGGGTGACTGAAGATCCTCGAACATCGCATCCACAGTGTGAAGACAGATGAGAGACAGAGAAAGAAGAAGCATTTGTCTAATGCCCTGCAGATCAGTGACGTATAAAATTCAAACAGTGCCATGAAAAAAGTGCCGCAGCATATGTCATATAAACGATGGATGTGCTCGTAAAATAGAGTTTCCTTCTTTTTTTTTTTTGGATGATGGCTCAATCCCAAACGCTGCTTATGAGTTCTTTCAATGGAATCCTGGAAAAGGTACACACTGTTCGGAATTGGAAAAAAGAAAGAAAAAAAAAGAAAACTCTCTCTCTCCGTATTCCATGAACTATGTGTATTTACATACTGGATCATGTCAATGCCCAGCAAATTCGTATGTTGACCACGACGAAGAGTAGGCTGAGTAGACATAGCTACTACAGTTTCTTGTCATTGGGAATGATACGAATGTATAACAAACAAAAGAAAGTGCAGTGGATAAATTGTTGTTGTTTCGAAACTGGTATGCGTCATTACGTCTTCAGCTGCACTTAGATAAATCATGCAGCACCGTTTTAGTTCCCTTTTCTCTCTCTCTCTCTCTCTTGTTTGGTCCAAATGGACGATGAAACATGGATCCTAACACACACACACACACACACACACATTTCTCTTTGCTCTTGTACCAAAGCAGGTGGGAGTTCCGTACTCGTCTATTGAATACATGTTGTGTCCAACGACAAGACAATTCAGTTTACTCTAATAAAGAATAAATGCTTCAAAGTGCGGTGTAATTTCATAGAGAAAGAATTCCTGTAATTTGATCAATGTTTTTGAGTCACTCATGTTTTTTTGTTTTTTCCTTTGCTAAATGGTCAAGAATTTTATCACATGCAGGATCCCCAACTCATGAGGAGTTTAACTGTCTATAAGAAGTTTGTCAGGCGTTCATAAACTATGCATCATTTTCATGGATGCGCGATCTAATGTGCTGCTTTTCCCACTAATGCATATCGCTCGATCCTTGAAAAATTTAATCGCGACTTTTGAGTTATAAAAAAAAAAGATTGGGGTATGTACAATTTAGAGCCATGGCCTCCAACTAGCCTGAACTTTCATTGTAGTAGTAGTGTCCTTTCGTTGTCGTTTCTTTTCTGATTCCTCTCTTTCTTTTTGTTCTTCATCCCAACGTTGCACACATGCTGCAGCCGTTGCCAAGATATCGATGGATGTCACACAGAAATGTGGATGAGGATGATGATTTCTCATTGGTATGGATTCTGTAGAAGATACAGAAGGTAATGAAATGGAATCATCATCTTCCTCCTCTCTGTCATCACGACATCGTTTATGGACATAGGGAAGTTGAACAGAAGGACGAAAAGAATAAGGTGTTTCCACTGGTTGCAGATGGACTGTTTTAGATGATGATTCAGATAATGCAGACTGCTTTAACTGATTTTGTTCTTGTAGACGAGACCTTTTGGCACGTCGGTTCTGAAACCATACCTTGAAAAAAAAAAGTAAATAAATAAATAAAATCCATGGCGACACAGAAAAAAAAAGATCACATGGTTTCCATAAAGGGATATCCGACTGTAAAAAAAAAAAAAAAGGACGATATTTTTTTTTTTTGGTCGTCCTTATTTATTACCTGTACTTCGCGGTTGGTCATATTAAGTTTCTTTGCCAGTCGTTCACGTAATTCATAATTGGGTGTGTCGGTCTGTTCAAATAGTTCCGAAAGTGCACGGAACTGGTCCGGAGAGATTCTTTTTCGTTTTGCCTTTACAGGTGCTATATGATAAACCCGTCATTTGTCAAGACTTTGAAGTATCCGTTTCTCTTACCTTGTGGACGAGCGGATTTGGTTGTTTTATTTTTACTGTCATCATCATGAACTGGTGGTTCAGGATTTAGTAAAGCTGTAATAGAAGATGTAATGTGGTGTTTTGTTTCTTGCGTAATCAAAGGTGATGATGGACTTATCATGGTATGAACCATTTGAAAAGGAAGAAAATCAAAAAAGATAGGAAGAAAAAAAAAGGAAAAAAAAGGGGGGAGAAGAGGATGTCGTGTGGAGAGAGATATGAAGAGTTTAATGAAATATGTGTGATGTAGAGGCGGGGGGTTGTTATGAAAACTGTTATTCCAGGGGCTAATGACGGCCTTTAACGGTAGTCTGATGCTAAAGGAAGAGAAGAAACATACAAAGATCGGTTAATTATTATTATTGTTGTGTGATTCATGTGTCGGAAATCAGCCGAGCCAGGGAGGGCAATGAATTTTTGATGCAGCATTGAAATGCCGGCATCCATAATTGGAAATTCGACGGTTGGACGTGATCCTGCCTGGGGACGGATCTGCTGATGTGGAGCGTCCAGTGTGTGAGAGACCAAAAAAGCTGTACCTACTACTACTACTACTAGTACTACTACTAGTACTTGTCAATGTGGGGGGGGGGTTTTGTGCGTGGAAAAATAAGAGCCTATTTCTAATGTAGGTAAACTCCTGAATCCATAATCCCCATATGAACACATCAAAATGTGAAAACAAGAGGAACAATACGAAAAAAAAAAAGGCTAAGCCAAATGCTGCATGTCAAAGTTAAAGAAAAAGAAGTAAACATCCAGAGAGAGAGACCCCTCAAATTTGCAACGAGAATTTAATCTCCGCAATAGTGTTGGTTGAGAGATGTGTGTGTATGTGCCACCCATCATCAACTGCCAAATAGGATGCGATGTCTTTTTTTAGCAGCACAAAAGGGATGCAGATCTTTTTCTCTGTTGCTTTAAAACGGTTATTTTCAAGGTTTGATCTGCATCTCTCTCTAACCTTTTGCTTTCACACGGATAGGATAGGAACTCGGTAGGATACGACTAGAAATTTTCTTTCTCTTAGTAAAATACCTAGTAGGATGTCATTCGTGTCGCGTATCCAGTCCGTTTAAAAATGACTAAATGTTGCGCTATATGGCTGGCTTTTGCTTGACAACGGGAAACTTGGGTGCTGACGACATTTGCCTGCATCCCGCCCAAGGGATCGTCACTAGTTGCATTTTTGAGTGAACACCCTGCTTAGTATGTAGATGGCGCTCCTTCTCAAGACTAACTAACATTCTAAAGAAAGATGCAGCTTCAGAGATGATAGCGACGCTTATGCAGCAACGGTTTCTGTGTGAATGTGTTGTTAGATAAACTTATTTTTTTTGGTCTTGTCAACATCCATGCATTGAACTCCCCTTCTACTTTTCTCAATGGCGCATAAAGTCGTCTTTATATTTACCCAGATTGTCGCCGTCGCAATATTCATTATGGAGTTTAAAATGAAGCATGCCCATTTCCCTTTCTAAACCTGTTCGCTGCAAGTAACTGTATGTCTTCATAGATTTTGCACAGACGAAAACAGGGGAGGGAAAGCTTTGAGCTGCTTATGTTTGGGACCTGCAGTTAACAATTTCTCTCTCTCTCTCTCTCTCTCTCTCTCTCTCTCTCTCTCTCTCTTTCTTCTAAATCACATGTTCCAGTTAAGAGCGGTGAAAAAGAAAAAAAAAAGGAACTCAGTGACAGCTGCCATTGCAAAAAAGCATTTTACAAGAGTGTCCTGCATACGCTTCTACAGCAAATCATGTCACAAGCTGTCTAAAGGAGAAACATCGGACATTGACACGGTTTTTGCCTAGCTGTATGTTTTCCGCGACATCTGCATACGTATATTCCCGTTACCTTGGACAAGACCTTCTCAAGGTGCACAGACACGTGTCTTTTGGACCACTCATAGAATCCAGGTGTAAATGATCCAATCGATAGCACGGTGGGCTTCTGATATTGTTTGTTGAAGGTATTTTATACTCTTTACTAGGAAAACAAGTGTCCAGGTATGTGTTTCTACCTGTTGCTTTTGAGGAAAGAAAGAGCACACCACGGGAATGATCCAGTCGCGGGCGTTGGTTAGGACTTTCACGTGCCATCCTCACTGATGATGCTGTCCAAGCCAAAGTTTGCATAATTCCGCCCATGAAAGGGTGTGGCAATGTTTAATGTATTTTTTTTCAAAAATTTATTCCTAGCCTTCCCACGGTAGCGCCTTGCATTCGTTTGTCCAAGGCTATTTACGTGGATGCATCTTTTTGTACGGAGTCTTCCAGGCGACGGAGATTTGATTTTTCAAGAAATAAACAATCCGATAGTGGACTTGGTAGCACAGACATCCGATTGACATGCCAAGATCCTGTGTGATAGTATGTCAACGGTGTATTTGTGGTAACTGTAATGATGCATCAACAATATTAAGCATCGGTGTCAAGAGACAAAAAGAAATGAAGGACCTTGCCTTGCATGTGACTAAACAGACGTAGGAGGAAGTTCGTTCATAAGCAAACTACGGACAGATTGCCGTAACAAGATCAACTACGAATCCATCACACAAAGATGGGATTAGGTACTCAGAATCCAAATTTTACCTTACGTATCATAGGAAGGATCATGCATCTGGCTTAGAATCTCAGTTAACTAGATAGATAGATAGAATGATGAGTTCTTTTTTTTTTGTTTTCTTTCTATGAAACTATTACCGTTTGCATTTTGGATATCCGGTCCCTCGTGTTTCATGTCCGATTATACTATGTTTTCTTCAATGGTCATATGTACCTGATTGTATCTTGTGACGCTATGGATGCTCAAACCTCATCTTCCTTTTTATTACAACATTCGCTTGAATAAAGTTGAGAAAGGTAGAAGACTTGATGTAGGCAGGTGGATATAGCTGCATCTTTGCATACTTACAGTCATCTGTATTCAAAATAAACAAAAACGTTGTGGTAATAGTAGTTGACAGTGTCGCATCTTTTTCATGATAACCTATTGCATATACTCATCTTGACGATAAGATCACAGTGTGAAATTACGTATGGATCTTTTTTTTTTTTGAAAAAAAAAAGAAAAGAAGGTTAATTTGGGAAGGTAAATGCATCGACCCAAAAGTGATAATGCATAAGGTCAGTTTGCCTGGGAATTTTCGCCACAGGATTTTAGATAGCCAATGATTAACATTCATGTATACAATCACAGAATTGTTTATTCGTCGGGAAACAAGATACTTGGCATTCTAAGCAAACAGGCTTTTTTTTATTCCCTCCTTCTTACAAAGTGTGTCCCTGGGATACAGTATCATGGTAACCTACTTTTTCATTCATGCGATCAATACACTGGTTCAGTCTAATGACCTAAAGATGGAACAGCCGGAGTTTGGTCCGACCAATACGAATGTGTGATCATTTTTGGACCCAGTTTGAACTCAAAACCAGCCATCTCTTCTTTTTTCTTTTTTTTTTTTTTTGCAACCTTTTGTTAAATCAGGTGAAGTGAGATAGCTTGAAATCAATCATTGTAAAATAGTCACAAAAAAAGGTAGTTTAAACTCAATAGAGCGATAGATTTAGAGTCTAAAAGTCAAAAGGACAAGGAATTTTATTACGACGCAAAGCGTATTTCCGTCATCCAATCATTGAAGCTTAGACAACTGTCAATCCACCCACCGACGAATCCTAAAAAGTCTGTTTTCCTTCTCCTTCCTCTTTTTTTTTTCTCTCTTTTCCTGTCTTCTTTGGAGGAAGGTTTGTCCCCATAACAACAATCTATACTCTTTCTTTTTAATGCTGCATTAAGTGATCCAATTACACGTCGTCTTACCATTTTTTTTTAATTGCTCTGCTGACATACTCTCAGTCGGTCACTTTAAACCCAAATAACACAACAGCCCCTTAACCCAAAATACCTTTTTTTTTTCCCTCTTCTTTTCTCTCTCTCTTTTTCTTTTTTTTTTCTTTTGTTTTATATCCTTTTTTTTTTTTTTGTTGTTGCTCCAACCTTTTGGGTTCAAGACCTAACGACTTTGTAAACAAGTCACCTGTACAGCTGAAAATAGGAGAGCAATTACCTCAAAAACAAAAAAAAACCGACTGTTTGGGAACTTCCTTCCGTTTTTCTTTTAGACATTACGTTTTCCATTCGCAAGACGACCTTTAGTACCCTGAGCGGTTATGAAACGCTCTTTCTCTGGCGACACACAGCACGTAAAAAAGAAAGTCCGCGATAGAAAAAACACTACGTCGCCATCCCCACCACCGTCATCTTCTACTACCACTACTACTACTGTTACATCAGCCGATTACGATCTTCCTAAAAAACAAGAGGACGACGACCAACTAAACGAAAAAATACCAGAACTGTCTCATTCCTCTTCCCCGATTCCCGACTTACCGCACTCTTCTCCTGTCATGAGTGCTGCCGTTTTACAGCATGTGCATGATATAGTCCATAGCCTAGATCAGGGCAGAATTGATCAGTGCCTTAGCAACCGCTTGGATACCGGATTATTGGATAACTTAAGTTCCGCTGATGCCGAACGTGCCAAGTCCCTGGAAAAAGCCCTCAGAAATATCGCGCAGCGCCAACTGCAGCTGGAAGCCGATAATCTAAGATACCGGATAGCTATGGAACAACAACGTCGATTACTAGTAGCTCAATGTGATTATGAGGATGCCCCGATATCTCAACAACAACTCGAAATGTTACCAAAGAAGTGTCAAGAAGCTGAAGAAGAAGAGAAGAAGAAGAAAAAACCAACGAATGCATCCGAAGCAACCTCTGAAGATGGCATCCAAACAATCAAAAACTCATCCATGGTTGACAAGATCCAAGCCTCCTATCAAAAAATACTTTCCTTGCCTATTCACAACAACGACCCACTAGGTAAAGTGTTTAATATAAACATCACTGAATTATTATTTTTCTCCATCTAACAAAACTTCTTCCCCTCCCCTTCCGAACAGCCTCTTCGTCCTCCTCCTCCCTTGCAACCAACCAAACAACCGCTACCATGTCAACCCGCCCTTTCACTGTCTCGTCTTCTGCTACTGCCTACCCTGTCTCTTTTGGTTCTCTGTCTCCTCTTATGCAATTCCCGGCCGCCTCTGCTCAAACTTCCGCTGATAATATTGTCTGTCCTGACTGTGTCATTCAAGCTGTACGAGTCGCTTCTGCTGTCTTTGCTGGTTCCCTTGATCAACGCATCACTTGTAATCATGAACGCTGTATTTCTGGCCCTGTCGAACCCTCTGCACCAATTAACACCCTGAAAAACGCTGTCAACGCTATGGCTGATCATCTGAGACTGATGGCTGACGAAGTCATGTACGTCGCCCATGAAACAGCAGTCAAAGGAAAATTGGGCGTACAGGCACGGTGTGAAAGAGAAATGAACGGTGTCTGGCGAAAATTTGTTGTCAATCTGAACAGTATGACCCGCAACCATTTGGAACAAGTCCGTGATATCGCTGATGTATCCACTGCTATTGCCCGTGGTGACCTTAGCAAAGCCATGACAGTACCAGTGAAAGGTGAAACATTGATCTTGAAGAATACTTTCAACAGAATGGGTAAGTTAGTTTGTTGTTGTACCTTAACCTAATTGCCTTTTTTTTTGACGCTAATCCTTTTTAAACATAGTCAATCAACTGAATTTGTTTGCATCGGAGGTTTCACGTGTAGCACATGAAGTCGGTACAGAAGGAAAACTTGGTGCACAGGCAAAAGTCACTGGCGTCGAAGGCATTTTGAAAGAATTAACGGATAACGTAAATACCATGGCCGCCAATCTTACAAACCAAGTACGAGATATTGCTCAAGTCTCCAAATCGGTGGCTCGTGGTGATTTGACGAAAAAGGTTACGGTTGAAGTCAAAGGTGAAATGCTGGACTTGAAAAATACGATCAATACCATGGTGGATCAGGTAAAGTGGCAAAAAAAAATGAAAAAATTTGTGCCTCTTTTTTTTTCTTGTCTTTTTTGGAACTCCCTAACGGATAAACTTTAAAAATTTCTTTTAGCTGTCCATCTTTGCCACGGAAGTCACACGTGTTTCTCTAGAAGTCGGTACAGAAGGTGTCCTAGGAGGACAAGCTGTTGTGAAAGATGTGGATGGTACATGGAAAGACCTGACAGACAACGTGAATATGATGGCTTTTAAGATTACAAACCAAGTGCGCGATATTGCCGCCGTTGCCAAAGCCGTCGCTTGTGGTGACCTGAGTAAAAAAGTAACCGCAAATGCGCAGGGTGAAGTGCTCGATCTGATCAACACAATGAATCGAATGGTAAAATATAGCTTATGCAAGTCAACTGAAACATAAACTAAGCCTACTTGTTTTTTTTTCTTTTTTCTTGCAGGTGGACCAGCTGACTTTGTTCTCGGCAGAAGTCCGACGTGTCTCGCTAGAAGTAGGCGTGGAAGGCAAGCTAGGCGGACAAGCCGTTGTAAAGGATGTCGGTGGTGCATGGAAAGACTTAACGGATAATGTCAATACAATGGCTGCCAATCTCACAACACAAGTACGTTCTATTGCACAAGTCACCAAAGCCGTCGCAAAGGGTGATCTTTCAAAGAAAATTGATGTCGAAGCACGCGGTGAAATCCTGGATCTGAAAAATACCGTGAATAACATGGTGGACCAGCTCAGCGTGTTTTCAACCGAAGTGACCCGTGTATCCAAAGAAGTCGGTACAGAGGGTAAACTTGGTGGACAAGCAAGGGTGCCCAATGTGGACGGCACGTGGAAAGATCTCACCGATAACGTAAACACCATGGCAACCAACCTTACAACCCAAGTACGTTCTATTGCCGTCGTCACCAAAGCCGTCGCCAATGGTGATCTGTCCAAAAAGATTCTGGTGAACGTGAGTGGTGAGATTTCCGACTTGAAGGACACGGTGAACAACATGGTCGACCAGCTGCGAGTCTTTGCATCCGAAGTAACACGTGTAGCAAGAGAAGTAGGCACGGAAGGCAAGCTTGGAGGAGAAGCCATTGTTCCAAGCGTCAGCGGCACATGGAAGGATCTAACAGATAATGTAAACACCATGGCTGCTAATCTGACGACTCAAGTGCGATCGATTGCTCAAGTGACGAAAGCCGTTGCCAAGGGTGACCTTTCCAAAAAGATTGACGTTGAAACACGCGGTGAAATTTTAGACCTGAAGAACACCGTCAACAGCATGGTGGATCAGCTGAATGTGTTTGCTGCAGAAGTAACGCGTGTCGCCAAAGAAGTCGGAACAGATGGCAAACTAGGTGGCCAAGCGTTGGTGCCTAATGTCGACGGTACCTGGATGGATCTCACGGATAACGTCAACCAGATGGCTGCCAATCTAACAACACAAGTGCGTTCGATTGCCGAAGTCACCAAAGCCGTAGCCAACGGTGATCTTGGTAAAAAGATTGAGGTCGAAACGCGTGGCGAAATCCTTGAACTCAAGAATATCGTGAACGACATGGTGGACCAGTTACGTGTCTTCTCAGGCGAAGTCACCCGTGTCGCCAAAGAAGTCGGTACCGAAGGATTGCTAGGCGGACAGGCCGTTGTGCCGAACGTCGGTGGCACCTGGATGGACCTCACGGACAATGTAAACCACATGGCCGCGAATCTCACCACACAAGTACGTTCCATTGCAGAGGTGACCAAAGCCGTCGCGCTGGGTGACCTGTCCAAAAAGATCGAAGTCGAGAGCGGAGGCGAGATATTGGAGCTGAAGAACATTGTCAATAACATGGTGGACCAGCTAAGGGTGTTCGCTTCCGAAGTCACACGTGTATCGAAAGAAGTAGGCACAGAAGGCAAACTGGGTGGCCAAGCCGTCGTGCAAGGCGTTGCTGGCACATGGAATGAGTTGACGAACAATGTCAACATTATGGCTGCCAATCTGACCAATCAAGTGCGTTCCATTGCTGAAGTCACGAAAGCCGTCGCCAATGGTGATCTGTCAAAGAAGATTGAGGTCGAGAGTGGAGGAGAAATCCTGGAACTCAAAAACATCGTGAATAACATGGTGGACCAGCTGCGTATTTTCGCTTCTGAAGTAACGCGTGTGTCAAAAGAAGTCGGTACCGAAGGCAAGCTTGGTGGTCAAGCTGTGGTCCAAGGCGTTGCTGGCACGTGGCATGAACTAACGGACAATGTCAATATCATGGCTGCCAATTTAACTACGCAGGTGCGATCCATTGCCGAAGTGACCAAAGCTGTAGCCTTGGGTGATTTGTCCAAGAAGATTGATGTCGAAACACGCGGTGAAATCCTCGAACTGAAGAACATTGTCAACGCCATGGTGGACCAATTGCGTATCTTTGCGTCCGAAGTAACACGTGTGTCGAAAGAAGTAGGCACAGAAGGCAAACTGGGTGGCCAAGCCGTCGTTCAAGGCGTCGCTGGTACCTGGTATGAACTGACAAGCAATGTCAATATCATGGCTGCCAATTTGACCAACCAAGTACGTTCCATTGCGGAAGTCACCAAGTCTGTCGCCAATGGTGATCTGTCGAAAAAGATTGAAGTCGAGAGTGGAGGAGAAATCCTTGAACTGAAAAACATCGTGAATAACATGGTGGACCAGCTGCGGATTTTCGCTTCTGAAGTAACGCGTGTATCGAAAGAAGTCGGTACAGAAGGTAAACTCGGTGGTCAAGCTGTGGTCCAAGGTGTTGCAGGCACCTGGTACGAATTGACGGACAATGTCAACCAAATGGCTGCCAATCTCACAAACCAAGTACGATCGATTGCCGAGGTGACGAAAGCAGTAGCCAATGGCGACCTGTCAAAGAAGATTGAAGTGGAGAGCGGTGGCGAGATCTTGGAACTGAAAAATATCGTGAATAACATGGTGGACCAGCTCAGGGTGTTTGCCTCTGAAGTAACACGTGTCGCACGCGAAGTCGGAACGGAAGGAAAGCTGGGTGGCCAGGCCGTCGTGCAAGGCGTTGCAGGCACCTGGATGGACCTCACAGATAATGTCAACACCATGGCCGCCAATCTTACCACACAAGTGCGATCCATTGCTCAGGTCACCAAAGCCGTAGCCAACGGAGATCTGTCCAAAAAGATTGACGTTGAGACGCGAGGAGAAATCTTGGATCTAAAGAACACGGTGAATGACATGGTGGACCAACTAAGAGTGTTTGCTTCCGAAGTAACACGTGTCTCGAAAGAAGTCGGTACCGAAGGCAAACTGGGCGGTCAAGCCGTCGTGCAAGGTGTCGCCGGTACTTGGAACGAACTCACCAACAATGTCAATATCATGGCTGCCAACCTGACCAACCAAGTACGTTCTATCGCAGAAGTGACGAAAGCTGTCGCTCTGGGCGATCTATCGAAAAAGATCGAAGTAGAGAGTGGTGGCGAAATCCTCGAACTAAAAAATATCGTCAATGACATGGTGGACCAACTACGTATCTTTGCGTCCGAAGTAACACGTGTGTCGAAAGAAGTAGGCACAGAAGGTAAACTCGGTGGTCAAGCCGTCGTGCAAGGTGTCGCCGGTACTTGGAACGAGCTAACAGACAATGTCAACATCATGGCTGCCAATCTAACCAACCAAGTACGATCCATTGCTGAAGTGACCAAAGCCGTCGCTTCGGGTGATCTTTCGAAAAAGATTGAAGTTGAAACCAGGGGTGAAATCCTGGACCTAAAGAACATTGTCAATGACATGGTGGACCAGCTACGTATCTTTGCATCGGAAGTAACGCGTGTCGCTCGTGAGGTCGGTACAGACGGAAAGCTTGGAGGTCAAGCTGTGGTTCATGGCGTTGCCGGCACCTGGAAAGATCTCACAGACAATGTAAACACCATGGCGGCCAATCTAACGACGCAAGTGCGTTCCATCGCCCAAGTGACCAAAGCCGTAGCCAATGGTGACCTATCCAAAAAGATTGAAGTAGAGACGCGCGGTGAAATATTGGATCTGAAAAACACGGTCAATAACATGGTGGACCAGCTACGTGTCTTTGCGGCTGAAGTAACAAGAGTATCGAAAGAAGTAGGAACAGAGGGCAAACTTGGTGGACAGGCGATGGTGGAAGGCGTTGCCGGCACCTGGAAAGATCTCACGGATAATGTCAACACGATGGCTGCCAATCTTACGACACAGGTGCGTTCCATTGCACAAGTCACAAAGGCTGTCGCTCTAGGTGATCTTTCGAAAAAGATTGACGTGGAAACGCGTGGCGAGATCTTGGAGCTCAAAAACATTGTCAACAACATGGTGGACCAGCTACGTATTTTTGCTTCCGAGGTAACCCGTGTCTCGAAAGAAGTAGGCACAGAGGGCAAACTAGGCGGACAAGCCGTTGTCCAAGGGGTTGCTGGGACGTGGTACGAGTTGACCAATAACGTCAACATCATGGCCGCCAATCTGACGAACCAAGTACGATCTATAGCAGAAGTGACGAAAGCTGTCGCTCTGGGCGATCTATCGAAAAAGATCGAAGTAGAGAGTGGTGGCGAAATCCTCGAACTAAAAAATATCGTCAATGACATGGTGGACCAACTACGTATCTTTGCGTCCGAAGTAACACGTGTGTCGAAAGAAGTAGGCACAGAAGGTAAACTCGGTGGTCAAGCCGTTGTTCAAGGCGTCGCCGGTACTTGGAACGAGTTAACAGACAATGTCAACATCATGGCTGCCAATCTAACCAACCAAGTACGATCCATTGCTGAAGTGACCAAGGCTGTCGCGTCCGGTGATCTTTCGAAAAAGATTCATGTGGAGACCCGTGGTGAAATATTAGACCTGAAACGCACAGTGAATTCCATGGTGGACCAGCTGCGTGTGTTTGCTTCTGAAGTCACGCGTGTGGCTCGTGAAGTAGGTACCGAAGGAAAACTCGGCGGCCAGGCTATTGTCCAAGGTGTAGCCGGTACCTGGAAGGATTTGACGGACAATGTCAACATGATGGCAGGCAATCTCACGACACAGGTACGATCCATTGCTCAAGTCACGACGGCTGTAGCTCGCGGTGATTTATCGAGGAAGATTGTTGTCGAAGTACAAGGTGAAATATTGCAGCTAAAGTAAGTTCTGAAGTTCCGGCAAACAAAGGAGAGAAGCTGACATGTCTGTTTTTTTTCTTTTTTTTTTCCTTTTTTAGAGAAACGGTTAATTCCATGGTGGATCAGTTGCGTGTCTTTGCAGCGGAAGTAACGCGTGTGGCCAGGGAAGTAGGCACAGAAGGAAAGCTCGGTGGTCAAGCAACGATTATTGGTGTGGATGGCACTTGGAAAGATTTGACGGACAACGTGAACCTGATGGCAAGCAATTTGACGGACCAACTGCGAGCAATTGCTGCTGTCTGTAAGGCTGTAGCTCAGGGTGACTTGTCCAAGAAGATTGAAGTGGAAGTGCATGGCGAAATTGCCGAATTGAAGAACACGATTAATACCATGGTGGACCAGCTCAGTTCCTTTGCCTCTGAAGTGACGCGTGTCGCACGCGAGGTCGGTACGGAGGGTAAGCTGGGTGTACAAGCCCAAGTCATGGATGTCGAAGGTGTCTGGCGTGAAATTACCAGCAATGTCAATACGATGGCTTCCAACCTAACGACACAAGTGCGTGCCTTTGCTCAGATTTCAGCAGCTGCGACGGAGAATGATTTCTCACGGCTGATTACTGTGGAGGCATCTGGTGAAATGGACTCGTTGAAGACGAAGATCAATCAGATGGTTGGTTCCTTGAGGGACGCCATTCAAAAGAATAGACAGGCCAGAGAGGCGGCAGAGCTTGCCAACCGCTCCAAGAGTGAGTTCCTGGCCAATATGAGTCACGAGATCCGAACCCCGATGAACGGCATTATTGGCATGACATCATTGACCCTGGAGACGGAATTAACCCGTCAGCAGCGCGAGAACCTGATGATCGTTTCAAGCCTGGCCAACAGTTTGCTGACAATCATAGACGACATATTAGATATTTCCAAGATTGAAGCCGGCCGCATGACGATTGAGTCTATCCCCTTCTCGTTGCGCTCAGCCATCTTTAGTGTGCTGAAGACGCTTGCGGTCAAGGCAAATCAGAAGAAATTAGACTTAATCTACAACGTGGACAGTTCCATTCCGGACCAACTCATTGGTGACCCGCTTCGTCTTCGCCAAGTGATTACCAATCTCATCGGTAATGCCGTGAAATTTACCACAAGAGGCGAGGTTGTACTGCAAACCCGTGTGGTTGAGATGGAAGGCGAGCGCGTGAGGCTGCAACTCTGTGTGAGCGATACGGGTATCGGTATCCAAGAAGATAAACTACACGTGATCTTTGACACGTTCTGTCAAGCCGATGGTAGCACCACGTAAGCTTTTTTTTTGGGGGTGGGGGAGACCAGCAGCAACAAGAAATATTCACAGGGGGGACTTTCTTTTTTTTTATCTTTTTGTTAGACGTGAGTATGGTGGTACAGGTCTTGGTTTATCTATTTCGAAGCATCTTGTGCAACTCATGGGTGGTAAACTTTGGGTTGAGTCCATGTATGGTCGTGGATCTCAGTTCTATTTCACAATGAACCTGAAGCGCTTCTCATTGACGGGACAAGAGGTGATTGACAAGATGGTCCGATTCCAGGGCCGTCGTGTACTTTTCCTGGACAGTATGGGTGACCAAAGTGGCATCATGGACAAGATCAACAGTTTGGGACTTAAGCCATTCCATGTGACCTCGATTGAAGAAGCCACGGAAATCTCCAACGCCAACTCGAGCCGCAGCAAACACACGCCTTTCTTTGATACGGTCATTGTGGATAAGATGTCATTGGCGGAGAAGATCCGTGAGATAGTCCATTTGCGGTATACACCGATCGTGTTAATTGCTCCGGAATTCCACTTGCTCAACATGAAGCTGTGTATTGATCTTGGAATCACCGGCTACATCAACTCGCCCCTGAACCTTGCCGATCTTGCCGACGCCCTCCTCCCAGCATTAGAAAGTCACGCGGCTTTGCCCAGTGACGCCTCCAAGACAGTGCCACTAGAAATCTTATTGGCGGAGGATAATGTGGTGAATCAGAAATTGGCCGTGCGTATTCTAGAGAAGTTTGGCCATCATGTCAAGATTGTTGCCAACGGAAAACTCGCGGTGGAAGCCTTTGACGCACACACGTTTGATTTGATTCTCATGGATGTCCAAATGCCGGTCATGGGTGGATTTGAAGCCACGGCGAAGATCCGTGAGATCGAGAAGAAAAAGGACCCGGAAGCTCACATTCCGATTATTGCCCTGACTGCCCACGCAATGATAGGGGATCGTGAGAAATGTCTGCAGGCCGGCATGGTAAGTGTTTATTGCTAGTGAACACGTTCCGAAAGACTAAATGCTGTTAAAGGACGAATATGTGACTAAGCCACTGCGCTTCCCCGAACTGATATCAGCCATCAAGAAATTCGCGCCGCAGTCGGCCCATCTGATGGTGGTGGATCGAGCCACAAAGTCATAGGGAGAAAAACTTAGTAAACTGGGTTTTCCCCAGTATTCAAACTTGCTGGGTTATTTTTTTTGGGTCGCTTGGTCTGGTACCGGGTTGTCATGTTTCTTTTTTTCTTCTTCTATTTTCTTTTTCATCTATTATTATATATCTTGCGATGTACATTCATTCAGATATAAAACACAGTTAACTTCTTTTTCTTTTCCTCCTTTATGCTATGGTTGCAGTAGTAGTACATAGTAGTAGTAGTAGTAGTAGTAGTAGTAGCAGCGCCTAATGCGGTCTTTTAAATTCATCCATGATCGGTGTTCCAACGTGCTAAAAATGTCTTGCTGCAGAGAGACAGCGACAGACAGACAGAGAGAGACAGAGAGACAGAATGATATCCCGTTAGTCCGTTAGTCAGCCGGGATAGATAGACACCCCCTTTTGCTTGCATGGATCCTACCAAAAAGTCAGATGCATTTTAATTACTGGTGTCTGTCTCTCTCTCTCTCTCTCTCTCTACGTGAGAAAAAAAGGTTACCTGTAATGGAGAGAGAGAGTGTGTGTATTTCCAAAGAAGTTTAATTTTGTTTAGGTATCATGACGCAGAGTTTGACAGGTAAACCCCTATGATTTTTTTTTAATTTCTGTTTTTGTCAATTTTTAGTGTAAAGGGAAAACCCCAGAATTAGGTATACGGCGTCAAATTAATTAACGTTGCAGTAAAAAACTCTCACATTCCGTGGATTCGTTGCGATCGAAAAAGATAGGTTTTTTTTAAGTACGCCACAAGGACATTACGCACGTTCCTCGATTCCATCGGACAACTACCCAAAAATGGTAAAGCGCGTTGACTGGTAGGCAATAATACAACAAACATCTACTACTTTTACAGGGATCATGTAAACAAAATAAATCGCATCATTATCTTATGACTGATAAACAAACAAAAACCAAATCAAAAAAAAAAAAGACAAAATAGGCTTCTGTCAACCCGACACACTGATCTGTAAAAACTTTAATATGACACAAATCCAATAGAAACCTGAACCTTTTTTTTTTTTTCACGCGCGCGCGCGCGCGCGCGGAGGAGACGGAGCGTCCGTAGAGGGAAAATAAAAATGACGTACAAGGCAAATTGTGGCGAGAAAGCTGTGGCAGTGGCTGGAAGGACGGAAATAGAAAGCTGTACTACATAGGTTGGTTCCGATCTTGTGACACTTGGAACCCAAGGTCATGCCAAGAGATCAACTGAATGTATGTGACATGGGCCAAATGTACGGTTTGTTTCTTCGGTGATAGATGTCCGTTCTCTAAATAATCATGGGTGATCTACGTTGCTACTTTTAGTAGTCATCTGTAAGGAGCATAGGGAGAAGGGGGTCTGAAGGCGTCGTTCATTATCGCTCTCCCGGTCGAGTATCCGGATCAGGAATGTCAAACTTTAACTTAATTTTTTTTTTTTATGTTGTCAACTTTCGGATCATCCACTTGGTTACCCGAAACTCCTCCACTGCGCTCTATTCTTCCCCTACTGTAAGGTTGCGTAACTTATTATTAACCACCCACAGACATCAGCACTTCCTTTTTTAGACTCATAAGGGTGCAACTTGCGCTTTGTGGCGCACTTCACCTTTTTTGGACACTGTATCAAATCAACCACAGGGAAAAAAAAAACCAAGACATTTGTATAAAAGCTAATGGTCGATGACTCTTCATTTCCAGTTGTTCATCAACCAATTCTCTCTTCTTCTTTTTTTTTCTCTTGCTTTTTATGAATCATCGTGCTAATAATACAAGCTCTTCAGAATCACCTTCATCTACTGCCACATCTACTTCGACTCCTAGCATGACCTACGTCTCGTTTGAATACCACGGCCAAAGTTATGCCCATCCATGGCCGGTCTATCCCAATCGGTGGGTCTATATCCCTGCAACCTCTGTGCCATTGCTAGCCCCGCTACCTCAAGCTGTACCGCAGTATGCCTTCCGTCCCCATCCCCCTCCTCATCCGATGGGGCCTTACCAGTATTATACGGAGGGTGAGAATTATCCTTATCCTTACTATCAGCAACGTCTTCACCATCATCATCATCATCGTCCTCCAATGGTGCCAATGATGCCTCATGGTATGCCAAACCCTTTCCCGGCGGATCAAGCAGCTGAGCCCATGGAAAACCCATTCGATCCACGTTGGCGCCCCATGCCGACGGCCCCTGACAACGAATCGCTGTCAGGGCCAACCGTCGTCAACCAGGCTACAGAACATCCACAAATGGCCATGTCCAACGCTTCGTCGCCACGGTCCTCCGATGGAAGCGTATCCTCGCGCAGATCAACACCCAAACGCCGCCGATCACTCGAAGGCTTGGAAACCGAGTTGGCTTTTCTACGGGACGAAAGCGCTACGATTGGGATCATGCTCCATTCTCTAAGAAATGCGTTCCAGGCTAGCGCACCCATGATCCGTGTACCTGCAAGACCAGTGCAATCGCATAGAGCAGATGTCGACAGGGAAATGCGCACCGCCTACGATGACCTGATGCAACAGGTCAAGCAATTGGAAAAGAAGGTCGAGAGACTCGAAACCAAAATCAAGGACATCTGTGAACAAGTCGCAGAAGGCAAAAAACAAGAAAAGGAAGAAGAAGAACGCGCTTCAGCTATCAAACGACCCCGTATCGCCTCACCGCGAGTAAACTAAACCATCTCCTCATTTTTTTTAAAAAAAAAAGGTATGCACAAAAAGAATATAAAGAAGTATTTATGCTAACCGATTTTTTCGAATAGATTGAAATAAGGTCGCTATGTTCCATTCCTCTCTTTTCTTTTCTTTTCTTTTTTTAACACTTCTTGGTCGGAACACTTCTTTATGATAACGGGAACAAGGGTCTATGCTTCCTCTATTTCGTTTCTTTTCTCTTCTCTTCTCGACTTGACGGCATTCTATTATGTTCCTTCCGTTTTTTTATCTTTAAATCTATTGTATTTTTAACTGTATCATATAGCTTATGCATCCTTTCTTCTTTTTTCTTCTTCTTCTTCTTCTTCTTTCTCTCTCATATTGATGATAATCCAGGTAGATTATCCATGTCCTTCTTCTTCTTTTTTTCTTCTTCTATACAGCATCATCGGTATATACCATTTATGGACAAAACCTTCTTTTTTTTTCCAACCCCCCTTTTTGCATGATTATTATTAAAAAAACAAAAGCATGAATTTCTCCATTAGTCAACGTTCCCCATTGTGGAGGCAACCCTACTTGCTGCAGCAAATCAAAAGTCCGAAAGTGGCATCCCAATTTTCACACGTGAATTCTTACAGGGCCGAGCGGACATGGTCCCATGCACCTTGCAGATTATAATACCATTTATACAAGCCCTCGAGTAGAACCGGAACAGACGTGTAAAAACAAAAGCCGCGCCAAAACTTCTCCTCTTTCAACCTTCTCCACAGAAAACCCCCCCACTCTTCCCCGAATCTTGGGCCCCCCTTTTTCTTTGTTCCTTCAATAATGTTGAAGTTCTTGCAATCTGCGTCGCCTGCGGCTGTAAATATATTGGACGCGTTGTGTTTTTGGCTCCTTTTTTTCGCTAACTTTGTATTTTTTTTCCCTCTTCGTCTCTAGTCGCGCGCTGCTTCTCGTACGTCATTCCGACCATACCTCTTAGTCCCATGCTGAATTCTGTCTGTTTTTCTTCATTTTAGGTACAACCGCACGATTGGCCGTCCGTGGTCTTCACCATTCTAAGCCTGCCATGCAAGTCATGGCCACCAACCCACTTCGCGCAAAGGAGGCTTCGGTAATAGGAAGACTTTATTTTTGTTTACCAACAATTTTTTTTTTTGGTCTGACCGTGCAATTTGATTGTAGGGTCCTATTTCCAGCAAATACCCCATCATTGATCACGAATATGATGCTGTCGTTGTTGGTGCTGGTGGTGCCGGTCTTCGTGCTGCTTTCGGTCTTGCTGAAGCTGGCTTTAACACGGCCTGTATCACCAAACTCTTCCCCACTCGTTCTCACACTGTCGCTGCTCAGGTAAAAAAGAAAAGCAAATAGGACAAAAGAAAACACGGCTTCTATTTTCTGTATGAACTCATGTTTTTTTTTTCAGGGCGGTATCAATGCTGCACTTGGAAACATGACGGAAGATGACTGGAGATGGCATATGTACGACACTGTCAAAGGTTCTGATTGGCTTGGTGACCAGGACGCCATTCATTACATGTGTCGTGAAGCTCCCCACACTGTTGTTGAATTGGAAAATTATGGTGTGCCTTTCTCCAGAACTGCAGAGGGAAAGATTTACCAACGTGCCTTTGGTGGTCAGAGTTTGAAGTTTGGCAAGGGTAAGTTTCTCTTTTATCTTTTTTCCGTATTATCAATAAGGGGAGGTGGAAGGAGGTAGTACAGAAAATCTCACTATTTTTTTTTATTTAATGGTTATAACTTTTAGGTGGCCAAGCTTACCGTTGTGCTGCTGTCGCCGATCGTACCGGTCACGCTATTCTGCACACGCTCTATGGTCAGTCGCTCCGCCACAACACCAACTACTTCATTGAGTACTTTGCTCTTGATTTGATCATGGAGGATGGTGAGTGCAAGGGTGTTATTGCTCTCAACATGGAAGACGGTACTCTTCATCGTTTCCGATCCCACAAGACCGTGTTGGCCACGGGTGGTTACGGTCGTGCCTACTTCTCGTGTACCTCCGCACACACCTGTACTGGTGACGGTAACGCCATGGTTGCCCGTGCCGGTCTTCCTTTGCAGGATCTTGAGTTCGTTCAGTTCCATCCCACTGGTATCTATGGTGCTGGTTGTTTGATCACTGAAGGTTCCCGTGGTGAAGGTGGTATCTTGATTAACTCGGCTGGTGAACGTTTCATGGAACGTTATGCTCCCACCGCTAAGGATTTGGCCTCACGTGACGTCGTGTCTCGTGCCATGACGCTCGAAATCAAGGCTGGCCGTGGTGTTGGTGAGGAGAAGGACCACATCTTCCTTCAGCTCCACCACTTGCCCCCAGAGGTCCTTCACGAGCGTCTCCCTGGTATCTCCGAGACCGCTGCCATTTTCGCTGGTGTTGATGTGACCAAGGAGCCCATTCCTGTCCTTCCTACTGTCCACTACAACATGGGTGGTATCCCCACCCGCTACACTGGTGAAGTCTTGTCCGTCGACGAGAACGGTCAGGACAAGGTCGTCCCCGGTCTGTACGCTGCTGGTGAAGCTGCCTGTGTCTCTGTCCACGGTGCTAACCGTCTCGGTGCCAACTCCTTGTTGGATATCGTCGTGTTCGGTCGTGCTGTTGCTCATCACATTGCTGAGACCTTGGAGCCCGGTACTCCCCTCAAGCCCATGGCTGCCAACGCCGGTGAACAGACCATCGCTAACTTGGACAAACTCAGAAACGCCGATGGTGCAAAGAAGACTGCCGAGATTCGTCTCAACATGCAAAAGGTCATGCAGGCCGATGCCGCCGTCTTCAGAACCCAAGAAACCTTGGATCAAGGCAAGTAACTGGCCTTTCCGCTTTATTATAGATGAATAACTAATGAATACCAATACGATGATAGGTTGCGAAAAGATTGACAAGGTCTGGCAATCCTTCGCCGATGTCAAGGTCTCTGACCGTGGCATGATCTGGAACACCGATTTGGTCGAAACACTTGAACTCCAGAACTTGTTGACTTGTGCCTCTCAAACCATGCACGCTGCTGCCGTCCGTACCGAATCCCGTGGTGCCCACGCCCGTGACGACTTCAAGGAACGTGATGACGAGAAGTGGATGAAGCACACCCTTTCATGGCAAGACCAGACCACCGGTGAAGTCAAGCTTAGCTACCGTGGTGTGACCGCCAACACGCTTGATGAAGCCGAATGCAAACCTGTGCCTCCATTTGCCCGTGTGTACTAAAAAAAAGCTTGTGGTAAAATCACTTCCATTTCTTTTTACCAATCCAATAAACAGTAAATCAAAAGCAACCAAGACTTTGCTGCAAGTAAAGGGTTAAAATTGGATCATGCAAAACATGGCTAAAAATGGGGCCCATGCTTTCAACTACTAACTCGTGCATACAATCAACATATCGGATCTTCTTCTTAGTAATCGGCGGAACAGTGCATCTGTTTTCTTCACATGGCCGAACCACTCGGTATGGTTACATACTTGAAAGAGTTCTGCAGAGAGAGATCCATAATCACCGTCCGTGCTTGCCAGTATAACGATGGACTTCTTTTTTTTTTTTTTTGCAAAAAAAGGACAGACTGTATTGTTTGACCTTTATCTTTACTGAGAGAAGTTGTGTACCTGATGCTATATCCGTGTGAGACACAAAGCGCCATGTGGTAAAAAAAAAAAAAAAAAGCTTCTTGTGTTTTTTTTTGTGTGGGCCCGGCAGCGCTGACGCGCAAAATTTCCGGAATATGCCGGAGTTGCCCAGGCCGCGATCCTCCTGTGTGCGAACAAACCCGTCCTTCCTTGCTTTTCTTACAACCTACACGTCCATCTTCCTCATCATGCTTATTAAAGTGAAGGTAACGTACTAGCGTCCATTAGAATGGAAAGAATGGACAGGTGGAGACATGAATGGGCCATGTCTCATTAGCATGGCTTGTTCTGTAAAAACCATGACGTAGCAGAATGGCTAAGTCGTCTTACTTTTTATTTTCTTCTATTACGTAGACGTTGACAGGCAAAGAGGTAAGGCTAAGAAAAAGTCTAACCGATGTAAATTGTCTAAATGTGTGTGTGTGTGTTTTCTTCTTTTCCTTTATAAAACAGATTGAAATCGATATTGAGCCAAACGACAAGATTTCTCGTATTAAGGAACGTGTTGAGGAAAAGGAAGGTATTCCTCCACCACAGCAGCGTTTGATTTATGGTGGAAAACAAATGTAAGTACATCAGACAGGTTTACGACTCGTTAATAACAATAAAAAAAAAAAAAAACTCTAGGGCCGATGAAATGACGGCAAGTCAGTATGCTATTGAAGGTGGATCGGTGTTGCATTTAGTGTTGGCTCTCCGCGGTGGTGCTATCTGAATAATAAACCTGTTGTTGTCTTCTTGTTCTTCTTACTATTATTATGATGATGATGCTTGACGTGCTGTGATTAATTCTTGCGCTTCTTCCAAAGCCACCATCATTCCCATGAGCATGTGTGGCGTGTTATGACAATGCACTGCCCAAACCCCGGGGTTATCCTAAAGAAGACCAAGTTGGCATGCTAATTTCTAGAAACCAACAGAAAAAACTTACTGCTACCAATCGGATTTTTGACCATCCGCAGCCCACGAAACCGTTTGTATCGTTGACTGCATGGGGATCATGGAAGGGATAGACCATGGTTACGTCTTTTTGGATGGGTGTTTTGATATTGCGTATATCTCCGTGTAATTCATGGTTGTACTCGCCTGGGCCATTGGCAATTTCCCAATGGGAATGACCATGCGTATGCCAAGGATGACTGCGGCAGGGCTTATCACCATAGGTTGTTTGTAGGACGATGTCTACAATCTCATAGTGCATCAGCGGGTAGGTACCAAGGTAGGGGTCGTACCCGTCATGATTCGGTTGGAATACGTGCCAGTCGGGACGCCGTCGACGGTTATTTGCAATCGCGGTTAGAATAGGTATCTCGGGGTCCGTATAAGCAATGTCATTGATGTACCACCGTCTTGAGCCATCTTCCTGGCGTCCTTCTGTCGCACGAAGCTTTATGGTACGTGATGGTTTCTTGAAGACAACAGGGTCGACACCGTGCAACGGTTCCAAGTTTAACCATTCCCATTGGCGGCCTTCATCAGCATCAGACGGAAACAGTGATAAATCAAGAGGAGGAGTACGGAAGACCACTTCACGATAAGAGGAAGCCCTCTGGTACTTCATGACGGCAAAGCCGTTGGCTACTGGTGGCACCGGTCCTGATAGCCGTTTGACCGTCTGTATGGGATAGTCTTTGGGTTCTTGATCCGTGCGTAGCAGGACGGAGAAACGTTGGCCAGGTGCTACTTCGAGAAAGCGGACGGTGTAAGGCTTAACGGGTTCGCCATCCACTTCGATAATGGTTAGGTTGTGATCGGGGATGCCAAAACCAAGTGTCCGAAAGGCAGTTGCGCCAATGACCCTGAGGCGGTAGATCGTGTTGGGAACGACATCCATGACTGTGTAGCCATCGCAGTGCGGAGAGATCTTTGATGGATTAAAAATCGTTCGCCCATTGATTAAAATACTATCCGCTTCGGGAATATCATCGAAATCCGGGCCCATTAAATAGTGCTGCAGTGACGGCTGCCGTCTGTGCCACCACTCGCTGAGGAGCATGATCTTCTCGGGGTAATTGTCCGACGACCATCGCTCATGAACGATAAACGCGCCAAAGACACTCTCTTCTGCCAAACCCACATGGGCATGATAGAAAAATGTTCCGGCCTGGTTGACGACTCGAAACTCGTACAAATAAGATTCGCCAGCGGGAATAGGGTACTGACTCACATAGGGAACGCCATCCGCTTCTGTTGATCCATACTGTCGAATACCATGGAAATGAATCGTCATATCGTGCCTCGAAGTGTTTCCCAAAAGATTGCGTACCAAGACGCGTACATGATCTCCTTGATTGACATTCAACGTAGGTCCTGGCAGCTGATGATTGACTAGGATCCTGCGTTCATCAAAAGGAGAACAATCGGGATTGATCGTATCAACAGTAATATTAAGTTCAAAATAACGTGTTTCGCCAAAGAAGGCGTGTGCAACGGTGCAACAAAACAATAAAAAGTATAAATGCATCGCGGCTAAAATGAAGGGAAGAAGGAGTCCAATTGCAAAGCGAACAAACCGTCATTTTTCTGTGTTTTCCCCCCGCCCCGGAAAATAAACGTAACAGAAAATTCATTTTGCAGAAACGGGGACGTGGGGGAGAGGGCGGGGGGAGGGATCCCACCGTTTTTCGATAAGGTAACAAACAAAGCCAAATGGTCTTCCATCATCATCATCATCATCATCATCGGCAGAACGATAGAGCGAATGAGGTAAAGTGGCAAATGTTAACCTGTGTCGGTAAATTATTTTTCCTTGCATGGCCCAGAGACTGATGTGGGGGAACGAAAAGTTTTCCCAGCCATGTCAGTGAAAATGTAGAAAAAGGAAAGATATCTATATTACGCCCTTTTTCCCATCTCTTTCACTTCTATTCTTAATTTTTTTTCTATCTCCTTTTTTTACTATTATTATTATTATGGTTAATCCTTGCTCTCGACTCGAGTCGCCTAGTCCAAAAATCCGCAAGAAACCCGGGAGAAAGCCTAATCCTGCATCACCTGCTCAACGCAAGGCACAGAACCGTGCTGCTCAACGTGCGTTTAGAGAACGCAAAGAAAGACATCTTCGGGAATTAGAAAAATCGCTTCAACAGGTCCAGGAGCAACGTGATCAACTACAACTACAGAATGAACGGCTGCGAACGGACAACGAGCTTCTACGATCTGAAAACTGGTACATGAAAGGGATTATTCTATCCCTTCAGTTAGTTTGTTTTCAGTACAATCTTGTTATTCCTCAGCACACGCCCTATGTCCATGACCAGGCACTAGCAGTGATTGCCCAGTCGATTGGTCCAAGTCCCTCGCGGGCCTATATCCATGCCAATATGCGAAACAAGCTGGTTCATGATTTTCTAGTCTCCGATAACATGGTGATCGAAGATAATCACAAAGAACAACCGCCATCTTACAACAACCATCCAAACGCAAATAGTAGTATCCATTTATTGAAAAGTGAAAGAAAAGTCGAAGAAGAAAAGAAAGAACAACAAAAAAAAGACGAGGAAAACAAAGAGGAGAAGGGGGAGGAGGAGAAAGATGAGATCGTTCCGGTGATGCTAAGACCGTGTGAACCATTACCACCCAAGAGAACTAGACCGACCTCTTTATTTTCTTCAAATCTAGCAGCCGTTCAATCTTTATGTTTTCAATCAAGACAGCAGCAGTTTAAAGTACCCTATGACAATCAGCCAACGTTACTCCAGGTAAAAAAAAAAAAATTCTCTTTTTTCTTTTCCGAAGTATACTCATATCTCGATGAATTTTTTTAAAAGCTTATGATTCCTCACGATCCCCGCATCGACTTGATCCCAACCCCGCATATGCGGGATCGGATGATTCTATTCCGGGACCAATTTGATATGGACGAATGTTTCCAGTGTCTTCTTGGACATGCTATTTATCATGGGGGTGATCCAACTGTCGCATCCAACTGGCAAATCCCGGCTGAATTTTTCGAGAAGTTTTGGTTCCTGACAACAGATTATGGTCCACGACGTAAACTAATGGCCAATAATAACCGGTTACGAAAACAATTAGAAAACAAGCCCTGTTCATTTTCTGAGCTTTCTTCACACTTTGGTTCTGAATTACTTAAATTTGGTTCACCCCCACCGACAAACATCTACTCACCTCCTTTCTCTTCATTCGATCTTTGTACAACAGATGGCGGTGACACACCATCTTACGATCAATTAGATTATGGTAAACTTTATAACCCCCCAAAAACCTCGTTGAACTGTGACCTAACCAATCAAATGAAACTAGATGCGTATGTTGCTGATCTCGTGTAAAACATTTTTAACTCCGAACATGTCGTAGCAGTATGTGTATGATGTACCGGGAAGGAATTTGGGATGGCTTACATGGGAATTTATGGCTGGGGTCACAATTCTGTCATCCAGAGTAATTGTGGCAATCTGGGACTCAAATAAAATACTACTTTTTCGTCGGAACGTGAAAGTTCGTAGTGGTGATATTGGTATCGTTTTGATTTTGTGATGGCCGACGGAAAACGCCAGGCTTGTATCCGTTTGACCATACAGACAGAGATATCTCATAAAGGTTCTTCGAAGCGTTGACGTCGCGATCCCAAAGTATGCCACAGCTTTTACACGCCAGGACACCGTGGTGTGCGACATCATCCGCTGTCTTCACTTTCTCCAAAGTTCGATGGTGACAAGAATTGCATATCTGGTAGAAGTGTATGATTACTTTGTAAAAGAATTATACCCGACATATTTACCTGGGACGATAAGTACTCGTCCACTGTGACAACTAGCACCTGAAGCTCCTTTTCAAGCTTGTCCAAAGCTTTCCTACGACGCCCGACGGATAGCCTTTATACTTTATGCCTTTGTTCTGGCGGAACATCCCATTTCAAAATGCGACAAGGGGAAGCTTTTCGTCGTTGCCAACATTGACCTTCCGTTTACTCCAGTGCGGAAGTCTCCTGTTGACCGCCATTGATCTGACGGCCGATTCTGGTCGTCTGATATTGCTGGAAAATGTAGATTATTTTTAGTTATTTTAGTTGCAACAAGTCATGCTGTCACTTACGTTTCGTGAACTTCCATGTTACTTGGTTGTTGTTGACGCTGCCGTGCCCTTTTTTTTTCGCTTTCGATTCCGTTTCCTTTCTTGACGATTTCTCCTTTGTTTTCTTCGCCGACGGTCGTACTTTTTGCCACCATTAATGAGCATATTCGCAATCTCGTCCTTTGCCCGCTGCCTGCCTTGGTAGTCATAAAAGCGAGTCTGGGCTCTACCAGCGGGATAAAAATTGAAAAGTGCTTGATGGTGCAAACAGAAACATTGCAAATATCTTTCCTACTGATTGGAGTCTGCGGTTTTGGCTGTTGGAAAATTCGACTCGATTTTCTGCATGCCGGTTACCTGCTTCTCGTTGCTCAACTGCTTGTTTCTGCGTTTAGATTCTGTCAAAGCGTAATATTCCACCGTAGAGCATCGACGTATTTCATGTTCACCTCTTCCACATCCGTACGATGCTGTAAACACATGACTAATACCGGGATCTACTGCCACAGGCCGAAGATATTCTTCAACTTCCTCGATAACCGGGTCTTCCAGTCTTATATCTTCGTCTACAGTTGGTTTTTTTTGACGTCTCGCTCGAGAAAAGAGAATTTCGTCGGGTACTCCCCTCGGGCACTCCTCCTCAAATATTTTAGCTGTCGTCTTTAATGATCAAGTGTATTGTAACTCTGTCAGTTAGTTAAGAGCAGTGTACAGAGAAACCCTGTTTCTATCCACCTTTAACTCACAATAAACGAGAGCCTCAAAAAATTCCTACCTGTCTGTATCATCGCACACTCATCAAATATCTCACTAGCAATCGCTGCAACGTCAATAGATAAACTAGGTGCATGGAGAGTCAGGGTACATGGCTATGAGAGTATTTGATATGGTGAGCGCCAGAGAGATATAAGCGTTTGAACTACTGGAAGCTCAAGAGAGCATAGAAGGAATTAGAAAGCTGTAACACCAATGATCCAAAACTGTTGAAGAAGTATGATAATATCAGCTCTTGATAAATGTATTCAAAATGAGGATGTATTCATCTTCAATAGCTCGGTTTTAGGGGCTTCTAGTTGAATAAACATTTTTGCAGCAGCAACTAAAATATTTGAGAAGGAGTGCCCGAGGGGAGTGCTCGACGAAATTCTCCGAGAAAATTGGAAGTGGATGGAAAGTTCGTCAGTAATAACCTGATTACGAAACACCTCTTTCGTATCCATTCTATGTGAGGCTTAATTAGGGAAATCTATCGATTTATGAGATCACACCGTACCTTCTGAAATCATATCGATCAAGATCAAAACAGTCATTGAACAAGTTAAAATGTTGTCGTAATCACCACCATGAGGTAAGCGAACAGAGGATAGTGATGACAATGCCTTGGCGTCGAGTGTAAGAATCTCCATCCAAAGGACGGAAGCGGTACTAAAGAGAACAATGTTAGCAATGGTCCTCTGCTAGATTCTTTATCGCTCTTAACCCCCGAAAGCATAATAAGGGCGGCAGCCACCTCGGCCTCACGGCGTTCCAAAGTGTATTGCTCAAGTATATACCGGAGGGTGGGAATGATCTTCCCAGGTGATGCCGATAACGCGGCCGGACCGCGTGGTTGAGAAATGATTGATTCTAGCTCATCCACGATACTGCGTACCGCGCCGATGATCGATGTCGAAACGAGATCCACTGTGTAGATTGGCCACACAGGGTTTCCCGCTGTAACCAACTCAATGATACAATCCCATGCAATTGCTCGGGCCTGACCAAGACGGATTTCCTGTAACGTGATATAAGTAACGATGTACGATAGTTCAGCCAATAACTGTACATACCGGAATCAGTTTCTGCAGCTTACGCACACAACACGTTACGATTCGTTGAAAAAAATTTTCTACTATATGATTCGTGAGGCTTCTGCTACGGAGACACAAGCTGTAGACAACGCGTCGCTATAGCCCTGAAAATCTCTGGAAGCATATACTATTTGAGGATGCCGAGCTGTAAATGTAATCCAGTAGCTCCGGATTTCTTGTGGGAAGTTGGGATTTGTGTTGGAAATCGACTTGCCCATTACCAGTTGGCAGGTGCTGTACCAAAAGTTCTGACCGAAGATATACGTAGGGATCTCGTTTTGCTAATGATCAATGACATATTGAGTTGACAAATATTTGTGCTCTACACATAACTTCTTGGATGAAACTTGAAAGCTCTATGATACGTCTGTGTAGCCTGTCTTTATGCTGCGGTCTCACCACGGAATCAAATGGTAGCACATGTGTGTACATATCGCTTTCCGAATTTAGGATCTCTTCCATTTTTTCCTTGATATTCTTGCGGTGGTTCGGGCGGACGGACGATCTTGACATGGCATAGGATGGTTAACCACAGGAAGCACAGGGACCAGATGATAACAGATTTTGTTTTTTCTTCTTTTTTTTTTTAGTCCTCCCTCGTTTCCTCTCTTACTTTAGCTCTTCCTCTTCCTCACGCGACTTTCTTCACCTATATTATATTTAGATTTAATTGGTTAAAAGCAACGACAACGTTTTTGTGCCGTACCACGAGAAACAGACAACTGACATATTTTACTCCTTTTCGTTTTGTGCCCAGGGCACCCACAATCAGAGCAAATTACTGTAAATAGGATAAGTCAGACATCAGGCTCTAATGTGCATACTCAATAGTCTTTCAGCTTCTTCTTGCTCTCGACGGCTTTTCGTGATCGCTTTCTTCCATGAAAGGAATAACATGGGTCCGTATGTCGGTAGCCCAAGAAAGATCAATAAAGCAGAAAGTAGCCAGAAATCATACATGGTTGGAACAGTGATTTCAATTGTAAGAAAAAAAGAAAAAAGTGACAGATAGGATAAAAACAGGGTAGGATAAAAAAGAAGGTTGAAGAGAAGATGATCCAGTATATTGACAACTTTTCAAAATTAACAGTCAGTGACGCACAAGCACTCATCATTGACAGTCATTAACGCTCCAATGTTTCGTATAATGACTGCCTTTCGAATGCGACACAGTTTAGCTGAAGAACATAGAACTTATGTCTACATCGATGTTAAAAGACAGGTGTGAAAATTATCAAGGCAGAACAACTCAGGAAAGGAGAATGTTGAGGCATCTCCAACACCAGTTCACGTAAAGGATAGGTAAAAATTGCTGGAAGTTATCATCAACTATGGAGAATATGCATAGTATCAAAGACATAATTGTTCTTCAGAGGCAGAAAGTGCTTTTTGACACATCATCTCTGAAAACAAAGTGGGAGCAACGAGAGTCCTGCGAGAGCGATTGAAGTATCGTATTTATTGTCTCTCGTTATGGGAAATTACCACAGATACTCCTGCGGGATACTCCGGTCCCTCAAAACCTAAATGGTTGATGAAGTAACAGTATGGGTGATTGCCGCAGACAGGTGCAGTTTCGTACAGCAATAATGGAGTGTGATAGGGTTCCCATAACGGAGTATCCTGCAGTGGGGTGTTCTGAGGTGGATGTGGAAGTCGTATGGATTTTTTCTAGTCAAATTTTTCTTCCTTTCCTCTTTTGCGTTCTGTACGGCTTTCCGAGCTTTCTCTTCGCGATTCGGTGCAAAGTTCGTACGAAGCAAAAGGGCAATAAGTAAGACGTACTTTTCTTGTAGAACGGCCCGGCCCACATGTCGGCCATGTTTGTGGCGTACTGATTCAATTGAAAATGTAAAGTTCGTGATAAGCCGTCAAGAATTTTTGGCTGATGAGCAAGACCAGGATAATACAGTTGCTTTCATAGCGCGTGCTTATCTTCCGATCGGCTTCCATTTGGCTAAAAGTATAAACCGTGCAAGAACTCTATATGGTTCTGGTGGAACATACAATCCAAATAGTCGCTTCGAGGACTGCGAGTTTTGATCAGAAAGACAACGCAAAGATTCCAAAAAGAAAAAGCTTATTCGGTGTAATAACAAAATAATAAAATCAAAACAACTAAACTAAAGAAAAGCTAAACTACACTGCATGGAGCGTCTATTGAGAGGTAATCATCAAAGCGGGAGATGGAATGGCGAATGTGTCCATGGAGACCTTTGTTGAGTAACTGTCTTGCAAGTTTCGGATATTCTTGAAAGTAGCGCGTCAGAGCCCAACAAGGCTTCACACTCCATCACGTAATCCACCTTGAACCAGAATTGTTTGACCGAATTGAGTTTGGGAGAATTGGGGAGGGACATGTGAAGTAGTTGGTATCCAAGGTCAGTAAGTGGCTGTTCTGTTTTTTGGATTGGTGTATTGGTGCAATGTCCATAGCCAGATAGCAGTTTTTTGAATTCAGGGTATGTATAGTTTCAGCAACCCATTCTTCTTATTCATTTGCGTCTTCGTACTTCCTGAAAAAAGAGTGAAAAGAAGTGAAAATGAGTATAAGCTATCATGTTATTATTGTTTAGCGAGCTTATTTGGCTTACATTGATAATGCCGCAAAAAGTGGGAGTTGATATGCCACAACGAGAACATGTTTTCGTAGTTGAGCTTCATCAGTAACCAAAGACTATGACCGAAAAGTAGCCCTTTGAGTCCACGGTATCTGTTCCATGATGACCACCAATTCTATTGTTGCTGTTCTTCCTGCCACCTTGTCATGATGAGTAATGCCAAAATCTGCTAACTTCCTTCCCTTCTATTCAAAAAAAAAAAAACCTAAGACATAGTGGATTGTTCATAGCGCAAAAATAAATAATATATACATCACCTGCTGAGTAAAGTACTTGATGGTAGCGATATCATAGGTTAATGTATTACTTCGTTATGTTGAGACCTTCAATTAAAAGTGGTACCATGGTTCGCCCTCCTTTGTAATGCAGAGCATCCAAAGAACGTCCCTTTATGACCGGATGACTGACAAAAACTGCCCGCCACTATTCAACAGTCAGTAGAGCTGCCCGCAAGCAGATGTAGGTCGACCGCAACCAAACCTACGCCTCTGGGTACAAGGTACTACATCCTTTCTCTCTCCTTTGCAACGCATAGCATCCAAAGAACGTCCCTTTATGACCGGATGACTGACAAAAACTGCCCGCCACTATTCAACAGTCAATAGAGCTGCCCGCAAGCAGATGTAGGTCGACCGCAACCAAACCTACGCCTCTGGGTACAAGATACTAGGCTAAAGGGCCCACAAATTTTCCAGTCATCAACATCCGAAAAAAATACCGCCACTATGGTAATACCATCCACCAAGTACGGCCCAAAATTGCGAGGAAAAAGCTTAACTAAAGAATGCCTGAGGACCCCAAGTTAAAATGTATACAATATTCATAATTCAAAAATTAAAAATAAAACATCCTTACCTGGTGATGAAGTGCTTGAGGATAACACTGTCATGGTGAAAGGTGGTAAATTCTTAGTTGAGACCTTCAATTAAAAGTGGTACCATGGTTCGCCCTCCTTTGTAATGCAGAGCATCCAAAGAACGTCCCTTTATGACCGGATGACTGACAAAAACTGCCCGCCACTATTCAACAGTCAGTAGAGCTGCCCGTAAGCAGATGTACAGTAGGTCGACCGCAACCATACCTCCAGTTCGTCTATGGGTACAAGATACTATTTGTGATTGTCCAATTATTTAATCCCCGCTCATGGCGCGCTCTTTTTTTCCCCTAACCCTTTTTTCTCAGACGCCGGTTTAAGAAACGCCTTCCTCGATGGAATTCAATTACTTTGATTTTGTCGAACATGCCAAATGGGAAGTTGATCAAATTATGGACTTCTACAAGCTGAAACATCCTGGCCTCTCTGGTGAAAGTATCTTGGAGAAAATCGATTTAGACATCGAAGAAGCGCTCAACCTTGATCATACGAAGAAAAACAAGAGAAAGCTGGAGAAGTTGAAAAATATGAAACGAACCTGGAAGGTACTAATGAAGGGTGGGATTTTGGATTTTACTTGGGTTGGTAACTAATAGTTTTTTTAGGCTTACAAGGGACGACTTTTAGAATCATTCGAAAAAGTAGCTTCAACCGCAGCAACGTCTTTCTCAGGCGACAACAACAGCACAATATTAGGATCTGATATGGGTGGAAACAGAATCAACAATAATGGTCATATTGAAAACATAAATGCGATTAATATCAATGTAAGACAAAAAAAGATAAGACAATTTTATGGTCTACGTATGTTTTTGTAGAATCACAGCGACAACGAACCATTCGAATGTACTGCATCACCCATTCTGCCCTCGAATACATTGGATGAATTAAACACCTCATTTGGAAGTGAAGACTATCATCCGCAACGCACAAGCATCCACCTTTACAGGAATATTTCTTCATGGCCGAACTGCCCTTCTACTGTAAGTTGGATTGTATGATTCTATTTGATTTAATGTTGACTCATATATGTTTGTTTTTTATATTTATACATAGTGGATGGTTGGCAGCGAAGATGTCATAGCCGAACTCAAGGATTTTTATGAAGTATCAGTTCATCATGGATCAAATCACGGCAATATTAGTGACATGCGCATTTTGTAAGTTGGAACTCTCTGTATTCTCTCATCTCATGGAAGATATTTTTATTATTGTGTACATTTTTTATTGTCTGTATCTTCATAGGTCTCTACACCGCATATTTCCATTTCTTCTGGATAAAAGCCGATCAATCACGAAGTGTCTGGACAATCATGAAGCAATAATGATGGATCTGGAACACTTGAAAGTTGGTTTGCCTGTGGACTCCAAGGACGTGTCGGAATGGTCTATGTCTCTCACTGTATGAAAAACGATCAACAAAAAATTGGCAATTCTCCACCTTTTATATACATATATATATATTAATGATGAACTCTTTCTTTTTAGGTATCAAATTACAATTACACCAGTATGAAGAAGAAATGTTTTGAAATCCTGACCAAGGCCTACCAAAAAAACGACCCTGTAGACATTGTTGCTGCCAATATACTGAATACCTTGTAAGTTGATGATATATATATATATATATAAATAGAGGAGGAGGAGGGAATATTATACTGACACGATTAATGCTCCAAAATTTGATTTTTACTTCATCAAATAGGGCGCCGCGTGTTGTAAGGAAATGTGATAGCTACTTGGTTGAAGACTCGTTTGTACACTTTTATCTGGATATCATCTTGGACGAACTTTTCTCCACTAATGATATATTTTGTCAATCTTGGTAAGTCGCAGTAATTGAAAAGCCGCCATGATATTATTTTTTTTTTATTTTTCTATTATTTATTGATAGGGCGAACTCTTGTCTGGAAGCATCAAGTCAAATGAAGCCTGACTGGTTGTGCTACGTCCGTCCTTGGAATACAAAAATCGACCTGGCGTCATGTGAGGTGAAGGCTCCTGGAAAGTCAAGTTCTGCAGACGTTTCGGATTTTGTGAAACTTGGTGTGGAAATGAAAGCAATGCTGAACAAGTTGGTGGGGATCATTGGTATCGACGACGCGGCTGTATTTGGTATTCTGGTGGAAGGTAAGTAGCTTACAATAGAGACATAGCTATCGACTTATAGAACGACTTACACAATTTTATATTTTTAGGTTGCTCTGTCATGACGTTTACAATGGATATGAAAGGCCCAATTTACAGAATGGTTCAGCTGCAAAGCTGCGAACTCATCACGCAACAATCTAGTTTAGCCCAATTCCCCGTGCTCTTCCGATCGTTATTGCATGTGAAAAACCTGGCGCTGGCGGTGGCGAAGATAACAAAGGCAGTCCAATCGGCAAAAGCAAAAGGGAAAAGAACTCTAGACCAGGTGCCAAACTGGTGTGTTGACAATACGCTGACTTTGACGAAGCAACGAAGGACATCTGCCGAATGATCTGGAACATGCTTTCTTCTTTGCATTATATTATTGGCTTTTTTAGATACTTTTGATGAACTTTTGGCATATGATACCTATTGATATGATTATAGTAGCATTCCGTTTTAGTTTGATTATAGTGTATTTTAGTTTAGTTGATTTTATTTTACTATTCTGCTATTACACCGGATATTTTTTTATTTTTAACATTGATTATTAGGATAGCCCCAACAACTTCTTGCCCTGCCCGACATCCTTTTTTTGGAAAGCTGACATCTATCCTTTCAGGTACGACATTGGTTTTAAAATGTGCGACAAGCAATTCCGGAAACACTGCACAGCAGGCACGCGTTATAATTATACTTTTGGTAAGGAGAAAAGTTGATAACCGAGAATATAACTAGATCGAATTTAATGTCCGCCACTGTTGCTCTATATAAACTGAGGCAGGCGTTTATGGGCCATCGTCTTTTACGTATGATCAGACTGCACAAGGGTATGCAGCCGATATTGTTTTTCATAATATGTATTCATATATCTGCACTATATTATTAAGTGACAGCAAATGGAAGCACATATACATATATAAATGATGAGAAACGCAAAGCATTTTTCCTGTTCGACTCTTCTCCTCCAACTGTCGTGTTCCAACATCCTTTTCATAATGACCTAGCTATTGCCAGATGAACTTGTTCCAAAATTTTATTATTAAATGGGGTTTTCTCTTCTTTATCTCAGACCTGCAATAACTCAAATGTTGTTCGTGATGTTCTTACCGGTCCATCACGGCTCATCTCTACCTATTCATCATACTGATCATAAATAAAGCATAATATCACACCACTGGTACCTTTGGCTATTATGTGAAAACTTTTACTGTCGTAATTGCTGATTTAATAGAATTACTTGCTATAAACGACCTGATCGTAGTTTACAAAAACAAGAAAAGACTTTGAGCGAAATAAAAACTTCATTGAAGTCTTACTAACTTCTTCCACCCCTTCTTTTAAAAACTCTTTTCGGTTCTTCGCAAATACACTCCGTATGCACTCTCACTCATACTTAATACAAGTACTAAATAATGTCAAGCAGCAACTGTTGTAAAGCCCATATCAGAACAGAAAGCCCTTGTTTGAGAGCTCCATAGGACCTTGGAACTGGGGCTTAAAGTGAATGTGCAGTTTGATCTGATACTTCCGAGGAGTTGAGAGAGTTAAAACGTACTGTTCAAAGTATCAAGCAGGCGACAATTACATATTATATTAGAACAGATTGCAAAGGCAAATCTAAAGCATGATTCCCTACATTCCCGTAGCCTACGCATGAAATAGTGGTTTGAATAACCAGAACGTATAAACTATTTTAGTCCGGTTAATCTATTTCACTTGTTACACTTTCTCAGAATTATATAACTTACAACTCAAGCGAAATATGTTATCCTAAAGCATAAACACAACTGGGAAAAGAAAGAACATATTACTTTATCGAGAACATAACTATATCAAGTATAATTATAACATGCGCCCACTGTATTGACAATTTGTGAAGACGCGGGAAGAGGATGAAGTACAGTGGAGGGGAGAGACAAAAGTGTAGATCCTCCCCTTTGAAATTTGATGCTTTTTCGATAAATGTGCATACTTTTCTATCAATCGTCTTAACTTTTCTTCTCCTTTCTGCGCTATAATATTATGCCTACAAAGAGATCCACTACTGAGTAAAAAGAACTCATCATCACAATGCACAAAAATGGCGTTACTCCCACCGAAATCGCCAAGAACTGTGATCTATCTGTAAATTCTGTAAAAGGCATGTTGAAGCGTTTTCGTGATCGTGGAACTGTAGAGACGCTACAAGTCACTGGAAGGCCAAAGAAGATCTCAAAGAAGGATGCTAGGCATCTAGTGCAGACAAGCGAGAAACAACGTCGAAGCACACTGACGGAACTGACGAATCTTTGCACAGTAGCTGTCAGCAACCGTACAGTTCGACGTTGTCTAAACCAAAAGGCATACATGCAAGAATTGCTCGCAAAAACCCACTTTTAAAGCAGAAACACAAGGATGATAGGCTGTATTTTGCCAAGAAATACATTAACGCTCCTTGAGAGTTCTGGGAAAGGATCATTTGGATTAGTATTGTATAAGGCTTATAATGGGCCAGTGTTAACTGGACCGGGCCTTAGCTGGGCTGGGACAGCATCCGACCTGATCCCCAATGGGCCACTCTATTTGGTCCCAAGCTTGACCTAATTTCCAATAAACTCGTTGGTTGAAACTTCTGAATAACAATGACTTGTCGATAATTAGAGTACTTTTTGCATGTGTGACATTACATAGTTGAGAAATGCACAATGGAATTTGCATGACATTAGAAACGTAATTAAGCATACTACACGACTAATCGGATAAATGGGCCAGTTGGGTAAATGGACTGGTTACGGGCCTCGTCGGGCGATTTACGCTTGTAATATGCGGGCGTTATCTGAACCGCATATCTCAGCAATCTATATCCATCCTCTCATGACTGGCTCTTTTCTTGCAAACATCCTTCAAAAGCTGCTCATTGGGTAAGCCATTATCCACTCTATCTTCCGTCCGTTCTGACGCTCTTATCTGTTGGATAGTTCCAATATTGTGGCCGATGAAAATGCAACCATCAACAACAATCTACCGGATTACAAAGTGGACGTTTTTGAAGCATATGATATGAATATGCCTATACAAATATTTATGGAGAAATCAAGCCAAACAAGAACATCTCTTCATCGCTGCTGGTCAATGATTTTTACCGTGTTGCAAGGATCATATTATTGGTTTCCAAGTTGCAGGTAAATTGACCAAAAAAAAAAGCATAAGTTCAATTTTTTAAGGTCCGTCTATGCCATGCATCTCCAACAGGATCAGCCATATACGGAAATAGTAGCCATTGACAACTCCAGGAAGAAATCCCAACTGCTCAACTGAGCTGGTCGATTGGATGACCTGATGATGGTAGTCAAGATCCAAAAACGCTTTGTCCTCCGTCAATCGGCATCACCGACAATCTGCGCTGTTCGACGCAATCCCTCTGGTATGTCGGAAACCGTTCTGCAACCAAGTCCAACAAGAAGCGCAAAGTGAATCTGACACTTGGTGATCGAGATTTACGGTACTCCATCCACGTAACTAGCCATTTCATTTCCTTGGATGTCACCCACATCCTTATGTTCATCGATCAGCAGCTCAGGTGTTGTGTTAGTTGTTGACTGGCTGGCGTTTTTTAAAGGTTTTTGTCTTACGTAATGAGCGATCTCCATTGAAGATCAATTGACCTCTTAGATATCGGCGGTGTCCAAATCTCGAATTTTCAACTTGGATCTCTTTCGCTGGTTAGAGTGTGTACATCTTCTGAGATGCCATATGATTATAGAGATATCCAGCACACAACAATAAACCTAAAATCACACCGATCTTGTACATCCTCCCAAAGGTGGAGTGCTGTTGCATTTTTCCAGGCTTGATCGACTGACGACTAAGGCACTCAGACGCCCAGATAGTGGCGAGATAATTATAACAAGCGACAAGATATCAATGCGGAAAATCAGAATAATAGGATCTCGATGATGCCTGTGGAAAGTTTGGAGGCAATAATTCGTTGCTCGCTTCATGAAGGCTGTATCAAGAGTATGTTGAAATTCCACAATGACAGGAGGTAGATCGAGCGCCGCGGATTTTGGCTCCAGAACGGCATCTGAGCGGGCTCCATCACCCCATTCGCTGTTTCCGTCCACTCATAACGTTGGAATCCGTAACAAACCACCTTCGACATTAAATCGCTCCCTGGTCGCAGAGAGAAAGGAAGTGACACCAACATTGACAACCAAAGGAGAGGTCTAACCAACTAGAAATAAAGACGTTACTGACATCCCAGTGACATCCTCGACCTCGCCATATAGTAGAGCGCAGTAGTGGAATTCCTCCACATTCGCAGTTTTTTACTCGTCCAAGACTAAGTAAGATTGTTTAACAAATAGCAACTTTCTTTGTCTTTTTATATGGACTGCATGTTAATTAATCAAAATAGTAAACAGCTGTAACCTCGCTGACTTCAGTATGAAGGACTAGGTTTAGCAACATAGCTAACTGTTCATCGGTGTAGTGTGGATATGCGGCACATCTGTCCTTGCGAAGTGGCATAGATTCTGCTAGACTAACTGCTTCACCTACGTTGAAAAGCGCGTCATCTTCCATCTCGCTATCAAATAGTCATTTCATTTTCTTCTTCCACTACTGCGCTCTTTTTCTGAATAATTAACAGAGAATATTACATATCTTCTCTGTTTCGGCACTTAACCAGAATTTATGTGAATGAGAAACAAAACCGTAGAGATCACTCAACTTAAAGTCGTTATAAGCATCACTGATTCTGGTCGATAATGTCTTTTTCTCCAGAAATCTATGGCTTCAGAGCCTGCGACGACTTTACTTTTTAAAACATTGTGCTTTGGTTCTTTTCTATGCATATTATTAAAATAAAAACAAGTACAAATCTATCCTAAACTTTTAATCAGTCGCTCTTCTTCTATAATTTCATGCTGTCTAAGTTCAGGAAGGATGCGGTTCGCCAAGGCAATCTCATACACCTTGCTGTACGAATACATTGGGCCTTGGCCGTTGCCACGGTCCCATTCCAGTTTAAGCGCACTCTGGATCATCCGCAAACAGAATTCTTCTCGCAGAGGCTTACTTAGTGAGTTGCGTCGATAGTCGGATGCTGCGTCCCGAATGGCATCTCCCAATGTCTTTGGACTGAACAAGTAAGCGTTATAGATCTCTCGACTTGTTACTGTAGGCGTGTTGGTTTGTTTGTCTTTTGTCGCATAAACTCGTCGTACAGGTTCCGTCCATTCGCCTACTGCTGTAGGTCGGTCAATGAGAAACTCCTTCAGACCTCCTGCGCCGGTAGAGATAACCGGGGCACCAAAGACAAGGCCTTCCACCGCCACCAACCCAAAGCTCTCTGTGAGGCTGGGCACAAAGACAAAATCGGCTGCAGCGCGACAGAAGAGCAGATAGCGCCGTTGGTCAGCTGCAGTCGTTTTGAGAATCACATGGTCTTTGTAACGTTCTTGCAGTGATTCGACCCATTTCAGCGGGTAATTGTTAGGCTGCCCCATGATCACAAATCGCATATTATGTCTTGCAAAATGACGTACAGCTTCTTCAAACATCTCTAGACCCTTGTTGTACTGGATCCGACCAACAAACAGTACCACAGGCCGTTTCAAATCCTCCTCCGTCAAGAATTTCCGTCGGACTAGGAATCGCTTGGCCCGGTCCTTAGATGTGCCCACGTTATCGTCGCTCTTGGCAGACAAATGCCACGTCTTTCGATCGTTCGCTGCTCCCTGTTCCAGTGCCATTTGTTCCTTCACGTGCTCCAATGCATAATTGGGAAATCCTATCTTCAGTGATCCCAGGCGCTTGCTTGTAAAAGGACTCAAATAGTTGAAGTCCACGCCGTTCGTGATGCCAAAAAAACGATGCAATTCCGCCTTCCGTAACATACTTTCCATAACAAGCTCTTTCAAATAGAAATCCATGCGTCCTTCAATGATGTCTTCTGCCATGGAACGACTGACAAACGTTACGACATCAGCCAAATCAATCGCTAATCGCGACGAGAATAAGCGTTGGCCATGGATATACGGTTGCATCGACTGCACCGCTTCGTCCGTAAAAAAGCGGCGTACGTTGTTAACGGTATATGTGCACTGCAACTCGTCCAAATAATCGTGCATTGTGTAGACGATCGCAGGGGGTTTAGCACCTAGTTGACGCGCCTCCTGGTTATTACGCAAGTGTTTTGCTACCTGCGCATTGGTAGCTCCATGAAGATGGACGATATCCACATGCGGAGCCGGCCGAACAGGTGCAAACAAAGGCTCTTCGTCGACAGAGGCAGCCTGATGACTTAGAAAGGCTGCGGATGCTTTACTGAAGAATTGGTCTCGCCATTCGTAAGGGAGTCCTTTCACTGTCGAATAAATCTGAACAGAATTTCTTGCCCTGAACGCCTGCGTGAATGGTTTGCGGTTGCCTGGGCCAATCAGATACACCGTAATTGCTTCTGCTGGCGATAATACTACCGGTGCGGTTGCGTTCGTAGGAGGCGAGAGTGGATACAGCATTTTGGAAATCCGAAACTCCACCGGGACCATTCTTCCGCTCTTGTCACGAAGATCAACCACAAGATCCACCACCTTTTCCGTGTCGGATTTACTTCGGAGAAACGAGTAAAATGGCATCACCACGGACACGTTTAATTTCCCCGTCCGTTGCTGTGCTGCTGCGAGCGCTGTGACCACCGTACCCATGCCACCCATCGACGCTGCTCCAAACTCTTTCGTGACATGGTATATGGTGGTGCCGTCTGCAAGCACCGGCGGTGCACTTGTATTGAAGTGTATGTAGGGAACCGAAGGATACTGACGTAAAGCTATTCGAACCGGCGCTATTTGGTGGTAAGTCACTGCAGACACGACAGCAATGAGTATTGCTTCGACGAATGCAAGTAATAGGATGAAGCATAATAAATAATGCCACCATCGCCATTTCCTGTCGTATTTCGAAAAAAAGCTGCCATGAGAGTAGGGTAGAGAGAAACGATGATCAGAAAAGAACGATCGTCGAGATGACAAGAGATGGGGTCGCCGGTGTGTTGCAATAAGTTTGCTAGGTGCACCATAATAGTTAGTTTCGATGGGAGAGGTGAATGCCATTAGTCAATGAATGGAAAGAGGGTAACAATAATAATAATAGACATGAAAGGAAAGAAGAAAAGAGGTGACCTGTGTACGATCGCCACTACTACACACAGAGAACACACGGAAAGGTCCAATAAGCCATGCAACTCCAGCACAAGGTCACGGAAAAGAAATGCTTCTCCGTTTTTTGACTGGTTACCTGAGTCGGGGTGGGATACAGGTTTTACTGGGGAAATTGGCTCATTCGCATCTAGACTTTTGTTTCAGAGTAGCATTCGCAATCAGGTTTGCTGCCTGTCGCTATCTGAAGTTTCACAACGAGGGAAGGTAATTTGCCTGCAACATTGAGATATTACGCACGGTCTGGGATAATTAGGGATAGGAAGCGATAGAGATGCAAACATATGCTAGCCACTGACAATGATTTACAAACAGAATGCATGCTAGAACAGAGAAATCTGCTACCTCTAGGGTATCACCTACTTGAAAACTTATTCGCCGAAGCAATTATTCGCCTAGGAGGCCACATAAGATGCGTTAGAATAATAATTGGTTACGATTGTCCGATCCCGGTTTTACTAGCATTTACCAGTGAAGAAGAGCACGTTCCTTCTTTGAAAACGATAGACTTACCTCCTATAGAAACTTAAAACAACTCATACTACTATGCTGCAAGGAAGAAAAGGAAAGAGTAATGGCATTGTCGCAAAGTGTGCATAAGAATAGTTTTTCCCTTGTACTACTGTATCACAAAACGACAACTCGTGCTTTCTGGTTTACTGCTCGTCGGATCCTTCCCTAATGAATGCGACACTCTTTCAATGCCGTAGATGATACCTTCGGATTTGGATAGTGCCATTTTTGCGTCTTGTACAGCGTTCTTCAATTGGACCCACAGATAGGAGATACGGAGACAGGTGCGACGCCCAAGGTGTGCGAGACACGAGGGTAGAGGTAGGAATAGATATCACTGGAAATAGGTGGCGAATTGGAGCCAAAACGTCAACTCCACTTTCCTTCATAGGACATAGCTTGTATGGAGGTTTCGTCTCATCGTCGTTTGCTTTCCGTCGTACGCGCTTTGACGGTTACCCAGGGAGGGGTTCATTCGGAGTAGTAATCGTCGTGTCCGCACACACCAAAAGGTTTTTTTGCGTGACGTTTTTGTTCCTTTCTCGTTTGAACTCTCTTGTTGTTTGCATATGGCCCTGCCTCTATCACATCAGGTGGCATTCACGCCTCCAGAGATTGAGTACCTTGCAGAGAGGGAACCTATATCGATCATACCGACACACAAATTACCAAAACTGGAGTTCATCCAGGTTAGAACATTGAGATATTCCATGATTCCTGACTGAATCATGTTTTCACACAAAAAAAGCAAGACGTTGGTCCATTTCAACCTCCTTTGCGAACACAAGTTCCATTATGGGTTGCACTGATTATGAAACAAAATCGAAAATGTTCGATTGTTTGTCCAGAATGGCTCACAGTGGGCAAGTGTTCCTGTTTTCTTCTAAGTTACAAAACAGCTAATTCATAGGATTAGAATCTTTGAAAAAACGACTTGAAGAAGAAGAGGCGAAAGAGGAATTTAGCGCTTTACCTTTTCATTATATGGAAACGGCGCAAATGCTACTCGAAAGGTAATAATGAGGAAACATAACGCGTATCCATTTTTTCTCTTTTCTGACAGACAAAAGTGCGTCAGATGATGTACCGAATGCAGAACAGGTACGCACCTTATTGAAGGATTTACGTGAAGCAAGACAAGCCAAGGCGAGAATGGGTTTAGACGAATTGGATGACAAATGGCTGGGTGTAAGTCCTCTTTCTGGACAACAAGGAGCGCATGCACTCACAAGTCTCTCTTTTAATTAGATGAAGAATTTGTCCTTTATGGAGATCAACGAAATTAGACCATTTTATACACGCGCATTTAACGAGATGAGGAAACTTGCCGAACTGAAAAAATCCTAACGATACCAACTTTTTTAATTTATTCATTGCATCTCTTCTCCATTGTAAATAAAACTTTTTTTTCCTTTCAATAACAGACAAAAACAAATAAATAAGAGGCTCAAACATAGCGAGGTAATATTGAAAATGGTTGAATTGGTCGCGTATTCTCCAAATCTAGCGCATAGGATAGGCAATCTTTCGTTCGATCCAATCGTCCTGTCTTACGATAGATTTCACCAAGATGGAACCTACAATAAAGCCCTAAGTAAATCATAGCCAAAGACAAAAAAAAGAAAAAAGAAATTGGCTTCTTGTCTTACCATGCTTCTGCACAATCCCAACCGTTACCCTTGGTAACACGATCCAATAGCCCTTCAGCAATTTCCAGTTCTCCTTGTTCTTCGTATGTTTTTGCTAACCACACACGACATTCGACATCATTGGGTTCAGCAACCAACCCTTTCTGGAACGCCGCGATGGCTTGTTCTGTATTATTTTCTGCAAGTCGCAGACGTCCAAGCAAACACCATACGCGAGCACTTGTTGTCCATTCCACCTTTTCTGCTTCCTCAATGGCTTTTGATGCCTCCTCCAACTTTCCCAGCTTCAAAAATGACGTGCCAGATAATAGCCATAGATTGGACATGATACGCTGGAATCGTCGACGTCGCAGGCGTGAACGTGCGCTTGGACGTACTATGGGCTGAGAAACAGATCGTGTACTAGCCAAAGATGGCGTTGCACTTTGGAAGGATGCCATGGATGTACCAACATAGCTTGTAGCATGAAGATCTGGAAAGAGTGGTTAACACAAGAATAAAAGAGACCTGCCGTTTCTCAATTTATCACCTGTATTTCCTTGACTGCCGCCACTGGGAAGATCACCTTCACTCAATGTGCCCGAATCAGTTGCTTCTTTTTTTGTCTTGCGACCGCTGCTTCTTGAACTAAAAAGATGAAGTCCGTGGTGCTTTGGCGTGACGGATGCCGTTTCCAGTCTGTCTGTTGTTGTCGCTGGTGCAGCTGTTGCTGACAACACTGATCTTTCCGTCAACGTACCATTGCCATTTAGGGAAACGCGAGAACCGGCTGCTTTTTCAGCGAGGATGCTCAGGTTTGTTGAATTGTGAACATTATCGTGTGATCGCGAGGCCGACATAGGGGTCTGGTCGGCCCGTTCATTTCCCATGGCACTGCTACTTGCGCTGCGTCCTCGGCGCCTTTGCTCGGCTAACTGCATCTCGCTCAGATTGCCCAAGGATCCCGAGATAATCATACCATTTCGCATAGCCTCACCAGCAGCCACTTCACCGTTAACATTGGTCGCACTTGAACTTGTATCAGCAACCGCAAGTCGTCCGTAGGATGCAAAAAGTCCTTCTTGCGACTCAAGCGCCGCGTCAGGACCCTGAATCACTTCCAACAGCATCGTATGTGTTATCTGTAGTAGCAATTGCTGCTCTGCATCTTCGTGGCTCATCGATCCATAGCCGCTAACACTTGTTTGGCTGTCAAACGCCTCGTTACTAAATTCTTGCAGACCCATTTCACACGTTTTTAATGCTTGGCGAATATCATTTTGTGCAGGGCAGGAGCAAACAAGCGTCAGCAGATGCCATGATGGAAGGTGTGTCGGATTCGCCTGCAATGCTTTCATGATGGATTGCAAGGCTTGTCCAACATCACGCATATCAGCTTGTTGTAACGCAAGTTGGTAATACGTTTGCCACACATCAGGTCTCATCTCAATAGACTGCGTTAAGAATGTCAGAGCTCTTTCGTGATACCTTGGTCGTACAACAGGATCGCAAGCTAGAACAATCAGTGAGACATGTTGGTTCTAACTCAAAGAAGAAGGCAGGAACTTACTTTGACATGCCAACATGCTGTAAGCAACTCCAACTGCGCAATAAACTTCAGCATGCAGCCGTGTCCATTTAGATTCGTCCACATAGTCCTTGGATAGCTTTTTAAGCATGGTTCTCGCCATCTCAGCCATCTCAACTGCACGGATACCCGTCGCAAGATCTTTGCAGTACATTTTGATCGCTTTTAGCAAAACGTTTAGAATATCGATTGTTAATTCCTTTTCCGTGCTGCGCTTGGATGCCATGGAGCGTTCCTCGTTCGGATCCAAAACAACCTCCTCCATGTCTTTTGTCACGGCTGTTGGTAATGGCATACTGTTCCCATTAAGATAGGTTACCAATGCTTCGCCGTCATTCCGTGACTCTTCCCACTCTTGTGATATCAAACCAACCAGGTATAGGTACGAATGTAATGCATGTTCCGCCTCATCATATTCACCCAGGCGGACCAGTGCATGAAACAGGTGACGGGTAATGCGCGGGGAATTGAAAGTCCTTTGCGCTGCTCTATCTAACGCCTGATAGAAAGAAGCATCGTTTACTTTCATGACCCTCAAAAGTTTCTTTTCTGTCCTTCTATCTATCTAACCTACCTCGATGAATCCTCGAAGATAAGGCGCTGCATTGCCAATGAGTTCAAAATCGGTTGCAAGTTGATCCACAAACTCCAACAACAGATCATTATTTTGGCCCGTACGAGGAAAAGAGGAGACTGCGTAAAGCATTCTCTCATAGGTGGCATGAAGCTGAGTAATTTCCACTGCAAACATCTGCGCTTCGAGGGATGATGGTTCGTTGTATCTTGTTTAAAGCTCTCCACTTTAGCATGGTAACATCCACATCACTGACCCAAAAATAACAATACTTTACCCGTTCATATCCACGGCAGGAATATCTGTAGGCGGGGTATAATCATTCCGTTGATAGGTACCAGATACAAATTTTAGTGTATAGCGCGTCACCACCATGCGTTTGTGAATACGCCAAGAAAGTGGCTGTGTACTGGTCACTTTCTGGTAGGCACGAAGAATATCTAGCGTATGTGCCACGTTCAATGGAGAGCTGAGGAAATCGCAATAAGCGAACACAATCCCAAGATTTTGTGTACAAATGGAAGAACTTACTCGTCGTTCAAGGCTAGTAATGCTCCTCTGTAAAGCGCCTCTTCGGCCCAGTCGACTAGAACACGTTCATGAATATTGGAGGCTTTGCTAAGCAAGTCAACAATTCCTCTATGGCTTTGCAAGGCCAGCTCCACGTTGCCAGTCATTTCCAAAGAGATGGCTGAATAATAATAATAATAATAGTAATAATAATAATAATAATATCAGATCATGGATTCACTTCAGCTCAAGTCAAGTCAGACCTTTGATTGCTCTTGCTTGCAAAAACAAAATCGATCCGTACCCCGTACTGACATCACTCGAGTCAAATGAAAGTTGCTCCACAATTTCCAATGTTTTGTGAAAATCACCACACTCGTAATAGGACCTTGCCAACACAATTTTCGCGAACTATACCAATACAAAATAACACGCATAAAAAAGACTTGTTCAACCATTGGGATATTCCAATTTTGGTAGAAGAGGGGGAGGGGAAAAACAAAACGAACCTCCTTGTGTGAGCTAATCTTTTCTGACGTATCTGGCATTTGAATAGCAGATGTCAGTGTCAGTTGAAGATGTCTAATTTGTTCGACGTCAAGGCGTTTGGTCATGGTGATTCTGTCAGGCGAATCCTGCCCAAATGTAACGTTTGTCTGCGTTTTGCTTGCTATTTGTGACAATGACGCTTCCGCCACTGCAGTCTGTTCCAGAACTTTAACAGGGATAAGATGATCAGCTAAGAAGAGTACAGCTTGCTGTAGTCCCATTCACCTGTGCCGTCCGGGTTGTATTTCTTATATCGCCTTGCCAACTCGCCGATGGCCTGCCAATTCCCTTTGGAGCGGGCAAAGTCCAGTTCTTTTGCAAGTTGAGCTGCCTTGGGTGTCATCATAGCAAGGTAAAACGTGTCGATCGAGGAAGTCTGCCTTGGAAAAGAAAGAAAAGAAGGTTAAACTGCTGGTTGCGTATAACCCGAAATTGGCAAGCGACCGACTGCAGCGGACTTTTCTGTCTTCATACGCCTCTCTGCCCCCGTCCTGTGCGCCATGTGCCTTGAGTGGCTTTTATTTCCTCCTTGTCATGGTCATGCGAAGAGTCATTGGACAGCGATCATTTTATGCAGGTGCTACGTTGTATAAACGCACCTCAACAACCCCAAGAAGCATATCCCCAAATACATCGCATTTGGTCACTAGTGACAATAAAACCTTTCGGTTGATTACATTCCCAAAACAACCTCCAGTACCAAAGGCACAACTCGATTTGGCTAACAAGACATTTATGCAACCTATTCGCTTTATAAAAAGTATATCTTCTGCCAATCAAGTACCTGATCGCGATTTACCCGAAGTATGTCTATCTATTTATGCATGTCACAAAGGCTACACGTAACGAAAAACTTGTCGTGTTTTAGGTAGCGTTTGTTGGTCGAAGTAATGTTGGGGTACTTGTACCAAGATAAAGGAACAAGTTTAGCCTTGCTTACTTTCCTTAGAAATCAACCGCGATCAATCAATTGGCAAATAACAGCAAACTGGCCAAGACGTCGAGCAAACCGGTAATGTGTTACATACGACACTAGCTTTTTGTTCTCGCTTATGCCAAAGCTGTAGGGTCATACACGGCTATTGAATTTCTTTGACGTTGCCGGGAAATTTACCCTTGTCGATATGCCCGGCTACGGTTACCGTTCCCGTGAAGAATGGGGCAATTTGATTTTCGACTACTTGTCAAGCAGATCGCAGTAAGCTTTTTTCCTCCGCAATCATTTATGCAACAGTCATGCTAATTACTGCTACGCGAACACAAAGATTAAAACGCCTTTTCATCCTTATCGATCCTACAGCAGGAATTAAGGATACAGACCGGCAATTGATGAGCTATTTGGACGAGCACGGGGTTTCTTACCAGGTGATTCTCACGAAACGAGATAAGCTGAGCAGCGCAGCTTTCGAGGAATCAAAAGCCAACATTGAACAATTTCTCACGAAATCTGCAATCTGCTGCTATCCACAACTATTGGCCATTGGTAGACGACGTAGAAGTAAAAACAATGACGAACAGGTGGCCAACGATTTAGCACACGTACGTTGGTCCATCCTCAATGCCGCCGGACTACTATCGCCCACTAGAGTAACCTCATCTTGATGAAACACTTGCGTCCCAACAGACCGCTTCTTTTCTTTTTATTACTACGTACTATCATTTATTTATTTTTCTTCTTCTTCGCAGCTTTTCTTTCTCCTTTTCTTGCTTATGAACCATTTGTCGCCATGCGAGGCTTACAATCATTTTCACCCAGTGTTCGGATAAAGATCGCATCTGGTGAGTGGTCCCTTTCGCCTTCATCAAATGTGTAACTACTGGCCACCGCCAGCAATTTACCGTCATGGCTGAATGCCAAACTCGAAATTTCATCAGGGTAACGTGGGAACTGCTTGATTCGTTTTCTATGGACGCCATCCCAGATGCTTACCACACCATCAGACCCACCTGATGCAAACGTACCGTGACTATAATACAAAATAAAAAAAACAATTTGAGTACTATGTAACCATTTGGAATGGTTGACTTACATAGGATGGAATGCCAACGCATTGACAGGATAAACCACTTCGGTGTCGTTAATTGTTTGTCGGTGTGATTTGAATGCGTATTTCTTAGCCTGAGCTTCAGGAGACATATCGAAAAACTCTAGAGCGACGCGTCCCTCGACAGAGCAGCAAGCATATCCTTAAAAAGATTATACCATCAGTGCAACCTCTTTTATAACATACGCAAAATTGCGCAAAACGCATACCTTCTCCGTTAGGCATGCACCGGATGGATCGTAGCATGTATCGAAGTGTAGCCTCTCTTGTCTGCCATGGCTCCTTCATATTTCGTGTATCGTATACGTGAATTTGTCTGTTCGCCATCGCCACGACAAGGAGATGGTTTTGTAGATCCATGCTGAACACCTTTCGTGGTAAATCGTGGGTACTTTGTAGAGCTGTTGAACTGCGTGGATCCCATACACGGAGCGTTTGATCCCAAGAACCAGTATACAAGCTATCTATAGGATGTTTTTCCCTGTCACAAACGAGTTCGCCAACGCGCGTTTATCGCGCAAAACAGATGGACCTACTTGTTTCTGATTCCCAACAAGTACTTCTAATCGCTTCTTTGTGTTCACCAAGTACTGTTTCCGTCTGCGTTTCAAGATCCAACCTGTAAGTAAATCCAATGAGTTTTGGCTGCTGACTTCGGAAATCCATGACACTTGCATTCTGACGTGTTTATCTATTCCTCCACTGTACGCATGTTTAGCATCGCCAAAACATGCATCGAGCACGGGTCCTTTGTGGTCGAATTTTGCTTGTACTTGGTTGAGTTCCACATCGTAGAGGCGCACGGTCTGTTACACGGATTAGAACCGGGACACACTTTCCAAAGCTGGTGCTAGACTTACTGTATCCCACGAAGAAGCAAGCAGGTACTTTGAATCGGTCGGGCAGAATGAAACACTCGACACGCCATCCCGTGGTGGCTCTGCAATCTCGTACTGGGCCGATGTGTGATCCTGCATGGCGAACACTGATGCTTTGTGAAAACGATTCGGGAGGAACAAGAAAAATGTGCTCGCCTGAAAAAATGAATTGCAACGTCATCATTTGGGAACTTGAGGCGGGATTTCCGCCGATCTGGTTATGATTTTGAACGAACGTTTGCATCGAACAAGCATAACGCTGCGATCAAGTCGAATAAATTCCATGCTGGAAGTTGATGCCTTTTCGCACTGGGAAGGGGTTTGTTTTGCGTTAAATTGCGTCTGTGATGGTCTGTCGGAAGCAGTAAAAATGTCAGGTTCCGCCCAAAGTTATCCATATCGAAAAGCACGCATGAATTTGCTTTTTTTTGGTTATGCTCTTCATAAAAGCATCCCGATAAGGATGTTAAATCTTCATCACATATAAAGAATCATTCATGTCGTTTAACTATCAGTTAGCCTGCATTACCATCAGACAAAGGCGATGGATCAATAGATAGGAATAAAATGGAGGATCTTTTAATAGGCGTACAGTAGTACAGAAATCAGCCGAAATTCTAATGTGAAATGGTCAATTCTTCCTTTCAAGATGAATTACCACAACCTGAATGCCTTTGCAGTCTGGAATGAAAGGTGGCCGTTTACGTAAATTGATTACACGGTCGGAATCCACCAAGCAGAGTCTAGTCGTATTTGCCAGAAATCACATAAACTTGCTGGAACACCTTATTGTCAAGGTGCATAGAAAATTGATGTGTAGTGTGCTTGACCTATCTATAAAGGTCCTTGGAATTTGTTGCAAGGGGCAGACAGCTCGGCTTTCTTAGAGCGTTCTCCTTATCGACTGCTGCTGTCGAAGTCTTTCCTTCATTTTGACAGATTCCTAATGATCATAGCAACTACGATTCGGGAACCTTAGATTGCAAGTTACGTAAAGCACGATCTATCTTAAACTGAACTTAGAGTCTTACTTTACTATGAAGCTTGTTGTTGAAGTGCAGCTTACGTCTTCTAAGAAAAGTTATACAATCTTGCTGTATATAACCCCCACTCGGGTCACCTATGTTTCATGCCTGTAAACACCCGTCATATATAGCAGAAGTAATTCTCCAACTGCTAACTATTGGTACATTCAGTATTCTTCCGTGTTGGTACACCGTATGGGCTTCTCGTTAGTCGGTGTAGTTTCTCTTCACACATTCTTCTTGGTCTATGCTACACTGTTCCCCGTTCGCGGTGTGATAGTAGCAGGATTGTTAATGCTGTGCCACTGAAGCCAACATAATTACTTAGTGTATCAGATGCGGGTTGGCATGAATCAGTGCTCACCTGCAGGAAGGTTTCACCATAGGATGTAATCAATCTGCATGGTTGTGCCTGTAAATGTTTGTACACATATGCAATGGGCCCTGTCATTAGCTACTAGCACTATTTACAGACGTTTGATAATAGTGGAAGAAGTTGTGAAAATGACATCCTTTTAAGCGTCTTTAGAAGAAAATCTGGCGCAATATTTACCATGATTCAGCGCAAGTTGAATTGCAACATTGCAGAGCTAAGTACGTTTTCTGATGCTCATTTATGAGAGAGCAGCAGGCACTGACTTCAATGAGTTCGGGCTGACGTTATTGTCAAATTTAAAGAAATATAACTACTGACGTTAACGCCTAGATAATTTAAGATTGACGCCAAGTTGTACGAAAAACATCCGTGGTCCTTCATGGCTTCCGTTCGTCTATATTGTACAACGAAACAGCAGATGAAGTACACATTTTAGAATCTCTGCAAAGCGTTATCATCTAAACTAATCACTCCTAGTGGACTATATTATTTTTCCTTTTTACTGCGGACTGCCGGTCCAAGGGGCGGCACTAGTCCCCATCCCTACATAATTATTCTTTCAAAGCGAAAGGGCAATAAAAACAGTACGACACATTAATTACTGCGGATATCTCACACTTTGTATATGGGCAGCCTGTTAGTTCTATGCAATGCAAGCTGTGGTTTTCTCGCCAACCTGGTATCATTGACGCAAGCTTGAACTTGAGCTCTTTGAGTGAGAGAGTTAGGTTGAATGTTCCCATGGAGCCTCAATCACTCCAATATGCATACGGCTATAGAAAGTAAATAGTTATTTTGCTTCCACAAATGAAAACCATGCATCAAAGTTGATGATGCATGTATCTGGTATAACAAAGATTCAAGACTTAACATGAAGCGCTGCTGTTTTGTTTACTGCAATCATACTTTGTACGCTGTAGCTGACAATGAACTTGCTCTCCCATACATTCAAAAGAGATAGAAAAAGAAAAGAAAGGTTAAAGTGAAGGTATATAATATATATAACACAAGGGCAAAAGCAGGCGAAGAATTACATTTGAATAAGTATGAAATTGCAATAAGCGTAATCTGACTGGCCAATGAATGAAAACTTGATTTTTTTTTCCAGATAGCTACTGGGAAAATTTCATCCTTTCGCTATAAGTTTACCCAATATTTGAAAGTAGACGTGATTGTATTACTGAAATGTTTGGAACACCAGGTTCCGTCTGGAAAGAGAAGACCGTCAGGACTTTTTAGATTCGACAAATAATCAACAAATAATAGTACCTTTGGTTCTGAGTAAGCGGGCATAATGTCCACTGCATCCGACCCTGTCACAGAACAACGGAAAAATCCGCAGTTCTGCATGTGTTTGTTCAGATGATAGACTTGGCGATCATTTGTTCTCTTACCTCTGACCATGGAGATCGACATGCCCAACAAAAACAGAAACCACACAGAGAGCAATCTACTTTGTTACATCCCTCATCGCGGTTGATCATAATAAAACAGTTTGGACATCGACGACTGAAGAATGGTTTAGATTCATCTGATAACGTTTCATAAGAAAAGAAAAAAGGGAAACTCACCTGTTCTTGAGCTTCCACCTGACAGTATCTAGTATTTCTGGCGGTTGAGACTTACTATCGACTATGTTTTGCATGTTCTCCTCGCACGTTTGGCCTGGATGGGTGTCATACCCACACTGCAGACAAAATGTCAGATGACACGTGGGACTAACAACAGGCTGAGTCGTAAGCAATAATTTTTCTTTTTTTACCAGTCGATGGAGGGAAAAAAGGAAATATGTGCAAATTGAAGTTTCTTCCATGTCTCTGGTTTCATATCAAGCTGAAGGATCTGCCTCGAGATTGCGAACACGCTCTGCTGTGATACCACTTCCCCATGCTTTTCCATGAACGTCATCAATGATTTCATTGTTTTTTGATATGTATCAAGCAACGTCGAGTTTCTCCATTGCTGCCGACTAAATACTTTAATCATGCGTTGGATGGCAATGTGGGTTGAGTCGTTACTGTGATAATCTTTCAGGGGGCATAGCGCTAAAAGCTCCGCCATCAGGTCGTGGATACGTTTTCCTCGACTATTGCCAGCGTCAGTCTACCCCGTTCTGTTACGCTGATATTTCGCCACTTGCTTACCTGTATAGAGCCTTCGGTTTATATTCGCATGGAGCAACTTCTGTTTCGCACTGTGGGCAGCAGCGTGTGAAGCTCCGATATGGTCGATTAAAGCGGTTGTACTGTTCCACCACATTGGCTGGTACGAATTTGCTCCATTCACTCTGTGGTATATAAATTTGGCACACTGGACACCTGACTTTGGTCACACTGAGACCCCACGAAGAGACGACGACCTCAGTGACATATCTAAGTTGAGAACAGAGGAAGGAAAAAAAAAATAAAGCAAATGTAAGGAAATGGTTATGCATGGAAATGTCGCAAAATGCCAAGACTTTTTTCTTTGGAAACAGTGACAACTCTCATTCTAAGCATTTTCTCTTACCTGCGAAAACAATCAAGACAATACTGATCACGGCAGTACTCTAAACATAGATCCAGTCTGGCATCGAAACATATCGAGCAGCGTTCGAGCCAGTAGTCCATGTCTTCGCGGCCTCTCCGAGAAGAAGATGTGTCATTATCGCGCTCCATAAGTAATAAATGTGGGGAAGGAGAAGAAGATGAGTGAGAGGTTGTGTGATGCCGGCGGTGTTGACCTGGTGAGGGCTGGGATGGGGCCATGTGATTAATAAATATGCCGAGCAGGCTGGATACGAATGCTGTGAAAAAAACAACTGGAAATAGCAGTAGACAGGTAAAGGCTGTGCAAGCATGACGGAGAAACAGAAAAAAAGAAGATCTAATAAATGATAAGGAAGAAATGAAGGTAGGATATAGATAATCAATGAAAATTGTCGACGTTAAACCAATGGCAGTCATGGTTTTCAACTGCGCGCTTGCTGGTGCCTTGTAATTGTTGTATATCATGTTTCAAGTCAGAAACACGACATCAATCTATCCTTTCTTCCTGTTATCGTCCTGAAGTTGCGATATTAACAGAGACTGCTGGATATCCGTTTTTCAAAGGAGGTCTGAAAGCTCTTTGAAAAGACGATTACAAACAAAAGGATAAAAAGAAAGCTAAAGGGGCTAATTGTGAGCAAAAGGGAAGGGGAAAGGAAGAAAGGCAAAAAGGGAAGAGACCTATCGATATGAGAATGTGCTGCATTCAAGTGACTGCTCCGATATGTTGGGATCCTAAGTTAAGTACCTGTTCGCCTCTTAGTTGGTTTCTTTTTTCGTCTGCAAAGCAACTTGCTCCACATTTTATTTATACGTCGTACTAAACTATGTATACAACATCCGACTCGGATGCACCGACTAGGTAACTTACTTATTTTAGTGCCACATTAGAACCAAACCGCGCAAATCGATTAAATACATCTCTCTTCACGCAATTGGGACGATTCGGGGAATCAATATAAGCTGCACTTTGCCAATCAAAATACACACCTTCGTCAACCAATATGGCTGGTTTGGCGATTGCCCTCCGCAGTCAACAACAACAACAATAACTCGGCTACTTTGCCGAAGAATATAACGTCTCTACCTGTGACCTTGCGACAATTATATTTCATATTTTCATGAATTCCGCATGATTACGCTACTTCGTCATAATGAAATCGCTCAAAAATGACAGTTGCAGTTTTAGCGAATGGCGGAGTTCAGGGGAACTTTGCGGTACGTCGCTAATGCAGAACGCCCTCCTTATCAGATTTTAACACGGACTTTTATCTGAATGATAGCGTCGAAAGTGTTAAATAGAATTTAGATACATTTCAGCGTCACTGCAAAAGTGTCTGTTCCCCGTCCCTAAGTTAACTTTTGGTGAGAATTCCGTGTTAGGGACACATAGGGGTGTCGGAATTGAAAAAGAAATGGGCACGCGCAAAGCTAAAAAAACCTAGTGATGCACTCGTGCAAAAGCTTGTTCGGTAACGCATTCTTTCTAAAAAGTCCAAGTCTCAAAAAGCAAACAAGATGGTGATCAGCTAGAGACAAGTAGTCTAGTATCTACTGTGGACTACGAGTGCAACCACCATGTGTTGGAAGACATCATGACATCATAGTAAAAGCTTGCCTTTTTTTCTTCTGCAGGAAATCATCCGGAATACTTCTGCATCAATTCTAAAATAGTATCAGTCCAAATGGCTGCTGTTTTAGAACATGTCAACTACATCAAGACAAATTTAAAATATTACCTCTCTCGACAGCTTTACATATCCTGTCCAATAAAAGCTAATTGATTGCGTTACCATAGTGCAGCGTTATTTACGTTTATGCGCATATTAGTATTTTTCATTTCAGTTGCTGAAGTAAGGAATTTGTCATTTCCTTGTGGTATTTTCTATGATGCAACTTATTTGTAATTGCCAACATTTCGGCTGTTTCTCATACTGGCCAAGATCTCATATCTCATTGGGGAGATATATCAAATGAAGCGCCTCCAGTGGAGTCAAGTATGATATATTGCGTATGTATAACGCACCCGAGAATGATATCAGTTTGTCAAGCCTTCTGATAAATCACTGTAATAGTGAAACAATAAAAACCAAGGTCTTCTTCGAATCTTCTATTTATGAATAAAGCGTTCTCAAATTGCATAGTCATCGTAACAAGAAAAGGAAAAACACCCAAATGCAGTAATAGTCTGCTCTACACCATTGTCCCGACAGTCATCATGCAGAGAAGGTACCCCAGAAGATTATACTGACTCTATGTATTGCTATATCAGCAGTAAAATACTGAATTGGGAATCCACGTTTGCGTCAGATAAATATTATGAGACATCCAAGCCAAATAATTTTAGCACTGGAGAGTGATGCGCCTTGGCGTGAAGAAGTGGTTCATTTGCGTTAATCCAAGAAATAGTTCGCGCCTGGGTAACCTCAGTTTTGCATTAAAGTGCTTCACCGATGCTTTTTCGGTATTCTGCTGGAAACACTAAAAATGTCTCAAGATAAGGCAAACGTTCCATTGAAGCAAGAACATTATCTTTGCATTGAGGTACTTCAGTGATCGATTTCCCAATATTCTGTTGGAAAGCAGTAAAAATGTCTCAAGATAAGAAAAGGTTTCATCCAAAAGTGATACGTGTTTAAAGGCACGGATGAATCATTTTTAAATTCTTTGGCTCTGTTTTTCACACAGGCATCCCCGGTAAGGATGCCAATTTATATACATACAGGATTGTTCATGTTTCTATGTCTATTCTTTAGCCTGCAGGATCTCTGTCCCGAACCGTCTCGGCTGTGGTGTAGCCCCTTGTTCATCACCACGTAAGTAAATGTTGTCACACGCGGCCTCGCTCCAACTTCCACAACAGAATCTCGCGAGACGTTGCATCACTTCAAGTCCTCTGCACGGCGTCAACACCCAAACTGGCGCTTGCGCCAGTATAATCTCCACTGCCGCTCCCATCGCGTCAGATGCGGGGCAGGCTGCCGTCATTGGGCGTCTATGCCCTTCGGGGATAAGTGAAATGACACCAAAGTATTTTCCATTTACTAACCGCGAATGAATTTTTATGCTGCTCAAACAAATTTTGCGTCCATCTGGGGACCAAGTTGATGTAAGTGGGATATTATTTTATCGCCAATTTATGTATTGATAACCGCGTATTTCATCCCTTATTTAGCGCAAATCTGGCTCTTAATGGACGCAAGATTTACATAGAGTAGCGTTAAGATACATTCAATAAACAGTATGCAGGAAAACCAAATAATCAGTATGTCAAGAGATATGGGCCCCGGTTAACGGTAACTAGAACGTGGTCTCTGAAACCATTCCCTGGAAATTCTAAGCTAGCATATCTGAGAGGTGTATCAGCTCATAGTCTTATCCAGTGGGACAGCCCAATGGGCTCTCAAAGAAACAAGTTTTAAACACCACGCATACAAATGGTCAAGTAGCAAGTCTCCAGCGATAAGGTACCGCTGTCTGCGTTTCAATTGTATGTGATACAACAGCGGGTTGCTTTTCGCGCTCTTTGATATTCCATTGGATAATCTGTGGATTTCGCATGCTGAAGACTATAGCATACCCAGATTCAACAACAAAACAGACGAAACAAGAGAAGGAACCATAGATTTTTGAGATCTTTGCTTAAAGGTTACTTTTATCAATATACTCTTCTGCAATGTGTCCCGGTTCAACCTATTTTTCACGATCGACGACAGCATATTGCTGCATGTAATAGAATAGAGGTGACGCGGAATAGCAGTGGAAAGTCGGTGGGAGCAAGTGTAAGGCACTTGTAGTTGTCTTAAACTATTGATTAATTTATCTAGTTCCCATATGGCGGAACAATATTCAGTGTGCAGACGAATCTTGCAGTAGCAGACCCATCCAGGAAGAAACTAGAACAGCTCCATTTCCTTAAATGGTAAAGTGCCGATACATTCATCACTATAGCATGTGGTTACTGCAATGTTGTTTTCAATGTCGATCCTGTGCATTGGGATCTAAATACATCCCTGAATCTGGCTAGTAACGTAACATAGATGCGAAATTCTTTGGAGCTATATCATATTCCATTAATTTATTGATTTTGGCGTAATGGTAGGTATCAAAACTGTTATTAGCTGTTGCTGCTGTGGTGATACTCTTCAATGACTGTGTACGGATTTGGTAGATAAAACGGACGAAGTCAATGAAGTGGGTGATTGGCAGAGCGCATGTAAGAACAACTACTAAGAGCCTTTTTACTGAAACAGCAGAGTGGATCATTAAAAAACCTGGCGAAAGAACGGATAAGGGCTCTGATAGAAAGACCCAACTGGTGTCGCAAGCATTTTGAATATGTTACGACGTAATCACGCAAAGGGAAAGTGTATGCCAAAACAGATAAGGTAGACAAGAACAGTGTCACACTCAGTTTACACCACGGGAAATGACCTGTAACGACCTTCAAAATATCTTGGACAAACACAAGATGCCTTCGACAAATCTTACCCATTCTTGGACATATCTAAACTAACTTGAGCAAATCTGCGGAAATTTTACATCCAAAATGTTGGACAAATCTGACAAAGGGGTTAAAACCAGAGATCTGTCCAAAATGTTGACATGAGTTTAACTACAGATCTGCTGCAGATTGTTTCCCGTAGTGTTAGGACTGACCAAAAGGAGATGACAATAGCATTCGGCGTAGAAGCGAAGAACTCTGTAATAAATAGAAATATGCCCAATATCCAGGCGAACGGCACCATGCAGGTGACGGCTGCCACGAAGGACAATATCAAGAAATATCTGATCGCTCTCTAGAAAAAGCAAAAGAATCTGTTGCAGATCTCCTAGATACTTGGTATTGTTATGTTGCTGTAAACGAGGGAATGTTTTGGGACTTTTATTCATTGTGAGTTAAAAGGTACAGATTACAAGAGAATATTAGTCATTACGGTACAGTACAGTACTACGATTAACTGACCGATGGGAGTTATAATACACTTGCCGTTAAATATGATAATTTTTGCGAACTACATTTCTTCAGCCTCCATTTGGATTGCATAATCCGATCAAGTCGCCAAACTGGCTGGAACACCTTCAAATCGTGAGAGACATTGATATGAAATTCTAGATTTTTGCTGCTGGTTGATGATCCTGGCAAACCCACAATATCATAGCGTGGGATTCAAAAGCCATACCTTCACAGTATCTCGATCCCGCGCTGCTGTAATACATCATAGAGTACGCACGTTCCGTTTACATACTTATGATTTCATAGTTATACAGTGAACACTCGCTAAGTTGACAGCTTCTGTCACTCATGAAATCTTGAAATCTTGAAGTCAGCGAGGATTGAAGTTTTACTAGAGCTCTGACAAAGTCTGTATCTCGGCTACGTGTGAATCAACATGTTTAGAGAAGGTACGATATGGTGCAGCGCTTAAGAATTGTAGGGCACTGTCAGTGAACTCGGTTTTCTGGACTCAACAAGTCTTATCGTGCATATACCTACTATATAATGTTGAGGAAAAGTGAAAGGAAGAACCAGAACCTCTGCATTACCATGCATCATCGGACGAGCGATAAAAAACAATTGGTCCATTGTCTTATTCAGGCAAAACCACTTCGGACGAATACTATCCCTATTGGATCAATCAATACATGAGGAGAGTAAACAAAAAGGAAAAGAGTGAAGTGACCCACATTGTGGATACTGAAGGGGGTTTACGTTTGTAAATGCTAGCATTCACAACCTCTCATTTTACCAGATTGCGAGCCGCTTCTACGTATTCAAACGTAGCTCATCATGGCATGTGGAACTATTATTAAGTACGTCTGATGCATTGGATAGAGAAGGCAAGTATTTCTCACTATGACTGCCTTTTTAACGTGTTAAAAGATAACATATTTGGATATGTGAGAACTATTTGGGGAACGCTAACCCTTGGTCATAGATCTCTGTTAAAGCAATTACTATAGCGGTCCTACCACTTTGTTTCTAGTCTTTCTTTGATCTAAAGATGAGATGTGATCGGTGTTCCAACGTAATCTCTGTTCCTTCCTATTATGGATCATAATTGTAGGAAAGTATGCTATGTATACTATGATGACGAATACACGGGATTTCGGCGTATATGGAATCATACTTGAAATCTTCGATTTCTGAGTAAGCTCACAGTAACTTCCAAAAATCCAGTAGAAATACCGACCGGCCTTCAATATCTGTTCGCCAAGTCTGAAACGGTGGGGCGCATTGTTTGAAGCGACATACCTCCGAAACCGCCAGAAGTCTTTGCTTCTTATACGCGCTTGTAATGGATTGTATCACATAAAAGTCCTGAGCGGACTTAACCTACTAGCCTGTAACCTCAACAAACACTTCTCCATAAGGGAAAGATCGCTAGCTTTCAGAATATTCAGACGTTTTTACATCGCAGACTGAAAATCTATTATTTGCACATAGTAAAATATATTTCTTTTATTTTTTGTAGGAACGGTCTAGTCGCTGTATTCAGCCAAAAAGTTGTTGTGGAACTTCTCGATATTAGCGCAGAAGGCGTCGAACAAATGTTCCTGAGGTAAGAAGGTCGATCTGAAATGCCATGTGCCATCTTCTTGACCAAAACCGGAGCCTAAATCGAAGTTTCATAAGCGTGAGAAAAACAGATAAATTTTATCCAATCATCATTGTTCGTGTTTTACCTGGAATCACACAAACGCCTGTCGCTTCCAACATCTCCAAGCAGTAGAATGCATCTGGCGCCAGTCCAAGTTCCTTTGCCTTTTCAATAGCTTTAGCTGGCAACCGGATACGAGGGAACAGATACATAGACCCTAGAGCTGGCTGACATGTCACACCCTTCATATAATTAAAGGCCGCTTCTAGTCGCTTAGATCGACGTCGAAGGGATTCATAGATTTCGGTAACCTCAGTTCGATAAGATTCATAGGACGCATCACCAGGACGAGGGGGATTACACATCAGGTCGACGAGGATTTGTCCGTGCAGGTTAGGACATAATGAGACTGAGGCAATCTTGTAGATTTGTTGCATCACCTCGGGGTCAATATTGCAACATTCAAAGTAACCACCACGGCGGCCACACTCGCCAATCATGCCCTTGGAGATTGAATGGAAAGAAACAAGTTCAAGTTCGGATCGCAGCTGAACATTAGGATGCTCCATCAGTGCCTTTCGGAAACTAACGAAAGGTCGCTTCTCTGGTTCATAGATGTTGGTTTGATACACTTCATCTGCCAAAAGAACAAGGCGCTCCTCATAGCAGAAGGTCAAAATATCGCGCAGATTGTCAGCCTCCAGACACTGGCCAGTAGGATTACCAGGGTTGATGATGACCAGTGCTCTTGGGTCCACTCCCTTCTCTCTAGCCTCGGCCACCAAGGTCTTCAGTTGGGCCACATCTAAACTCCATCCAGATTCTTCATCCAAGTAGTAATGTACTGGGGTTGCTCCCACCAACGAGAGAGTAGCGCTGTACAATGGATATTGAGGAATTGGGATTAAAATACCGGACTTGTCATTTTCCGTCAATAAGGTTAAGATTGTCTGAACACCGGATGACGCACCCTGGGTCAGATAGATTGTGTTGGGGTCTGCAGCATGACCATCACGTTCCTCCAAAAATCTAGCCACAGTTTGACGGATGGCTGGGACACCCTGGGAATGAGAATAAGCTCCGATACTGGGACCAATCGCCTTCAACAATTGGCGGGCACGAGCTAAAGCGTCGGCAGGATAAAGCTGCGACACGATCGGCTCCTTGTCGGCATCCAACAGGTCGGCATTCTCACACAACGAAGCAACCTATATCGATCAATCACATGTCGGTTGATTTTCTATTTAAACCTTGTTTTCTATACCTGACGGAAGAAGGTTATAGGTTTTTGCTGCAGTTGCTGTGGGTTACCGATGTTGCAGTTGACTACAGCATCGAATGGGAACTTGGATGGATCCGTGGCCAGTTGATCCCGAATTTCTTCGGCACGAATAGCTAAGCGCCCGCGCACAGCATACTCGACATTGCGAATATAAGGGTTCATATTATCAAGTCTCAGCACTTTCTTGGCTATAAAAACAGCAGATAACGATGAGTTATTCCTAATTACTGACGACATATGTTAAGAGTATGGTTTTCGGATATACCTGGAGCATTTAATTGATCATTGACAGTCATTGTATAATTTATGTTGCGAGAAACAGCAGGGGGGAGAGAGATACAAAAAGTACCTGGTGAAAAGAGACTTTATAAATGTGGAGATGTTTTGTATTACTCACAAGACAGTCCGTTGTGATACAAAATTATTCCCCGACTTTGAATGAATGAGGGGTAAGTGACGGGGTTCGGACCCGTTTCATCGTGAGTTAAACTCTACTTGGACAAGGATTTTTCAAAAAATGACGCTATAATATTTTCTTAAGCTCCCGTTGGTCGAGCGAAGAAGAGCCCGCATAGTCCCAACATGACAAAGCCAGCTTCCAGTGACATCCTTGTGGGACAAGAATCACTTTAGTACTCTGAAGATGAACCAGCCACACAACGGAAAACGGGCACGTTATCCCACCTGCATGGCTTTTTATCTGCATATACATGACTATATGTTGCCCTGACGCATGCATGGGCCCTCTTTTACTTTTTTTAGACTTTATTGAATATATGCCACATGGAAAACAATAATAGCAAAAGAAACGTTTAAGACAGTTCTTCTTCTTCTTCCTCTTCTTCAACGAATTCACTCGTCGGGATATCCACCATGTTGGAGAACTGATTTGTTTCCAGCAGCCTGTCCCTAAGTTCTATACACGCATTTTCCCAGCGCGTTTTTTCTTCCCATAATTCCCTCAGTTTTTTGTACGCCAGACCAGAAAGTACTTCAAAATGGTCCCATGATTCCTCGAGTGCCGCCTGTAATCGTTGACGTTGCAACTTCTCTTCATTCAACTGGGCTTCGAGATCTTCGACAGTATTTGTTGATGGGTGGTTTATGATAGTATCCACAGTTGGTGTAACCTCTGTCTGTGGAGATGTAGCAGTAGTGGTGTTGGTGCTTGTGTTATCTGTTTCCATGGTTTGGACTTGGATATGGCGGACCTTTTTCTTTTCGCCCGGTTCCTTGTTGGGACTGATGAGGGCTCGTTCGTGCTCCTTTGCTAACGCGCTTGCCATTGCATCACTTGGCTTATCTGTCTTGGCCAATCGGAAACGCTCCAATCGTTGCAGCAGACCTGCCTCAATCGCATCAATATTCTCATCTAGCAAAATGGCCGGAATCTCGTCAAGCCCCTTATCCACGGCTTCCTCCTCCTCTCCCTCTGGCTTTTTTCTATCCAGATCGTCCATCATAGCATGCTGCTGAAGCTGCTGTTCCCAGTCGCGACCCATCGTGTTTCGCGGTAAGTTCGCCTCGGTGTCTTGACGCATCATCAGCATAGGACGGCCACGCATCGAGGAAGGATTATTGCTAACGTGACTCTTTACTGACATAGAATATCGCAGAGAACCACTATATAGACTTGACTCGCGTTTCTTTGACCGGTTTGAGGGTAGGACAGGACCCTGCTGATCACTGTTGCTGATCACACTCCTCCTCAACGCAGAATGCTTACTTGTTGAAGCATAGCTGGAACGACGCCCTACAGAACCTGAGCCAGTTGATTCATGAGCCGGATTGGCGACAATCTCGATATAGTTTTTCCTGTGGATTGTATTAGGTGCGTCATGACTTGATGTTTGAATATATGTTTTTGGCGTTGGACAAGAGGTAGAGCTGGATGGTTGCGATCGGGTTGACGAAGCTGAAGGTGGTGGTCTGTTCTTCAGTAAACGAAAGAAAAGAGTCGATGGACGTTTGGATGTTGTCTTTTGAAATTCCTCTGGACTTGTATTATTGAGAAATTCCACCAAAGCTTGTGTTCCAGTTTTTCGACGTCTTGGCCTTGAGGTTAAATCAGAGGTAGTTGTAAAGCTTAAATCATCTAATTCATCTTCATCTTCTTCGTAAACGTTGATTATCCTTGGATCTTTCGGTTCGAAGGTATTCTTGTTTAACATCTGAGGCATATTACAAGATGATCAATTCAATAGAACGCAATCCTGTGCTAGTTTACTGAACAGATGTCTTGATAGGGAAAGAATGGAAAGGATAAGAAAGGAGGGCGGGAGATGTAAAATAAAAAAGATATAAAAGAGGGGCAAAAGAAAAAGAAAGGAGTGACATCTGTGCTCATCGACTTGAAAATAAGGGGCAATCTAAAACAGGAAGCTCTCTTTACCATCACGTGTTTCCATCTCTTTGCGAGTAGCCTTAACACGCCAGCATTCATAGTTCCACCATTTGCATGATGAAGCTTGTGTTTCTCAAATATCTTTATTTGTAGCGATGTGTCTATTAAAAATACGAACCTTTACGCAACGTGGAAAAATACTGGCCTAGCACCAATAGCTTTTCCTTTCCCCTTTACGTGGCCGGTGACACGAAAAGCTTAACTTATTGAGCAGCATACGATACCCGCTATAGAATCTACCTCTGGTACCGAATATGGCTCATGATCTACTAACGAGTCGGAATGCCATATCCGCTGCATGATATTCACAATTATTGCTATGAACACTATCCATGTCCATCATTTCCATTCAGCTTCAATTCTCAACTCTCTGAATTTCAATGAATTGTCTACTCCTTGTGGCTCTTGATAGCATATATGGTCAGACGCCACCAAATCTGCCCTTAAATCAACCCGATGAACGACGAATACTCTTGGGTCAGCTAAATAGAAATAGAAGCCGCCAAAAGACGTTTTAACTCATCAGGAATTTCTCATTTCAAGTGAAAGTTCGTACTGGCTTTTTTCATTACAGCTTCTACATTAAATTGGTCATTAGATGTCTGATAAATGGATTTTACGATCTCAAAAATACTCTAATATATAAAACCTGATCCGTCTACTGCTGTCTTCCAGTTTATCTTGAAAATTCTCAATTCTGGCTTCACATAACCGTACTTATCACCATTGAGAAGAGTAACGATATCGCTGGATATTCTCCGTGTGTTGTCAATTTAGACTAAAATACGGGATGTCTCACCTTAAATTTTGGGTGTGGAACCAATGACTACCCTTCGCAAGTTAAAAAAGAAAAAGAAGGCCGTAGGTTTGAAACAAAGAGTTCGAGATTAATCGAGACCCAATAACCGAATTAGTTCAACGCCTACAAGGGCTGACCCACTTCTAACAGCAATTCGATGTTAGAGGTGCAACACCATTTCCAACGCGTCATATCAACATAATTACATTCGAAGGAGCACAGTTCGCGATTTTGACAACATCCTGCCCTTAGACTCTCCGCTCGCACAGCTCCTAATATTTCTTGTACTGACGTTTATTATAGAAACCAACTTCTGGTGAAGCGACCGCTTCACGGTTCTGAATTGAATTACGGCTGAGTCAGAAGTTCCGAGGGAGTCAAAAATTGCTTCATATATTTCTTCATAGCGCTCGAGGTTTGGATGGCCTGAACCGACATCCGTCACATTAAGCGTTGCCTAGCGGGCATTGGGCCAGTGAAAGACCCAGCTAATGGGATACGATGGGATTTATACCAAATTGTTGCCCCGATCTACCAAGTCTTGGCGCGCTTAAGTCCATCCATGGACGAAAAAGAGTTTGTTAGAGATATGTGATCATCATTGAAACGCGGTTGGTTCATCTTGATCACTTGATGGAGAGCAGCAATTCTGATCTTTTTTCATTGATCAAATGTCCAATACAATACCTAAACTTCCTAAGAGAAATCACGTCCCGCGTCGAATCACAATTTTCGATTTGAAATCTTTACTTTTTTCCTTCGTCAGGTTCCTGCACTACTCATCTCAAAAGTAATCTTATGCTGATTGTGTGATTATCCTGAAGTCAAATATTATCACGTATACTCTCACCTTATCACCTGTGTACGAGAGAAACCTTAAGCACAATCATCCATGCAAAACGAAGGGAGTTCCTTCAGTTTCTATGTTAGACTATATGCCGCTGATGAGCTAGTTCACACATCATATCCCAATGCCTAAAGCGTCTCTTAACTGAGCATATTTGATGATAATTCGACAACATCATTAACCTGGATCGACGGGGCTAATTCGAACATGAATTCTGCAGAAACGCGTTTTATTGGTTGATTGTACTTTGTCTCTGATTGGACAGCATGGCTGGCAAAGAAAAAGTTGAAAATGAAGGTCCAAGTCCACGACTTGCGTCTCGAGGTTGAACATGTCATTGCCTGAAGTTCTCGAACGATTCAAATTCGAACGTGTTTTGTCACATGACACTCGCACAAAACTAGTTTATATCCTTGGATCCACTGACGGTGTACCCACGATCCTGAGCTTTGAGAAGGCCCAGTATGAGGAAAGCGAAATTCCGGAGATGCCAAGATTAGTGCAGAACCTGAAGGACGTAGTAAGCAACAATGTCTATGGTTGGGGTACTGCGAACTTGGCGTCGCGTCTTCCAGATACCCGAGTCAAAATGATCTATCCTGCCACAGAAGTTCATATCCGGAAATACGAGGCGCAGACACGAAGGCTAATTGCAGAAACACCTCAACTTTATCAACAATTGACATATCCTTATATCCAAAGTATCCCTCCTGAACGTACACAGTGGGTTCAAAATATACTTGATGGAACATCCGAAGCAGACCGTGTTCTTTATCGCGATGATGATCCAACAAACGGCTTTGTTATCCTACCCGACATGAAATGGGATGGTACTGTTGAATCGCTGTATTGGGTGGCAATTACAATGGCAAAGGACATATATTCTATACGGTCCCTGGGAGAGCAGCCCCTGCCATTACTGAAGAATATCCGCTCTGCAGCGTATGACCTTGCAATGAAGAAGTTTGCTCTGGATAGACATCAACTCCGATTATTTATCCATTATCTGCCTTCATATTATCATTTCCATGTCCACATTACAGCTGTGTCCTTTGTCGATGCTCCTGGAATTGTGGCTGGCCAGGCGCACCTGTTGGACACGGTGATTGATAACATTCAGCTTTATGGAGATTATTATCAACGTGCCACCCTTCCTATCATAGTGGGAGAACAATATCCTCTGTATAAAGCATATGAACTGGAGATTAAGAAATAGTCGCGCCCAACGACTTCCCAAGAGCAACTGCCGTACAAGTATTTCTTTTGCTGTTATTGCCTTGTTTTCTAGCTATTCATCCTTCAGTAAACGCTTAGTTTTTGCTGCAAGTCTACAGAAATAGAAAATAGTGGAATATGTTTCACAATAATTAGTGCGATAGATTAGTTTGTTAAGACCGTCATATATAACTTCATGCTGTGCATGGCAAATACTATCATTTATTATTTTTCAAAGTCAAAAGGAAAATATGTAGTAGCTGGGACGAAAAAACGCGTTCTAGCTAGCGCAACTGGGCTCTTTGATAATAGTCAATAGTGTTTGTGCTCTGTCAAAGTGGCTATGCTGGTTATTGAAATGAAACATGTTTTAAGCCATTCCAGATCAAGTTTGGGAGGCAAATAAAATTTTCTGCATGTGACTTTACGCGGCTTGAAGAGGACTGCGCTCTGTAGGTTCGAAGGAAAAGTTACTCTTCTCTTTCGGTCATCCAGCATGCAGGCAGCCTCCAAAATCTTTGTCATCTCGGGACCTTCTGGATCGGGAAAATCAACATTACTCAAGAAACTGTTTGCAGAGTTCCCTGATACCTTCGGCTTCAGCGTTTCCCGTAAGTTAAACGAGAAAGGAGAAGCATGAGCAACTAAGACAGCTCTGCAGACACTACACGCAAGCCACGTCCAGGTGAGATTGATGGCAAGGATTACCATTTCGTGACCAAGGACGCCATGGAAGAAGAAGTGGCTGCGGGCAAGTTCATTGAAAGCGCCACCTTTTCTGGAAATATGTATGGTACGACTTTTAGTCTATACACTTCCCGTTTCATTGATCTGACTAAAACTTACATCTTTCCAGGCACATCTATCAAGGCAGTTGAAGATGTTGTTCAATCCGGAAAGGTCTGTATGCTGGATATCGATCTCCAAGGTGTCATTTCCGTCAAGAAAACGACCCTTCAGCCACGCTACGTGTTTATTCGCCCACCCAGCTTCGAAGTTCTCGAGCAACGTCTACGTGGTCGTGGCACAGAAACAGAGGAAGCAGTTCAGGCAAGATTGGAAGCCTCGAAGAAGGAAATGGAATACGCTGCCTTGCCAGGATCGTATGATCGTGTTATTATAAACGACAACTTGGAGACTGCATATGCGGAACTCAGGGATGCAATTTTTGTAAAGTAAAAAAGAAAACGCAAAAGAATCCTTAGACCATTTATATTTTTATATATCATAAACGCATACTTCTGCATACTGCACCGCACAGAAGCAGTTAAAGATCGTTTGACGATTTGCTGTTCGTAGCACAAATTTTTTTTTAACCCTGTTGAAATTTAGACGGAGATGTAATACAAAGCCAAAAATGAGGCACTGCACGGGTAGCCGAATACAAAGACGATATTTACAAGACCTACTATTATAGGTATACATACGGCTAAGTATGGGTGCCGGAATAGTCTCGAACATGTCTACCTTGGCGATTGTGAATTCTGCAATAAACCGAACCACCCTGAGCGATCATTGATTCCTTCTTAAAGAAAAGCGACCAACGTCACCTTCAGACTTCTTTTTGCATACTCGCGAAGCTTAATGGAGCAGTTCCAACTATTATCTCTTTTCACCAAGAATAAACAGCCATTATTTGATACAATAATTTAAGAAAAGTAATATACTCACGAGGAATTGCGCGTCCGTTGATGAATCTGGCTCTTGCTCGTGCATTATGCGAGGTAGTATGCACTCTAAAGCTAGTATACCCACATCCGTTAACATTTAGTTTGTGACGTTATCACGCGAACCCTACAAATGCTGATAGTCAAAGCTCCCCTTCTCTCCGTTTGTGACATTTTTCATCATAAATAGTGTTACACCTGGTTCATAGTACAGTCACCTGACAGCGCGTTATCTTATTCAACCTGTGTATTGTGCATTTGACGAATGAAGAGAAAAACAGGATTTCATCAATCTGCTGTAATAACCAAAAGAGATTGCAAGCAAAACTTCGGCGCGTTTAAGAACTGTCTATAACGTCTTACATAACTGTGAAACGCGAAGTTCGGTTGAACGATCGAAAGGATCTGGAAGACCAAAAATACTGTGGCAGCGTAAAATTCGAGGCTTAATGAGAGAGGAAGAGAAGTCGCCGCGCAACAGGAAATGAAAATTGCAGATGCACTGCCAGTCGAAAGTCAACAAGTCATCTAAGCAAAGTCTACAACGACGACTTCCCTAAAAAATTTAGACCATTAACAAGTGGAAAAAGTTAGTTTGGACGGATTAAATGCCGTTTAGAAAAATGAAGAACTCTCCAAGTGCTCGTCTCCAGCGTCTTGCGTATGAAGCAGACAAAGATGCACCTATAGCTGAATATCAATCTTTGCAGAATGAAGTGATCAGCTTACTGCATTTAATCCGGTCGGATGCTAGTTTGATGTAGAAAACCGTAAAGCGTGGCGGGACTGATAAAGTACAAAACGCTGTCAGCTGAGCATCAGCTTGATCTGGAAAATTTATCAGACAAAGAAGCATTATGATATATATACACCGTTACTTTAAAAAATACATCTTCCACTTCAAAGGATGCCACCGAAAAAAAAAAAAAGCAAAAAGGGTACTTTTGTAGCGATGCACTTAAGTTTGAAAATGCGTGCTCTGATAACAGGTCTTTAGGAAAGAGAAAGCGATAATAACAGAAAAGTCGCCCAGTCCGGATACATCGTAAGTTGGAATGAAAGAGCACTCATCATTGCTTATGAATCCATCTCCAAGTGAGGCAGAGGACATAGAACTTCAGGCGGCTATCACAGAGACAGGTCCCTCCACCGTACCGGTACCGCCTCGCCAGCTGCTGCCAGCTAAATCTGCCCGTCGTCCCGAGCCCGTCGGACATCGCTACTCTGGTATGTCGCCTTTGGATATAATCCTACAGAAAAAGCGTGAAAAGGCGGAAAAGCTTGAACAAGAGGCAAAGGAGCAGGAACAAGGTAGTGCCATGATACTTCCCTTACAACGCTAGCTCACATACACTTATTATCTGATAGTTGTATGCAAGCGATGCCACAAATTAGGCCACCGCGGTGCCCGAAGTCGGCAATGTCCTTTAAACAAAAACTTTGATCCTACTGCTCAGGAAGGCAAGCACAATAGATGATATTTTTTCTATTTTCTAATACATATTCGTAGACAATACAGCATTCAGGAGCCATCGTAAGCGAAAGCTTTCTGAGGCTGAGAAAACAGTAGGGAAAGCTGAGAGATGTCGGGGAAAACGTCAGCGTAGAGAAGCAGTTCAAAACGTAGACGTGTCGAAACGGTGTCCTACCTGTGTTGCAAAAGGGTGCTACTATGATCAAGTCCCTCACGCCTCCCGGCGACATCGACAGTGCCTATACCATATTGAGTCACTCGAAGAGAGGCTCAAACATACATTGGGTGACAAATACCAGAGATTTGTCCGAAAGATCGGCCTAAGCACCGTGTTACAGCTAACACCAAACCAGAGTGCTGAATTTATACTACGTGTCGACGACTTGGTCGATTTTCAGCGAGAAGTTGCTGTCAAATCTCAGTGTTTTGCTTCATATTATGTGCTGCAAGTTTTGGCTTCTAACCGCGAACCAATGCGTTGCAAACGGTCGTTCGTGATATCATTCAAGGTTGCTGTCCTCGTCTTCCTCCTGGCCCAATGACTTTGGAAACTCTCTCAGCACATCCCGAGAAATATCTGCCTTTCTTGTATGATATTCTGCAAGGATTAGAAACATATAACAGGGGAGAGGTAGCACTTGCTGAAGAAGTTCAAACCATTGCAAATCGTAGTTGGGCTTACTCTGTCATCCGAACTCTGGATGAATTCGCTGGTCTAGGCCGCTGATATCGTTCTCGACTGGTTACAAGGATAGTTAACGCTGTCAATTCCTCGCAACCAACACCTCTTGTTGCAGAGCGCTTGTCGCAAGGAGCACTTCGGCAGCTGGAGAACACTGTTGAAACAGCAAGGGCCCAAATACGAAATTCAAAGCGATACTTACAAGAACTCCAGCAGCGAGATTCCACAAGCATAAGGCAGGAGGAGTACTTTTTACCTGAACCCTTCTTAACAGCGAAGCAACGTCGTGTGTCTTTCTTGATGCCAATGTATGGTCTCAGAAGGCAGTATGTCACTATCGATATCCAAACGTTTCGACAGTTACTACGTCAAAGCAATATCCCTCTAATTGCTGTACCAGAGGGCGATGACCGGACTACAGCACAGTATAAGATGGCTACACGGCAGTTCGCATCAATCATGGACTTTAACAAGATCCGTTGCAGAAGGTAAGAAAGAGAAAAATTAGCAGCACGTTTTTAATGCATTGAAATAGTTTGTTAGAAGATTTGGAGTCTGATAATCCCCCTAAGATTTCACGAATCTACTGAGAACTGATGGTCACGCAGTCGATTTTGTGTTCGCTCGTGGCATTCATGAGAACGATCGTTTACCTGATCTCAAGACTAGTGATTTGACACCTGGGACCTGGAACATTCGTTCGAGCTGTGGGGCGCTGACCCCGGTATGACGGAAGTTTATGTCGCCAGCAACGGTCATGGCACAAACTCGCATGAGCAACGAAGGATGTCAACCGCAGAATTCTACACGATGGCTGGATATCGAAAGACGAATGCCAAAATTCTGCAAATGAAACGAGAAGAAGAAATACAAGCAATTGAACAAGGAATTACGGCTAACAAAACAGCCGACATTGAAACCTTGACTACATTCGTGCGGTCACTTTTATCACGATTACCGGAACTTTTCCGTTTTTACGATGAAAGACTTACATCTCTGAGATTTCTCAATTATATCGGCAGACAGGGAGCAGAAGCTGAGATGATCAATATCTTTTTGGACGGCGGAAAAAAGGACAATAGACGGAGGCAAACAACAAAACGACGAAAACACAATCAAGAGACTAAATCCAGACGAAGAAACCAAAGGAAGAGAAAAAAGAAAGGCACCAAGTATGTTCCTGAACGAGCGATCATTGTACCTTATTTGCTTATATATCTAAATTTTGTAGAAGACCAAAAAGAGATAATCCAAAGACGAGGTATTGAGATGTGTTTAGATACTCGGGATCGGTTTACGAGATATACTGTAGAAAATGGCGTATAGCACCATTGTCAGCACCAAGCAACAAGATCCCTTTAATTGCATTTGGTGATGCCAAGTTCCAGACCAGTATGCGTGGAAAGGTGTCAGGCCCCGCTGACAGATGACGCAAGATACTCAAGCGTGCTGAGCGGCAAGGCTTGTTGGTGATGGTGAATATGAAAGAGTACAACACATCCAAGGTACAGCCCTCATTGTGCGTACAGTCCAGTTGAACTAATTCTTATGTTTTTCCTTTTTAGGTGTGCTCATTCTGCCGCAACAAGAGCCTCGAAAACCTGCAACTGGATAACATTGACGGAACGTTGAACAGTGTACTCCCTTGTAATAGCTGTGGTACACTGTGGCAGCGCGATGTCAATGCCAGCCGCAACATGCACTATATTGCCACGGTGGAAGCAGGTGGTCAAGAACGTCCAGCCATATTCCTTCCGTAGCTCTCTATCCGTGTAACAAAAACACACTAGAAGTTTACAGGTAAGCCATGTTTTATCAAATAATTTTGAAACTCATTGCCAATTTTTTTGTCAGGCGACTGTAGCTTGCCTTTTTCCCTGATTCCAGCGCGCTTTGAGTTGCCTTTCGTTTCTCATGGTTAACTTTAGAAAAATTTCCCGTAAAATCGCTAAAAGAGCAACTGCTACGACGGCCAAGGTACAGCAGGTTGAACCGACCCTTTTTCTAAAAGGGGCTATGCCTAAATATTAAAAATGTTATCAAAGGTTGCAAACCATGTAGCTGAAGTAGAAACACTTGCATCGAACGTATACAATCACGCCGCGCATGCTTGTGAGCAGGTTAAGTCTGACGCTGTCATCCCAAAAATCGTGTCCAACGTCCACGTTACTGCTACAGACACTTTGGAAGAAATTGTTTCCAATGCTGCCACCAACAAGGTAGTAACAAAAGTCCGTACCGTCGCTGGAAAGGCGTGGAAAGAACTCGAATCTAGCCAGAATCCAACTGAGCTCTTACATAATGTCAAACATGGCTCTACAAATGTATGGGAGGCGATAAACTCCAATCCTTCCACACCCCGTTTGATATCGGCTGCTTGCGACAGCGCTGTGGCCGCTTGGGAAAACGTCATGTTAGATGATTCGACTGTCGAGCTCACATCCAACCTCCAAAATAGCGGCATAGCCCGCTGGGATGGATCTAAGCGCCCCACGTCATCCGTGAAAACGAACAATCTACTCACTGTCGAAGGTTCAAGATCCCGGTCCAATACTGCGCGTTTTATCGTGGGAGGAAGTGCTTTAGGAGTGTTAGGTCTTCCGGTTATTACCATATCTGTTCTGAAAGCTCTCGGATTCACTGCCGACGGAGTATTAGTAAGCTCACTTGCTTCCCGCTGGATAGCAAAGCATCGGGACAATCTTCCTATCGACAGGTTCTCTGCAGCGCTATTATGTGCAAACGCTCTTGGATTCAGCTTAAGGGTGGAGCGGGCTGCATTGATCGTGGCTATCACTACAGGCCAGCCACGGCGACGCTTGAGAGAGTAAGCTATTGTCTTTCTGACAAGTTATCGCATATCGGTAATGTTCTTCTCTTATCATATTACGGTGGAAGCAACCGTCTGCATCTTATTGCTCAGCCTCTGTATATGTATCTCTAATTTCTCATGGAGCACCGTTATAACCTTAACGTACCCGGGTCCCGTCCTTAGTAAACTAGTCATCAAAGTCCGATGCGAAGATCTGGCCTTTGAGCTGTGCTGGCTCCATAATAAGGAATCGTTCTACGAAGTATCTGCAACTTAAAGTGCGGTCTACAGCAATATATTGTTCCGGAGGAGATCGAATAGATTGATTACATTTCTTGATTCCTTCTTGTTTTAAAGATTTTTGTCCTACTTAAAATGGCGTTCGTTAAAGCTATCGTCCACGTCCTTTCTGTAGAAACCGCTTCATTAAAGGTGGTATACCCACATCTTAGGTCCCTTTTGATACAAAGGCTCCTGTGTTCTATTACTACGGAAGAAACTATCTTTGTCCACGAGCGTGAAATGACACACTACAGGTGTATACGTCAAAATGACACGGATTTCAGCCAGAAGACGACGTTGGTCCTGAATTTCTTAATCAGGTAGATCTTATGAAGGTAAATTGCAAAAGTCCCTGCATGGCTGCCAATCTCATGCTGAAGTTACCAAGATACCGTCTTATAGTACAAAAGCGATATATGATAGGCAGAGTGCTCTAATACGATCACCTTATACTTCGTAACCTCGGAAATCTAGGGTTCAACCCATGTAGACCATTTTCATTGGATACGTGAGAGTCAACTGTGTGAGCAGAACATTATCGGTAAATAATTGATCTCTATTAGAAAGTATGTAGCAATACTACTTTTTATGCCGTGTCAGCACAAATCAATCCAGAGACGTTGCGGGACCGTCACATCCTTTCGAGACTGAACATTGACAGCCCAGTCCGCTTATGCGCTGACTTTTATACCTCGGGCTTCTTTATGGTAAACGTTCGCCAGCGCCACACTGAGATTTCTCTGCTGATTAGTTCCTTTATGATTCATGACAGGGTCAAGATCAATCAGCTGAACTTAAACCTCAGCAGTATATTCGTCAACGCCTTGAACGACAACGACGTCCATTGTCGGAATTATACCTGCCCGATTTATCGCAGCAACCAACTCTCACCAGATGCCACAGCACCGAGGGCCGGCTCCCTGCTTCTGAATCGGCTGCGCCCCATGATAATGTAGATGAGTTTTCGAAAGCATCGTCTATCGTTGACACCAACAGTAAATAAGAACATGCTATCTTCCTTTGTGACATCAAACTGAATAACAGCAGTAGGTGAAAGCGAGGATGAGAATTCGAATAGTCCCGCTGAAGAAGACAAGGCATGTAACATTCTGTAACGGCGAGTATGGTAATGACGATGCTGTTGTAGGGTGTGATACAAGTTGTATCGGCGCCGGAGACGGAAGAGGAAGAAGATCTAGCACCACTACATCGGATCAAGCTGGTAGGAAGGCTACATTAAGCGCATAAAGGAATATTCATTCATTGGCTTCTCAACAACAGATGGAACCCTTTATAAAAGAGGCAAAACGTTCCAGTTTTAGTCTCGAAGGTTTGCTAGGTATTCGCAATGATCATCGACCGCTGAAATATCTTGGCCATGATGCGTGTAAGTTAGTGCAGGAAATTAGCACATGTATTTAGAGATGTTTTCTTCTTGAGAAGTAGGGCACGAACCATTGACGGAAATTTTGTGGGGATTGCAAAAGCATAGTCGAGAATGGGTATCTGAGATCAGTCGAGAGCAGGTAAACTAGTTACTATCAAATATTGGATATGCGTCCATTAACAGGTTGCAATAGAAAATTTTACTTCAACGAATTAAATACGTGGATGAATTGAGCCTTCGTACGACACAAGCACTCTCTACTGCCTTAAATCAGGCACGGGCCGCTTCGGAACGACTAAGTGAAGGTTCCAATGCCGCTTAACAGTTGGTTCTTTGTACTAAAGGAAGTAAATAGCACACAACTTGAAAGCGCAGGCGCAGCAGACAAGGACTTATGCGGCGGATATCTTTAATACCCTACGAAGACTAGAACAACATTTGGACCCTGAAGATCGAATAGGTCATACGTCTTTTGCGCAGCGATGGCCAGAGCTTGATCAGTTGCATCAACGTGTGATACGAGCACGGCCAACAATAAACAAATCCATGCGATCCGCGATAGACCCACCCGCTTTATCGACCGAATCTGTCTCACGGTACTGGCAACCAGAAGAGGAAGACGGTAGATCATGTTCATGGGTAGAAACACCTGAACAACCTGCGGGGACATTGATTACGAGTCGGTTACGGATTCTATCAGAAAGAAGTGACCATAAGGATTAGGGTTTATATATACATGTATGAACGAGACTTATGAGATACAATAAGGTCGTACATGGATGTAGAAAGGTTAATGCGGACAACAGTGTCCTTGCGCGTCTATATAGTTTAACAGTGCGGTCGGCTTCATTTTTTTTGGCAAGGCAATAGGATTAACCGCTTACAAAACATCGTGATATTATCCGTGGTGATTGGGAGTAAAAGAAAAAATAGGACGATGATCCTGCAAGTTGGATGACCACCGACATTATTGTTTTCCCTGAAAATTATATTTCTCGGTGAAGGGCACATGAGTTCCTCCTAGAATATCGAATGCAGAAATCAGGCGCGGGAAAAGATGGTGAGAATAATACATATGCTCGTGTCGTATGGACATTTTTAGTTGTCCAAAGGTTAATGATCAAGTTACTCCTTATTCGGCACAGTGAAAACCATGGGCTCCGTGACCATATCTGTAGCCCTGAAATCCCCGATTGTTAGACCACTTACGGAAATCAGATCCAGTCCTTACCTGTCATACAAAGTGACGAGTGAGCAGTTCCTTACTGCCTAACTGTCCTGGACAGTGCTGCCGGGCGAGATGCTAATTGGCATCCTGATTCGATGTAGCGAACAAATATATCACGAATGTTTCGGCCGGCATTAACATCTCTATTCCAAAACTAATCAAATAGTCAAGAATCAACGTGTCAAGCCAAGCAGTACGACTTACTAGAGATGTTCTAATTCCTCGTCTATCATATGCGCACTGAGGGCACAGTCGGATAGGATAGACGATATTTCTATAATTGTTGCGAGCTATTCCTGTGTTAAAGAAATATTTATACCAGCCGGACTAAATCATACCGGGTTGGCGTCTATTGGGGCATTCACTGCTTAGATGCATAATCTGCTCGTCGTCACTTAAGCAATATTGACGTTTGTGCTTGTGATGCCGGCGTCTGATATACTTCTTACTAGAGATCAATTCATATGAGTCAGGTTTCCACTGTGTCCATTTGTTTCCCAAACATACCGATGATTACACAGTTGCATGTTATAGTCACGGAAATCGACTGTGTCGTGATGACATATGCTGCATACTTTGCTGGTTTTGTACTCGTCTACGCATATGACTGGACATCGCTGTGCTAGCACCTTGCGAAAGGTCTACACATGGATAGTAAATATTAATAGGATTCTCACTACCAAGAGAACTTCAACACTCTCACCTTCACCGGTAACGGTGCATATGTCTTATAGCCTCCACTATGCAGGTCGGCATCTCCGTATGCTACAAATGCCCGCCGCTGGTCACGTCTACTGTTTTGTGCCTCACGATGCTGACGACGTTGGCGATACCGCGCTTTTTTGTTCTGTTTTTTCACATTTGCAACTGGAGGCTGACGCAGAGAGATAATTAATGAATGAAAAGTAAGCAGTCAAATGCTCACCAGAGTTGAATTGGGATAAAATCCCCCGACCTGGTCTGCGATAATGTCCATGGTCATACTTCTGGAAGAGTCCTGCAAGGCACGCCTTTCCCTGTGTCTGTAATGACGGTTGAACTCATCCGTCCTGGAAAAAATCCATTCAATACGACCACATATTGACAAGAATATTCTACAGCTACCTCTGTTTTTCGCTAAATTGTGCCGTGAGAAATCGCTGGAATTCCAGAACAGATGAAGCCGTCTTAGGGTGTTCCGACAGACGATCGTAGACTTCCTGCATATCGGCGATTTCACGATTCTTCCTTTCTAGCTGAAGGCTCCAGTTAAATTTGGAGCTGGATCTAAAAAAATACGCAGTTATTGCGCTGGCTATGTACGGATATTGCTCTCTTACTGATAATAATCGTTCGTAATGGTAAATGTATGATTATTTCTTGCCTCTTCCTCATGGAGATCGTCCGCCGTGTCCACAGCGGTTACAAGCGAACGAATACCTGCGAAATATAAATGTAGCCTTTGTTGAATCCTATAGCAAGTAGCATACCAGGATCGATCCCCACTATACGAGTTATGTCAGGATCTAAGTCGCGCGCGGCTGTTAAGCCCCTTGGTTCTTTCTTCAGATGATAGATGCCATGTTGCAGATTAGAGAAATCCCTGTCGCGAGGAAGGAACTGAAAGTCTCTTTGAGAAAACGGATAAGATGCTGACATGCAATTTTTGCGTTAACGTACTTCATGGTAAAACAAAGACTGGACTGACCTTGGTTTGGTTTGCGAGATTTAAATCTGACTGCCACCATAACGCCATCCGTCTCAAAGCCACAATCAAACTCTACCTCTGGTAGCTCATCGTTGTTTATCCCTTATATGAAAAATGTAAGGACGTTACTTCCATGCGGTTGAATATAGCCAAACCTTGTGCCCGGCGGCGGCGAGGCATCACTCTATCAAGACAGAAAATTGTTTCCCAAAGCTGTTCGCGGTATATCATGTCCTTGAGCGCATTATTGAAGGTATGAAAGCCTTGCAAAGGACCCTAACGTAAGAGTGCCAATTTTTTCTTTGGTCAATCTATGGTTTTTTTACGAGACACCTACCGCTAGATTTTCCGGGAGATCGGTGGTAATGTCTTTAAGCGCCCAGTAAAGTGTTTTACCGGTTACGGGGAAGTAACCTAGCGTAGTATTATTGCTTAGGTCATATTATGGTTCAAACAAGGTCGCTAGGTTTCAGCTTACCAATCTGGTTTTTAGCCATTGGAACGAGAGTCCAGCCTTTTCCATTGAGTTCATTTGTTTGCTTAAGCATCAATGCTGAGAGACGAAGCATAGAGGGAAGCAACCGCTGGTTTTCATCATCACTGAGGTCTGCAGTTATATCGACATTGCCAAGGTTTTCCTGGTAAACATTCTGAAACTCTCTAGGAAGTTCCCAACGGTAAGTAATCTTGGGGAAGAGAATAAGTTGATATCTTGTCTTGTCATACTCATAAAAGACTTCGAGGTCGGTGATTGAGTCATCGTCCAAAGTTGTCCATGCACTACGGTCAAAAAGTTCTTGCACCGTTATTCCCCGAACACATCTGGATGCTACAAATTGGAAGCAAGACGATACACCGTAAGCAATCTGAAGTAAATACATTCTGTAGTCGAGTAATACCTAAGCTTTTTGCATCGTGTTGCTGATTTTGCGGATGGTTCGCAAACAGTTCATCAAAAAAAGCAAGGAACGTTCGCTTCATATATATATGAAGATTCGATGTGATATGCATGTAAGTGTCTACAAACACACAAAAGTTTGTGTTCATTTTTCTTTCGGATGGTTTCACTCACTGCTGACTATTTTCCCCGCAAATGACGGGGCCAGCTCTCTCAACATGTACGTTAATGTGGGAAACCGATAGTTTGCTACAGAAGTTGTAAGTTTAGTTAGCTTTACAAGTTTACATGTATACCTTCTCCCGTCGCTGGGTTCATTCTGCAACTATCGAAGAAGTTTTCGAAAGTCTGTCGTAGGTCATAACACCAGCGGTAGTTGGACTATTGATCATGAAAGCAGATTTAGTTTATCTTGATAACTTCCTAACGTCGCTACATACAAACGCAACGCGAACGTTTGTGCTGGGGTCTCGGGTCAGGATCATTTTAAACGCGGAAATGAAGAAGAATTCATCATTGAGAGGAGGGAAAGTCTCGAAGTCGCCATTGATCCAACGATGGATATGTAAATTGACCAGAAGCATCGCACACTGACAGGCGGTAGCGTATTCTTCTGCCACTGAACGAAGAACTCCCTATATCATCTTGTGCTTAACATATTTGAAATAGTTTTTATGAGAATTCCATGGTACAATGATACCCTTAGTTGTTTGTAGTCCTCCTGCAGAAAATTACAAAGCTTCAATTTTCGAACAAACGAGTGGTCGCGACCAGGCAACTGCGAGAGGGGTGTTTCCTGATACCCATACCGTCTCCTGCGGAGCGGGGGCTCTTCAACTTCGCTGCGTTGTCTGTCCATCTTTTGGGAATAAAAAGGAAGGGAGATTTGTTGTCAAATAGTTAGATGGAATATATGTGAATTCGTAGGACTGTTCTTTTATTATGCATGATGGGACGCTGCTTGACTAACACTTTGCGCCTCCGTGTCTGCTGAGCCTTTCAGCAAGGTATGGCCAGTGCAAACAGGCAGTTATCTTTGTCAATGACGCCGTATTGACAGACAGCTACATTCAAATATACATACAAGCAACTACTGGGATAAGCACAAGAGCAATCTGTCCAGAGTTATGCAACGGTGACCGAGAGATATCTTTCTACAACTTTCACATTGATACCAATTGAAAATGATAAGAAGTGTCATTTTCTCTGTCATTGGGTCCTCTGACCAATAACCGGTCATCCAGACCATAACATCTTTTTTCGTTTTGAATATTTCGAATAGATAGGCTCAGGATCCAGATGGCAGATTAGGCATGAGCAATACAACAACGTTAGATCAAGAGAATACTGATTATGCGTTTTTAAAAAACGCAATTGGCTTGTGCAACTCATGTGCCAGCCTACCATCCATTTTACTGTCTTGAAAAATATTTAACAGTAAAGAAACAAAGATTAAGAACCTCTATGCCTGTTAGATTCTTGTATACCATTAACGGTTGCCGTTACACCACTGGTATGGTAGATTTCCTCATTTCGCACTCATTTTTTTCCGCAATTGCTGAAAATAGGGCTCAAAAAGATTTGCTACTACCTCGTCTTCTTCGAAAATCTCCTTTGAAACGTTGGCATCAACGGAAGCGAATACTTCTTCATGATGCAGGTGGTCGTTGTGTTGCTCTTGCGGAGCGTTCACAGCTGACAGCAAGAAGCAAGCTTGTTTTTGGAGCTCCGTCGCCATAGAAGTCCGAAGATTAACTGAGCGATTTTATTTGCTGTCTTTAACATCCGGAGATTAACTTGAGATATTCATTCGCTGATTTTTGATTCCGAAGATTAACTCGTCATTTTTATTGGCGCAGAATACCACAGACACCGCAGGCGAGCCTGACCGTGGGCTCCGTGGCGGATATTGAAATGTAGAGCCGCGAAAGTTCTGAGAAACCAAGCTGCAAGCCAGAGAAAAAAAAAAAAGAAAAAATAAGCCTTATCGTTATTGTATCGATCCTCGCCTTTAGCTATGTTTGGCTTACAACTTGGTTTCTAAAGGACGTAGATCCAAGAAGAAGGGTTTACATGGCAGCACATAGTAACGGAAAGACGGCCTACTGTTATAACCCCGCTTTCATGACCCAGTAGGATAACGAGAGTACATGCTAGCTGTCAACTGACGTGAAAGGTACGTCAAGCGACCAAAGTGTTCATTCAAGCGTTGTACATTACTTGTTCCCATTGTTCTCTATGGATATACATCGTACGTTACGGACACCCAAGCTTTATGTAGCTAAATTACCCTTTCTGTGCTGTTGTGCTCAGCGAAAAGCAGCATCGTGCTGTATACTATTGAAAATGGATAGTGCTATAATGAACAGGAACATTGCCTTGATAGCAGTTCCTTGTCGATGCTTTCCGCAACAGCCGTTACTGTTGGCCAAGTTATCTATCGGTCACTGTTCAAAAACAAACCGCAATTCATATACTAATGCTTACAAGTGTTAGATATCGATGTGCAGCATACCAGTGCCCTTTGCCACATATCTCTGTGAATGGAAAACAATCGGATCATGAGCAATACAAGAGCTACTACCAAGACAGGTTGCATTAAGCATAACGGCCATTCCATTAGCTATTCGCTTTTTCGCTCAGTTTATTTTCTTAAGTCGTGTCTCTATTTTTGGAATCGTGTTGCATCCAAGTTCTTCATCGATATGCTTGCAGAACTTGGTGGAGGACATTGTTATCTATAAGTCTAGAGTGCAAAATCGGCAACGCCTTGGATATAGTACGTCGGCTTGATAAGGTTTGTTGGTGACAACAGTTCCTCTTCCGTAGTGACACCTGCAACACCGTCAATAAACCCTCAGCAAGCCCATATTCATCTTACCAGTCAACACGCATAGTGTTTCAATACCACCTTTCAATCCGAAATCAATGTCTGTATCCAAACGATCACCAATCATGCAAGTTTTGCTTGGATCGAGATTGTATCTGCACAAGAAAAAAAAAATTAGAATAATAACTAGTAAAAAGAAAATCGATCATACTCTGCGAAGATGGTTTGAAGCATGTTTTGTGCTGGCTTTCCTAGCACTACGTCAGGTCTTCTGTTTAACGCCGTAATGATCGTTGCAGCAATTGATCCCGCACCTAATACATGTGAGTTTAGTTTAGCTGTCAAATATCACTGCATCTATCTTACCAGGCTGCAAGGTTCCATGTGTTGGGAAGGTGGTATCCTCGTTTGTTACGATGAAGTGGCATCCAGGATTGTTACGAAGATAAAAGAAGGCTTTGTTAAACTTCTTGTAGTTGACCTGAGTGTCAAGTCCGATGACAACAGCACCGACTTCAGGGTCAGGAACGATGGGATCATTATCAAATAGACCGCTGTCCTCCTAAAGGCGCTACCGTTACTATTTTATTTAATAAACGATGTAGTTACCTCAGCGCCCGCAGTTCTGATTCCTTCTGCGGTAAGTTCCTCCCGAATACCAGCCATGCCAATAATGTAGACCTTTTTGTCAGCCGGGAACTTCACGATATGCTTCAAATAGGCAGCTGTGGCGAAGGCAGAACTGGCAATCTCGTCCTAAATAGATACGTTAGAAATAATAGCTTTTGCTTTTCTTCTATTCTACCAAATGAGCCTCAATGCCGAAGTTTTTGAACTTTTGTAAAAAGGATTGTCTCGATTGGGTGCTGTTATTGGTCACGAAAAACACGCGCTTTCCTGAGAAACTGTTTACCACACTGAAGTCAGTAGCCCATTTACCTTTTTGTCGAAGCATTTCCATAGCCTTTGGGATCCCCGGTAGCACGGCAGGCCCATGCCACAACACACCTAGGTAACATGAGACAAGGGTCGCTTATCGGAAATGTTGCATTTACCATCACAATCAAACAAGAAGTTGTCAAACTTGTCAAGAAAAGCTTCGCGTTCAGCAGCGGTTGTCAATTTGCGAGACATGTTGGAAAAGAGAGAGGTATGGGTACTGATAACGCTGTGCGAAATTTAGCCAAATGACGGGGATTCAAACGTCTCGCTGCGCCCTAGACTTGGTCATACCGAATGATACGAAGAAGTACCTCTTCATCGTTTTATCGAAAATTTTGTGCGGATTTTATCCGAATATGGTGAATCCATATGTCAACCTTATTTTTCATTATACTCTTTAGTAATACGGTAAGTTCGGCTAGCTTAATTAGCACCTTGAAGTAAACTTTGGTGTAATAGGATATTTATCCGCCTTAAAAGTTATACAACCATATTTGCATTTTTTTGGCTTCATTTATACATGTCTTTTTTTTGAATACTGCAAAGTACTTTAGACTTTAAATAGTTCTAGTTCTGTAATATATTATATGCCTGTATGTCAATATTTTTTATAAGTATTGAATCATTTCAGATTTGTCTGTCTGTTACTTATTTTGCTTTCTTTTTCATTTAATCATTATAATACCATCGTAGAATGACTTACTTGAACCATATATTTGCTAATTTTTTGTAATTTTAAATAGTAATTTTAAATGGTAATAAACTGAATAAAAACTATGACAAATGCTAAACATTACTAAATCTTTAAAATGTTACTAAAAAAAGTTTTCTTTTGTTACCATTATTGAATGTCTCTATGAATGTCAATTGTTACTTATTTTAAAATTAATTTATTACTAATTAGTTACATATCATTGCAGTACATTGTCAAAGATCTTGAAGATAGCTATTTTAAAATACTTACTATTATCAACTTTCTTTTTTTTTATTATTAGTTTTATATTGATATTTTAAATTGCTTTATAAAAAACTGACTTTAACAAAATAAAAAAAATTTAAATATTTTAAAAACTATCTAAAATATATTTATAAATATATGATTATCTATTTATATAATAAAAAATAAAGAAAAAAACTTAATTACATATATAAAAGTAAAAACTTCCGGGATCCTATTTCAATTGTACTATGTATTATTGCTTAGTTCTGTAAATATAAGCTTCCTCAATGGTCCAGTGGTCAGGATTTCGGTCTCTCACACCGACGGCCGGGGTTCGATTCCCCGTTGGGGAAATATCTTTTGCCGATTTTTTCAAAAATGTCGTGTCCTTAGCGTGTCGTTTCCGTTGATCTGGGTTTTCTTCCGAATCACTATAAACGCAGCCGGCCGGTTAAACCCACAGGGGATCAGAGAAACGATAAGATAAATAAAATAAGGATCGAAAAGATGTCCTTTATTCTTTTGCAATTAACTTCTCTATTTATATTTTCTATGTGCCTGAACGGATTACGGTAAAATAGAAGTTTACTGAAGTTACAAAGGATTCTCGTATGATCGCTGCACTTTTACTGCCATGAACTCCACCTTATTCGAAGGAACCTTTTGCGCAGAGAAATTGATATTTTTGTATCAACGAAACGTACATTGAGATGAAGCAGCAATCTTCTGCACTGCTTTTATTTTTTACACTAATGAGCGAAAAGGTCTACGTACTCAGAGAGAATGGCGCACAAGTCTTGTTGTGATTGGATTCGATTGTTTGCCGACAGAGAAAGGAAAAATAAAGGCAGATGTTGCAGGTCTTTTCTGCACAAGCAATTGTACACGTCAGCTGTCCAATTGATACTGGCTGTTAATTAGCCAACGCACGAAATGTGAGGAAACATATGCGGCGTGGTGGATGATACTGCAGAGTCTCTTCTTGAGGTCCCCCTTTAAAATATCTACCAAGTTGATATCTATTTCTTGGACTTATTCAAGGTCAACAGTATCAAAACGTTCATTACGATCCTAAGATGTACATGGGAGTCTCAAATGCAGTAGTTGTGGTAGTCGAATTGTATAATGAAACAGATAAAAATGAATACATAATATGTTGCTGCCTTACTGTAGTGAAGCACCCCAGTTGATGTAGCTTTCTACATCTTCCACCTATGAATATCTTCTGTTGTTACTCCTCAGTATACCACTAGTCCACAGTTACTATTACTAGTTATCTATGCGTATCTTTATTAACTGCGCATCCCATTTCGACTTTTAAAGTCTGCACAAGATCATGACAAAATATATTAGATGCAATGTTTGAAAGCTGCGACTGTTCTCTGAAATCGTCGATTTTGACCTGATCATATTCTTAATTAGTATATTATGAACTGATGCGTTAAAGTTTACCTAAGATGGGTAGAATTTGCTGCAGCAATTCTCGTTTTGATAATGTTCCCTAAGTATACATGTTTTAGCACCCGACAGGGACCATTGTTGTAAGCAGAACGTACCAAAATATCCGCTTGCCACCCTCCATTGTCCAGGGATCTGAAAGTAATTTCTTTGTCATCAAAGGGGTATCTTCTACGCTATCACTTACATGTAAGGTGGCCCCACTAGCCATCGACACAGTTCGTCTGCTTTGTCTTGCGCATTTTCCTTTGCCAGTTGTCTTGCATAAAAAATAAGCCAGTTTTTGTATTCTTCTGGTGATTCAAGCAGTGCTGCTACTGCTAATTGGATCTATACTGGCTGTTAGCTGTCTCACCTACGTATTTCTGTACTGTTACCTCGATATGACTTATTGTGACCACGCCTGTTGTATCCTTGTCGACAGCTGCCAAGTCAAGCATCGCTTTACTGACAGGATCTGCACCGCCATGTAGTGTTGTGTTCGTTGCTAGCCATCCTAATGGATGTGCGCTATCTTTCCGACTCCCTGAATTGCTAACAGTATCCCAGAATTCCGAAACAATATACCATGGGTCGCTGATACGCAGCCACATGTTCATATTGAGATGATACATGAAAGCTTGATGATAGCTTGTGATCATTAGTGGAATGCCATTTTTCTGAATGCGCACATCGCGTATGGTTGGTGCGATCTGTGGGGCATTTGATGGTAGAAGAGCAACACGGAGAATAGGTGCAACAGATATCGCAGCGAGACAACAGCGCTCGTGAGGAATATCCCTGCAACGCAATCTTATTAAATCCCGTATACTCACAGCCACAAAATGGGAAACATACCATGTATATACAAGACCAGTCGAGGTAAGGCAAAGCAACCATTGTTCTGAACTATGGAGAAAAACGGGCGAGCTTTCAAGTATGATGGGTGGAATAAGCCTTGACCAAAAAAAAAAAAAAAAAAAAAGGCCGTTGTCAGCTACGCGATCTATCTCGGAAATAGACCAAAATCCTCTCTTACCTCCTTCCCGCTGGAGAGTAAACATGAAGGGTTCCATCTTCACATCCCAAGGCTGTGAAAATATCATTTCCTGCAATCAATACAATCGCACTCGCGATGTAATCAGACCAGATCGGAGAACCTTGGGAACTTGCAATCACTTTGCTATAGTCATTATTGTCTCCTAAGATAGAAATAAGGATCGTCGTCGTCATAGATGCAACTAGCGGTACCTTTCCCCGTTGTGTTGTGGCACTCAATCATAATACTACTATCTCCCAATGCTATCCTTTTCGAAATTGTCGCCTTAACCATGGGTATACCAAGCTTCACTTGACTTTGTGCAACCATTGGTGATATTAATCCTGCATCCACCCATGCAGGTTTGCGTCGTGGCGCTGCTGCTGCTGCTGACGCCTCGCTGTCTTTGGTGCTAGTCTCTATTTCATCTGCCTTGCGTTTGTTGCCCGTGACAAGTGCTCCAATGCCAGACGCCGGCAAGTTCGCCATGGGCTGACTGTACTGGACGTCTTCCATCGAGGTTGGCTGTGACGCTGAAGTAGCAATTGGGCTACTCTGCTGTTTTGGCAAGGCGATACTCTACGTTGAATAGCAAGGCAGCGAAAGACAACGTGTTAGTCAAAATATCAAATTTTTTCCCCCTTTTTGCCTCCGCCCTCTTACGCACTGTGCTAGGTTTGACGGGAGGTCTTGATGGTCCATTATTTCTGACATGCACAGGTTGTATTCGCCTTTTTCCGTCTTTCATCACTGTAACGGTTTGTTCAAAAGGTACAGAGACTGCTGCAGTTGAGGACGACGTAAAATCTGCATCGGAAGGCTTTGATAGGAGGGTTTCCGTGCCTGATTGACCGGCGTTTATACCATTGCCTGATGTTGCAGACTGCAGAGGGACATCTTCTTGTTGTTGTTCAGGGGTCGTATTATGTGTACCCATTAAGTCTGCTATACGTTTGGATGATGCTGTTTTTGCCATAATTGCGTTCTCCTCCTCTAGATCCAGCTGGGATGGAGCTTCCGGTAATATCGCGTTTCGTCGGTCATATCCGTATTTTGACAATTGTTTAAGCTATGGAAATGATAAAAAAACATGTTTCCAATACGCACTCAATGTACCGTTTGTTCGTTGGGTGCAACGTTTGCCAGTTCTTTACCCAGTTGCAGACATGCAACTGTGCCGTCCTGAGAACACGCGAACAAACTTTTCCCGTCTGGACTCCTAGGAGAAGAAACACGTTCATTTTTGGATGTTACTTGTTTCCAAAAAGAAAAAATCTTACCATGCTATGTCATACACATTGGTCTCAAAGACATCACTTGCGACACACAGTGGTCTGGAATAATTCGTTACCCATACGGAGATCTTGCTGTCTTGGCCACCTAGAGCGCAGATTGTAGCTAAAGAATCGTTATCAGGGCTTGCTTCATCCACGAGCTTTCCATCTTTTGAAATATAAAACAGCTTTGGGTTAAATGCCTATTAAGAAAAAAAAAGAAATTAGTCGTGCGCTTGTTGTACATCAGTTTCATTTACCGTCACTTCAATAGGAAGTTTGTGGCCTATAAGGGATACGTCTGAAGTCCAATCGTCTCTTTGGATAATCGCTGCTACGCATTGTATTCCATTCACAGCATTGGCTGCCGCAATATGCGAAGCGTTAGGTGACCAGCTGAAGAATGAGTCAGTCCCTCGATATACCTAATATATCCACAGACCTTAATCGACGAAACATGGTTGTGCCAGGTGCATTGACAAATGGGGCTTTGATATCTTTCTCGAGACCCCAATCTGAGGTACGCCATATCTTGACCATCTTATCATCTGACTATCAAAACGCAGTTCTGCCTCAGTACCTCCACCTATCCATCTAGTCAAGACTTTTTTCTTTTTACCTGTGTTGCTAGGTATTTTCCTACGGGATCCCATGTCACTCCCTGTACAAATCCAGCATGTTGATCGATCTTCTTGACTTGGTCTTTAGAATAGTGATGATGATCAGTCCCATAACCGTTATCCAGTTCCTGGGCGTTTTACCAAATGTGTTCCCATTCCAAATAATCACCAATCCATCGGCACCGCAAGATGCCAAATAATGGCTATCTTTAGACCACGCAAGATCCTGAACGTCTAATAATAATAATGCAGCTTAATAACAGCATCCTTTTCTTCTTTAAAGGTCATCGCACCTGATTCGTGGCCTCGAAGATATTTTACTGGTCTCCAGGTTTCGTGATTTACTTCATAGTCTCCAAAGCTCGAGGTAGCACCGGTGGTATAACTGTTTTTTTTTTTTAAAAAAAAAAGAAGATACAGGCAAAACTGGCAATTTTTCAAACGGGACTTACCGATCAAGTTCCCAAATAATAATGACGTTGTCGTTGTCCGAACCTGAAGCTAAATATCGGCCATCGTTTGACCACCGTACACAGAGAACAGCACCTTATGCGACATGGCTGAGTCAATCATGAGCTTTGTTGTTGTGAATTTACCGTTATGCATTGCCATCGTGCAGAGTAATTTGTGTGTATTTGGATTTCGTTCGGCTGCGTCGTCAAGAATGGGATCCATATTCCATATTTTGACAGTTGTATCTAAATTTAAAGTGAGCGACTAAGTAATAGGTCATTACATGTCCCGTTTCTGTACCTAGACTACCGGTAGCCAAACGTTTTCCGTCCGGATGTACATGGAGAGAGTATATACAGGGTTTTTTGCCCTTAATGCCGCCTAATAATTAGTAAAGGAACATAGCAGTACATCAGTATGAAAGAAGGCCAAGACATTCAAGGCAAAGATTTACCGCTGTGATGGATCCATTCGGGTTTAGAGATAATCATTGTGCCGTCGCGTACTTCGCGTTAACTTGGAAGAGAAACTGGAGAGGTTGTGCTCGTGTGTGACTGTAAACCTACTCGTGGCTGCCGCCCTGTGACAGAGAAAAACTCGTCAATAAGCCCTAGCAGTGTAGAAAAACGTCTGGAATCGAAGGTCGCACGATGTGTTGGAGGATAGGGTTATCCTACGTAGAAAAAAGATCATACAGAGGAAGCCACAGTGGAGGTGGCTCATATCCAATGGATAGTGAGAGAGTGGGAGGCACCTTTACATCCTAGACTGAAGCGGAAGTTCTTCAATTTCAGTCAAGTACTGCGATCGACATCCGTCACACATCCTATTTCAACAAAAGAAAAATAAAAAATAAAAAGGAGGTTGGCAGATCGACAGCTATAGTACGGTGGCCTACTAATCAAGGATTCATATACCAGTGTTTTTCTGTTTTGTTTTTATATTGTGTTGAGGTGTATTTTTACCTTGGGGGTTCTTGTTGGCTTTCAGCTTGGCTAATGCAGCACCGCGTAGTAAGTGGCACGAAGTAAAAATGTGTGGTAGTACAAACAGAAAAATCACATTCTTCTTTCTTATCTTGTTACTGCTACAGACGTTGTGTCATTTACTGTTGCGATCATGGTCTAGGTAATCGTTATTATTTTTGTGCTGCACATGGATCAGCATGGTCCTCAAGGACAGCCAGGGAAATCAACTGCAAGTCAAAAAGTGCACTTCGGAGTTACAATTACGTCAACGTGCCTTGCAGGCACCACGAGTGCAGCACCAGCTAAATAATCAACTACAGGCATGTTCTTTACAGTAGTAAACGTCAATTAAAAGCAATCTACATGTACTACTTCTAAATTTATATAACTCCATTCCCCTTGACACGTATCTAGTGCGTTTCGAAGATCTGTCCATTTTCACTATCCTTTGGTGATCAGCTGTTGTTTGATCTTAACAAAGTGGGGATACTATAAGCGCAGGTACTGGAACTTATAAAGACAGTGAAAAACACTCCGCTGTAGTGTTCTGTTAACCTCATCATTCTATCACAGAACCTGCAGTTTTTTTTTAATTTATTTAAACGTGATATCGTTCAGTTAAAATTCGTTGATTATCTGGTGATAATGATCGCCATGCCTGCTGCCATTCTTCAGGCGACAACATGGTCTTATAACCAATTAACACCTAAATGGATTTACAGTTAAACCATGACAACTGCTGCCGCAACCCCAACAACACTTACATTGTTAAAGCCTTCAGTAGCTTCTGGTGAGGGTCGTTGCCACAGCGCTATAAGCTCGAATAAAATTCCCAAATCCTAAAGGAAGATTTCTGTTAAAAAAGCTACGTGCTGAGACATGTATGTATTACATTTGAAACGGCCTGCGGGTTTATCTTGATCATCTCACAAAGGCCACGGAAAGCTGTGTCTTTCTCGTCATGTTCACGTATAATCCTCGATTTGATCAGCCATGGTCTCACAAATTTAGGGAGATGTGGCGCTACAACCGCCGGACAAGCCAAGCCCAAACGTCCAATTGCTATAACCACATTCTCTTGTAAAGTATTCGGCGCTTCAGGGCCTATCAATAAGGGTAATAATCGTTCCATCATTGGTTGTACGTAAGGCTCCATTGCTTGTCTCCATCTTATGGCAATTTCACCGCCGGCCCAGACGGCATTATTGCAGACAGAGCCACTCTGAGCATCGTACGAAATCTGTAGTATTAACTCTGGCAAAATAGTGGGTAAAGAGGGAATGAGTCGATCGAAGCATGCGATAGCAAGGTCTCCGATTAGGGCATAGGTGGATTGAAGTATATCAGTGACAGGGTCCTTGTACGAAAAAAAAATGGTTAATAGATGATTGTTATCCGTCGTTTTCTGGACTTACATGAATGCACACTTGCAGCAATGACATCAACGAAGGATCGGAATTTGCAACAAATGGATCAATAGCAGGGCCAAGACCCTGTACCATGCCTGACAATAAGTCAAGAGCCACGACGATGAATTCGACGTCAGGTGACTCGACGGCTTCAGGTTGCTGATGTGCAAGGAAAATCTGATGAAGTGTAGCTGCTATCAGCTTGACACAACGGGCAAATACAGGACCAGCAAACGGTAAAAATCCTGTTCCTAGCGCTGTTGTTACCGAAGAAAGGCACTGTACTGAGCATGAGAAAATCAATAGGTTGTACTAGGAAAAAGCTTGCCTCGAGCAAAGGGAATAGATCCTTGTCCTGATCTGCCAAGCTGTTCCATTTCGTTATCAATGGCGGCATGATGAGTGATAGATATTGCGGTTGGTTTAATGCCGAATCTACTGATTCTGCTAACGTTCCAAGGGCATCATAGGCGATCAACAGATTTTTATGTTGGTAGGTCTGGAAAGTGGCTGTAAGATTCCTGAGAATAGGTTCCAGGTACGGAATAAGATGAGTAGTTGCTTCTTCTTCAAGTGTCGCGAATGCTGAACATGCAGCTTCTTGTACACGTTTGTTATTGTCTAGGATTCTGCCAAGTAGACCATAAAGTACAGGTTCAAAGAACGACCTGCGTTCTTCTGGAGAGGATGCTTGCTCAACAACCCATGGGGAGAATCGGCCGATAGCCCAACATGAGATGGATCGAATTAATGGCTAAACAAAGAAAGAATTAGCTTGTTGTCCTCTGGTCGCTGTCGCAAAGCAACTATACCACCTTTTGGTCATTTAAGCTATTGACGAGGTATGGCATCATTTGCGGTAAATAGGGTGCGATACCATCAATGCCTCCTTCGGCAGCAGCCCCCAGTGCGAGAATGCCACATTCACGTTCTTTCCAATCTTCGCTGAAGAGATTGTGGTTCAGCAATGGTAACAATATCTCCGTTACTTTTGTTCCATAGGTACTAGAGAGGACATCAAGCGCTGCTGCACTGCATTTCCGCAGAGTCCATTCCGAATAAAATTCGTCGTCGTCAAAATCGTCCTCTTCTTCTTCTTCATCTTCAAGCTCACTTTCATCACCACCTTCTTCTGTCATGGTGTCCTCATTACCATCTTGCCCATCTGAATCCATACGATGCTGACTTTTGCCTCGATAGAATCTCGGTTTGATATCCTGTTCGTTATCTGCAATATGTGCGTCATCGTCATCCGCACCGAGTTGCATCAGGTCATCTTCAGAGTACACCATCCTTTTTAGCAGAACGGGTACGATGCGGTCTAAATAAGGGATTAAGCGTTCTTGTAGATCGTTGATATCAGCAAATTGAGGCCAAAAATCGCATGCTTCCAACGCAACTTGCTCATTGGCATCGTTGGCCGAGAAGATCATGTACTCAATCACTGGTTGTAGATTGGGTTCCAATTTGTCGGGCATGAATTCAAGCACCATGACGAGGGACCGACATATCTGCTGACGCACTTCCGGGCTTTCGTCTGTAGCGCGCGAAAAGAGAGCCTGGAGATACTGATCTGTGCAACATAAAAGTGAGCGAGATTTGAGTATAATAAACTGGCTGGTGGCAGCCATCGCTTGCTGACGGAAGGATGGATTAGGATTATCGAAGAAGGTGATGAGTTTAGGAATAATATGGTTTAGCGGTCGAACCCCGTCTATTTCTTGATCAAGATCGGAAGCGGCGTCTTCGCAGATCTTGCCGAGTGCATTAAATGCTATCTTTATAATAATAGTTCGCGTGGTGAGGATGAATCTGCCGTTCTTTTTTTTTGATTTTTACGTCTATTTTAGAAGACCTGTACCTCGACAGCCGCGGGATTAGGACTATCCAGCTGTTGTAGTAGTTCTTCTAGGATGTGGGGCCAGTTATGCACCTGGCCACGTGTCACAATTGCAGTAATGACGGATCCGATTGTCTTGCGTACGTTGGTGTCTGGATCAGGAGACCGCAGTGCCTCTATGCAAGTCTCCTTGACATAATCCAAGACGGAAATTGGTACGGTGTCGAAAAAGCTGCGGATGTTGTTTTTCAGCGTCAGACCTGCAATGGCTCGAGTATATGGATCCTCTTGCGGCATTTTTGCCAAAATATACACAAGATATGAATTATAATCGAGGATTTCATTGAATGAAGCTAGTCTCTATAGGACAGAACAGGATAAGCAAATAACAAACTTCATGGTTGACTCTTTTCTTTTGCTCTGACCCGTTGAACTAGTGGTTGATCTCGATTGTCTGGACGGATAGCATCCTGCAAAAGAAGAATCAATTCTCGGAGACCTTGTGGTTGTGGCTGCCATTCAGTCATTGTTCTCGACAGTAAATTACAAAACTAAAATGGAGGAGCAAAAAAAAAAAGTAAACAGGAATGAGCGCGCAAAATCCCCTTTTGTCGAGTTTGCCCGTGACAATGCAAAATCACAAGACCTGCCTAAGACAATCCTTGTGACAAAAGAAGGAAGAATGAGAAAAAAGGAAAAAGGAACAAGAAATGCTTTTTAGATGGAAGTGTACTTTATTTTTTTGTGTTCAGTTCTTATGTGACGCCACTGCACTGTCAAACAGTGTTTGCTATGGACACAACAGCGTAAGTTGTGGCTCCATGCCCTGCGTTTTGTCACCGTTGTGACGGGTAACCCGAGAGGTGCTGCATGACAAAAAGTGACAAGCAGCGCTTCCATAACCAGATACCTCCATTGTGTGCAGGACCGATCTCGATAAAATGTTATTCTTCGTGTCGTTGTTATCTTTTGGCGTTCACTATCATATGTTCGTACAGAAATAAGGCTCGCCGATCTTCTCTTTTTACGGTTCAGTTTTCTTAGGGGTCTTCCTTCGGACAGCCAATTCACGCGCTATTCTTGGACATCCTTAAGCGGCACACTTAAATGCATTATCGCTTCGTATTCCGAATAAGTTTCCTGGTATACACGCGACGAATTAAATGTATACGCCATTTAGTTAATCAGTGACAATGGTAGTCTTTGGCGGACGCTCTCACTGTATTACGTTACTGTTCTATGGTACCAGTCCCAACAAGTTTCTTTTTTCTGGGGACAACAAAATGATGGAAACCTTTTTTTCCTTCTTTCTTCTCCCCAAGTGTTTCTCCAGAGGTAAGTGTCCTTTTGTAAGAACTGTGTAATGAACGTATTGTTTATCGTCAACAGACGCGCAACCACGACGAAGGGTGGAGGCCTTACTGTTGCCGTAAGCATCCCGTTTCACAAAGATAAATATCTATCACATATAAAAACCTCTGATAACATCTTTCATAGTCATATAACTATTTGTGCACAGATGGATCTATGAAAAGATCATACACAGGCGAATCAAGAAATGCTTTTCAGTTCACTTTTCTTTGCAACTACATATGTTATGGAGAAATCAGAGACAACATTTGCTGATAAGTACTTTTTTTATTTATTTATGATCATACAACAAGCTGTTTCATAGTATTTTGTTTTAGGTATGGATCCGGACTGCAGGATGGCAATTAAAGGCTTCAGAAAGCTACACTCAGTTGACAAGATCGTTGCTGATTTTGATTGGCTGCACATTGGCTTGTTGCCTGCCTTCCTGTAGTCCATGTGCACTTCCGTGCACATATCACTATAGATAATACGGTTTGATACTTAAGGTAAGCGAATTTCTATATTCTCACCAATTTTCTAATCATTTTATTACGTTCGTTATTAAACATTCATACTTCACAAGTCATTCATATATCGGAAAAGTCATCCCAGTCAATTCTATACTGGACACCATTTTTAATACCACGCTTCACCAGGTTAAGGGTACGTTTTTCAAGCTTTTTGTACCATACAATTCACTTCAAAACAGTGCACCGTAGGTCATCGTAGTCACGCGATAAAAAGAAGGATGATAATGGACGGCCTTGGTTGTCCGAAGGCGAATCCTTTCTTAGTTAGGGGTTATCACAGTGGTGTGTACCACAAACCGCGTCCCATGTTATCAAGAACAACCAATGCTCTGGATAGAAAAGCAGGGCATAGGGTAACCTGCGGTCTGTGTGTAACTTATGAGATCTGGTGTCTCCACACGTTGTGCGAAAAAAAAGAGAAGGATAACGGGTGTGCGCGCACACACATCCAGCAGCGCAAGGGCGAAAAATTCCGTTGTTAAGCCACGGTTAGAGAGCCCACCTGTAAAACGCGTCACATTGAGCTAAAATTTTTGTCCTGAGCTGCGAGTTTTTTTTTCCTTCCCTTTCGTGATTTTTATTATCAAACATGTCCCTCGCTGTATGTACCTTATTGACTAGCCCAGAAATCAGGATGAGATATTTAACATACGCGACAGGCTAAGTCTGCCCAGAAGCCCGGTGTCGAAGAACAGGTTGAGGCCAAGATCCACCGTATCCGTATCACCTTGACCTCCCGCAACGTCAAGAACTTGGAAAAGGGTAAGTTTTCGTGGCTGGATGACAAGAGGAGCACGAAGGACTCATTGATTACCTATAGTCAGCGCTGATCTTATCCAACGCGCCAAGGACAAGCAGCTTAAGGTGAAGGGTCCCGTCCGTCTCCCCACCAAGGTCCTCCGCATCACCACCCGTAAGTCCCCTTGCGGTAACGGTTCCGAGACCTTCGACCGCTATGAGATGAGAATCCACAAGCGTTTGATCGACTTGCACTCTCCCTCCGAGATCGTCAAGCAGATCACCTCCATCTCCATCGAACCCGGTGTCGAGGTAATGTTTATTAGGTTATTGAAAGTCTGACAAAAGCTAACAATGCTATTTGCTAATGTAGGTTGAGGTCACCATTGCTTAAATGTAGACCACCCCTGGATTACAATAATAAAAAGACATTCAAATCTCCTAAAAAAATTGTAAATGGTTGCCTTCAGGGACCTACTTAGGATTTGGTGATACAACAGTTCGTGCTGGAAAGTTGTCACGTTCATTTGAGGGAAGTAATCGAGTAATAGGAGGAAGTAAGCATTAGACTGGGAGAAGAATACGCTAAAACCCTTCGCTCTGAGCTGAACCTTGATGCGGTGCATCGATGAAGATGTGGTGTACTTAAGACACAGTCACAACGCTGTTTGGTTCCTTCAAATGTGGTGGCCGCGATCGATTGTCTTGCTTTTTCAGTTTAACTTTTGTGCTGGTGAAAAAGAGACGAGTGATGCATCTTTAGTTTCGTTGAAGAAAACTTTATTCACACATGTGAGGGATATACCTAAAATTATATTTATGAAGGACACTAGGAACAGACATCTGAGAAGCTTTTGATGAACGCCGTTTCTTTTTTACCATTTCAAAAGATCCAATGTGGCGAGCTACATCCGTTCGCTAAGGATGACAAAGCTAAAGTGGCTTGAATGTTTCATATGTAAGCCCAAAATGTAGTTTTCAATCTGAAGTAGATGAGCGGAGCGCAGGCTCCTGCATTGGCCAGATGATGAACGTTTAAGGCGAATATGAAGCAACCCCCACCAATGAGTGGATGTTTGGTTGCCACTGAACAGTCTTTCCGATCTGATGGTACCATCATCATTAAAATAAAGGAAGAAATATGTCAAGAAGGAAAAATATTAGGGAGAATTCTGCTGTGCTAGAGCAGTTGTTGTGATGTTGGTGTTGGTGGTGGGTAATAAGTTACATGAAGAAGTGGGTGGTGGTTCTTCGTAAATAGATGTAGTTGGCATACTAAGGTCTTTATCCTCAAATATTCCTCCAAGCGCATCAATCCATGTTTTGCGCTTGACCATTGCGGATACTGCGTTCTCTGATAATGTTGATTTCGGACCTGCTGTTGTTTTTCGTTTCTTCGCTTTCTGGTTACGCTATGAAATACCGATAGGATGAGTCGATGTAGCCCTAGCAAGGCGAGAGTTTTACACTTACGAAGCGTTTAATGTAGCACTGTTCCACTTGGGCATCCAGAATATCCAACATGTGGCGATATTCCTGGTACTGGAGTTGGCGATCCACCACGTCGAGTAACCTTTTCTTCCGAAACTCATTGACTTTCATCTGTTCTCGTAATTGTCGTGCTGTTTTTCGTAACTCTGCACAGATTTCATCGTCCTCTCTCGCGTTCCAATCAATCTTTTAACTATCTTTAGTTGCCATGCACTTAAAAAGAGGTCATTGCTTACGTCGTCATCTCCAAGCAAGCCAGCATAGCGCAGCTCCCGCTTAAGTCGTTCTTCGAATTCAACAATATCATCCGGTGGTTCAAAGGACATTTCCGCAATGGTTTTGCCTTCATATTGCTCTGCTTCCGTCTTTACTTCAGGCATGTCCTCCCCTTCCGTCAATTCGGAGAAATCCACTATTTCCTCACGTACTAGGCAGCTTAGCAGCCTTTCCGTCAGACTTCCGCAACTGAGATCTTCTGCAAACAGATGGTCATCCGTTAGATGATGTGGTTCGAGGTATTTTAGCCGTTCTTGACCATCACTGTTCGCCAGATGATCATGCGAACTTTGTCTAGAGCTTGTCGTAGACGATGCTCCTGCGGGTGAATGAGGTCTACTTAGGGCTGGTAAATGCCGGTCTTCATCAGCCCATACGTCTAGGTAGTGTCGACCCAAAGGCGGTATCAAGAAAGGATTGACATTATCACTCTAGACTGTCCGCATCAGAATGACCGCAAAGACGTCCCCACGCTGAATATGTACCTTTTCTAGGAGGAAACTGCGGTCATCTTCTGTCAATGGCCGGAAGCAAGGATCCACAGCTGCCCAAAACGTAGTGACAGCCACCTGGTCCTTTGGCTTCACTCGCACAATCCCAGTATCATCATCTACCTTCCCATTTGAATGCTGTTGATTCCCCCGTCCCGAAGAATGGGAATTGACTGATTTCGATCCACAGTCTGATTTCTTCTTTTTTATATACACTGCCTACGAATATAACGTTATTCGATGTATTCACCATGACAACCATGGTCAAAGCGTACTTTAGTCGGTTTCACTTGGTGGGATGGAGGAGACATGCTCCGTGAGTTCCGAGCGTGATTCATTTTTTTCCACTTTGATTGTGAAGATTCGCTTCGTATTGACGCTGGTTCCCATGAATGAAAATTAGCAATCTAAATCGCTGATTCTAACATGCTGCTCTACCTCGTTCATCAAATACTTTGTCTGGATCTTCACGGCGATGTCGTCGCCTTAACGTTTCTAGTGCGCTAGACGCCCCCCCAAGATTTCAATCAAACATGCCATAACATATAGCCTTTTCGCTTACGCTTGTACTTTACTAGGCGGTGCAGGAGTATCAGTAGGCCCACCTAATCGTAAAAGACAATATAAAATAGTGTCACTTGTTAATTTTTTTTCTTTTTGCCTTTCATCTTCTTTACCTAGTAATGAATTGGCTTCATTGACATCGCCGGGTTTGAGCCCTAGCTTTTCATACATGATATTCACATTCTTTCCACCGGATTTCGATTCTGAGCCTATGATCTTGTCTGAACTGTGGTTCGAACAAGTTTTCGTATAAACTAACCACCATCACTGATGCTAACATTCTTCTCCAGATGATTCAAATCCCTGCGCAATTGGCGTAGTCGTGTTTCCGATGATGGTAGTAAATTTTCCAGATCGGCTTGGATGCGCAAGAGATCATGTGATTCAGGAATGCTTTCCAGTGGTGAGGCTAGACTCGATGAATTTCGAAATTGCTTATACTGTGCAGCTGTTTCTGCTGAAACCGAGATCGGTAGTGGATACCGGCGTGCCGAGTCAGATTCCATGATACACGAAGCCTCCCAAGGGATCGCATTTTCCCACATAATACTGAGACTTGGTATTGGTGTCCCGCACCAATCACGTCAGTGGTTGGTTTAGCCCTCACTTTTTACACGAGCATGCGCCCCAGGCTTAATAAAAATGTTAGGTGATAGGCTAGTAGCAGCTTTGCCGTTAGAAAAAGGCACTGCAATGAGGACTAGTGTAAATTTATAGCACACTATATTTCAGTGTATACTGCATGAAGGGCGCTTTACTATTAGTGAGCGGCTTTCTACGCTACTACTCCCTATAAACTTGCATCAGTGAAGGGCCAAGTGTGCGCCAAAGAAGGCGATTATCGGTTAATGAATTGGAAACAAACTCATACTCTACTTACATCAACTTGGTACCCAGATGGACGCAAAATTTATGCGAACGGCATAAAATTCCCGTCCATCGTTACTAAATGGATGAGGCAGTGTGCGACAATGCTTGCTTACCTGGTGATGAACAAGGGGCTACATCACAGTCAGGACGGTTCGGCACAGAGGTCATGCAGGCTAAACAGTAGATAAAACGACGTGATACTGTGGATATCACGGAAAATCGACATCCTTACCGGTAGAAGACAGAGCCAAAGAAATAGGAAGATAATTCATGCGTGCCTTTAAATAGGTGTTATTCTGGATGGAACCTGTCCTTATCTTGAAACGTTTTCAAGTATTCCGGCACCATACTGAGAGATAACAGTGAAATACCTCAATACAAAAAAGTTGTCCTTGGTTCAATGAAACGGCTTCCTTTTCTCAAGGCACTTTGATGCCATCCAATGGGATACTGAGAAACCCATCGCTGATACAATAACTTGCTCTAATGCAAAACTGAGTCCGTCCAGGCGCGTACAATCACTTGGATTGACGCAAAATGAACCACTTCTCGGCGCGAAGACGCATCACGTCCCAGCGCAAAACTTATTCGACTTGAACGTAGCGTACTATCTATACGATGCAAACCCTCCTTCTGGTTCTACATTTTCGGTCACCGGAGAATCAAATCCGATGGAGATAGGAGCAATGTATATGCATGTTCTCAGACGATCAATAGGAGCTGGTAGCCCGATGTTGACGTTTTACTGAAGTTATGATTCCTTCATAAAAACGAGCCATGAGTTTCTCGGTTTCGATCCGTCTATCCTTTCACCACTAGGCTTCATACTATTTCCAAGATATATATAGAAATACGGTATTTGTTACACGTGCAATACCAGTGAGCTGTCTTCCATGACCCTTCGGCAACAAAAAATGGCCGACGCCTGCATTGCAGGTGACCTTCCGGGGTAAAAAGGTAATAATCAGATAATCGATTTCCGCAAACAGGTACATGCAGGTTTTTGTCAAACCATGTACTGCATAGTAACGTACACATTACTTACATGTTCGTTCTACGCACCACTCAATGCTCCAACGACCTGCGTAATGACGACTTTTAATTGTTTCCTTAATGTCTTCATCAAAAAGTCGTAGGCGATGACCCGGTCATGTTTCATTCAGCCTCGCTGATAGAGGGGGGGGGGGGATGTAGGATGACCTCCAAAAGTGTACAAAAAGAAACGTGTCTCTTTCTCGTTCTTCTCAGCGTAATGCCGCGTTCTTTATCGCATCTTCATACCTGGCATCCTTATCCCTGTACACAGATAGGATACAGAACTGCTGAGTGAGTACAGCACATTTTCCTGATTCATTCATCTCCATATTTCATGTCCTTTTCTTTTTTTTTTTTTTTGATCCAGCTCAGGCACCCTGATGAGTCAATTCCGGATCCACGTTTCTCCGAGAGTTGGCTAAGCAGAATGGAAGTTTCTATTTCCCGACAATTGAATGCCCTGGTAAAAGTTTCGGGGAACATCGGTGTTTCGTGATCTGATTGGAGGAAGGGTCTGGTTATACCATTTTCCCTACAAAATTTTAGGAAATTTCATTTCCGAAAGTACTCCCGCTGAACTGGGAAGCTTTCAAAGTGTATATAAAAGTTGCCCAAACTGGAAGCCAGAAAGAGAACGTAATTCACCATATTACTTTTTATTCTTTCATGATGTTAAATACTTCTACTGTCAACCCACAACATGTGGCTATCATTGGTACCATGGGTCTGGGTGCCATTACCTACTGGATGCTTAGGCAGCACTTTTTCAGTGCTGTATCCGAAACTCCCGCAAAGAAAGAAGCATCAACAGCTGCTCGTTCTATGAAATCAGACTCCAATTTTGTCAGTAAACTCAGGGAACAGGTAAAAATTTACTCTGTCTAAATGAATGATTAAAGGCTTAACGATTTCGCTATAACAGAATCGTAAGCTCATTATCTTTTACGGTTCTCAAACTGGTACTGCCGAGGATTTTTCCAACCGTCTTGCCAAGGAATACAAGCGCCGATGGGGTGTAGACGCCACAGTAGCCGATCTGGAGTTATATGATATGACCTTCCTTGATCAAATGTCCCCGGATCAGCTCGCTATTTTCGTCATGGCTTCTTATGGTGAGGGCGAACCCACCGACAACGCAACAGGTTTCTGGGATCTTATACATGGAGAGTATCCCCAGTTCTCCGAATCATTCGATGATGCACCCTTGGTGAACCTCCGCTACATGATGTTTGGTTTGGGCAACAGCACTTATGCAGACTTTAATGGTGTAGCCAAAAACGTCGACAAGAAACTGTCAGAGTTGGGAGCAACAAGGATAGGTGATCGTGGTGAGGGTGATGATGATAACTCTTTGGAAGACGACTTTATTGCATGGCAAGAACACGCCTGGCCTCTGGTTGCAGAGACTCTGCAGCTGAACGAGGCAACGACTGAGGAGGGGGGCAGTGAAAGCACTTTTATCGTTGAAAAGATGGTCTGTGACAATCCGTACTTGGGTGAACTTGGCGACCAGAACCAGAAGATGTGGGATGCTAGAAAACCGTTCCCTGCTGTATTCACATCAAAAGATCTGATAACCGGGTCAGATCGGCACTGTCTGCATTTAGACATTGACATTTCGGGATCAAATCTGAGTTACGAAACGGGAGATCATATCGGTGTCTGGCCAACGAACAACGATGAAGAAGTCATACGGGTGGCCAACGTCTTTGGTCTTGATCTCGATAGCGTCTTTACTGTCCGGGCCAAGGATAGTACAGCAGCAAAGCAATCGCCATTCCCTGTACCAACAACTTACCGGGCCATGCTGAGACATTATGTGGATATCTGTCAACTTCCTTCTCGTCAAATCCTTGCTTCGCTCATCCCCTTTGCACCAGGAAAAGTACAGGCAACACTACGCATGTTAGCAACGGATAAAGATGTCCACCGTCAAGTCGTTATTGAGGCTGTCCGTAATCTCGCACAAACATTAGAATACGTGCTCGATACCAGCGATTGCGAAAAGCGTTGCATCTTCAATGCAGTACCGGCTGATGTCTTGGTTGAATGTTTTGGTCGACTACAACCGCGTTATTATTCGATCTCGTCCTCCTCAGCAGAAAGTCCCACGGTTGTCAATGTGACGGCTGTTACCCTTCAATACCATCCAACGCCCACACCTTCCCGAACCGTGTACGGTGTGAATACAAACTACCTATGGTCCATTCATTCGCGTGTCCACAACGGATCCCTTCCCCAAGGATTCCCCTCCTATTCCATCGAAGGTCCCAAGGAAGCGTACTACAACAAGGAAGCCAACATCACCAAACTCCCTGTTCATATCCGTCGTTCCAATTTCAAGTTGCCTTCCGATGTCAGTGTTCCAGTGATCATGATTGGACCTGGTACAGGCGTGGCGCCTTTCCGAGGTTTTGTGCGTGAGCGTGTTCATATGAAAAAGCAAGGCAAACAAGTTGGCCCAACGGTTCTGTTCTTTGGCTGTCGCCGTTCTTCGGAGGATTATCTGTACAAAGACGAATGGCCAGCACTTTTCTCCGAACTCGGCGGTTCATCTCGAATTATCACAGCATTTTCGCGTGAAACAGAACAGAAGGTTTACGTGCAACATCGACTGAAAGAACACGGCAAGGAGATGTGGGAAATGATCAGCAAATGCCAAGCTCATATCTACGTTTGTGGTGATGCACGAAGGATGGCGAAAGATGTCCAACAGGCTATCACAGAGTTTGCAAAGAGTTTTGGTGGTTACAGCGAAAGCGAAGCAGACAAGTACATTGCAGATCTACGAAAACATGGTAGATACCAAGAAGACGTTTGGGCATAGATCTAAATTCATAGAAAACAATAACAACAACAACAACAACAACAACAACAATAATAATAATAATAAACATTCATCGTTTGCATACCATTCATTTGATTACATGGAATTTTCTATTTTATTTTAGGCTCTTTCGGCGTGCTCCTTGACAAATTGCTCACACTGAACGGCGTTTCGCATACCAATAAATTCAGAAACGACCTCGCCATTATGAATCGCTTTCACGGTAGGTAAAGCGGTGATCTAAATGAAAGCATGAGTTTCCCAGGTTTACGTATCTCGTTTATTTACCTTGTAATCCGATGCAATATCAAATGCTTCATCCACATTAATTTTAACAAGAGTCACCTTTGGGTTAGCGGCAACAGTCTTTGTTAAGATAGGAGTCAGCATTTTACAGGGACCACACCAACTAAAAATAAGAGTTATTCGTTTTGTCTTGTTTTGACCATGTGAATCATTTACTCTGCATAAAAGTCTACGATAACTGGGTGGTCGGCCTTTTTAACCAATGCGTCGAATGTTTCAGCAGTTGCTTCAATGGTCTTGCCTGTAAAGCGTGGTTGTCCAGCATGGAAAGCACGTCGACTGACTGCACCTATCATTTCCATGGTTTTAGAAACAGCTACTACGTTGTCAGTGATGCTGTTTACCTCTTAGGGTGTGAGTGACAGGTAGAATGGATCGCAAAGCATGCATTGTTTAAAGTAAAAGGACGTGGCGCGAAACCGGGGCAAGAGGTGCTTCCGTGACTGCAATTTCTCTTGACTCATGCGCGATGTGGTGGACCATTTACTGTTTTTTGCGTCGCCTAAAATGATTTTTTGCGTCAATCAAGAACCGTGTGTATCGATTCTAACGCGACGCAAAAAGTCATTTCAAGCGTCACCAACATTCATTATTGAGTATCATGCCTGATCTTCTGAGGAAGAACTTACCGATGCAAACACCTAAAAGGATCGATCAATAAAATTGCTTTAAACTTTACATATGCAATGACAAGCTTACCGTAAAAATCTAAACCCTCCCGGTGGAGGGAACCGCATTCGTAGCGGCGATATTGTCCCTTGAAGGCCTGGAAAATTCAGCTGGTCTGCCTTGGCCCCTCCAGATCGATTCAGCGATTGGAAATAGGTTCTTGTTTGCCATCACATCCCGATCCCACAACATCTTACAGGTTTTGCATTCCAAGATGCTGTGGTGGGAGATGTGATCGCCGGTTACAACTTTCTGCAGCGATCTGTTTCGGCAACTATGGCAGATCTAAACGTATATTTGAGCACATCGTGTGTCACCAGCATCATAATACTGACCTGCGACGAAAGGTATTCGTCAATTGTTACGACTAGTAACTCTCCACGTCTTTCCCTTCTCTTCAAGGATCTCCATAGGATGTTGACCACACCTTTGCGATGCCCCTTGTAGTTACAGTTGTTGTTGAACATCCCATCGCCAAATACAATCAAAGGCGTCTTCTTCCCCTCATTGGTGAACTTCGCGGGCCTCCAGTGATGAAGGCATCCCTTTCTTCTGAGCGTGCTTCGTTCGGCGGAAGTATTTGGACGAGGGACACTGTTTGCAACTCATTAATTACTATTGGTAGTGAATTGGTTTAATTAAAATACTTGCCATTGAGCTAATGAGCTATCGCCAGCCGTGCATTTCTTACTCTGTGCGTCTTTACGCCGTTTACGACCTTTTTTTCGTGTTCTCTTGCTTGATCGCGTGCGCTTTCTCTTTTTGCGATTGTATTTTTTTCCGTCCGATACAAGAATGTTAACCATCTCTTGCTCTTTGCACTCCTTGATAACCGTGGAACCTTGCCACTGCTCTTCCCGGGCCGTAGAACTCGAACAAGGTGTTCATATGAAGAAAAATGCACTCCAGATAGTGGTTATACGACTCGATGTCAGGCGTCTTTCCGGATTCCAGGGAGCTCTCAATCTGTTCGACACCTTGTTTTTTCTTTTCGGCTTGCATCCGCCTATTTCTGTTCCGTGAACCCGTATATGAATAATATTCGTTCGTAGAACATGGTCTTATTTCATGACGCTCGCTGTTTTGACCGTACGCAGCAGTAAAAGCCTGATTAGTACCAGGATCTATGGCACATGGGGTAAAATGCTCATATACATTCTCCATAGTCAGATCGTCAACTGAAAGGCTCGTGTCGATGATTGTAGCTTCCGGTTTCCGAGCTCGAGCAAACTGTATATCAACGCTATATCCATCACTCAGAACAACAGCCTTGAATGCTATGCCGCTCTCGTTTGCCGAATTTTTCAGCTGTTCAAGTCTATAGAAAAAACTGCATCAGACGGTTATCTAATGAGCGCTCTTGCTTACGTCTTATAGCCGAGCTTGGAAAAGCCAAATATTTAATAGAACCGAGCGAGCTGAGCATCGTAATCGTTTCCACGTGTAAGGCCTGTTAAGGCTGCAAGAACGTTGCAATTGATTGACACAAATCGCCAATGCATAGATGGTGAAGGTGATAAAGAGAACAAACGAGGCAAATCTCTGCACTCTTTTCCTGCCTTCTTGTGTTCGTCTTCATGCATTCTAAGGATATAAGCCAGTACTGGCACGTACTCTCCAGGACGTACAGAGAGTCGTTCTGCAGTAGTTAGTTCTACTGGCATTAATCCTGTAAATTCGGAACATATGGTCTCCACGGCGGATTCAACTTCAGAGTGAATTGGCTTATCAGGAAATGGCCAGTATGGATCACCCTTAACTAAACGTTCGTACACATAGTCCCCGGCAATTGCCTTGGCCTGACTCTTGTACAGATTCTACGTTACCAAAATAAGTAAGAAGTACCTCCCGACTTTGGGTCTTACAGGTGCAAGAGTGGCCAGCCTTCGTGAAATGTAAAACTTCACTCGGTTTTCGAAGTTCTCCACTACGTTGTTGGAATACGTGGATGCTAATGTGACACATGCTGCCGATAGACTACCACTGTATCCCGTAAAATCGCCTACGCCATACACAGCATTTGGGTGATGAGTCAATAAATTCTCCCAATGTTCGTACATCTCGCGTGGAAACTTGCTGTTATTATTGCTGACCTCGATTCCCATTACCAATTGACTGGCAGAATACCAAAAGTTCTGCGTATATATTTATGAAGGTATTGCTCGATCGGAATTAGCGATTATATACGAGTTTACGACTAACTGGGCACGAAATATTACTTCGCGCAAAAATTTGGACAACGGTATGATTTTCGTGCGTAGTGCTTCTTCGTGCTCTGGGCATACGACAGATGGAAAGGGTAATTTGCGTGTGAACGTTTCACAATTTTTTTGAGCAAGTCGGTCTGCAATGATGTCTTTCTTCGATGCTTTATGCATGGGGAATCGTTTAGACGACGATCGGGTATGATCGGTACCACCACAGGTTGGACATGGTTCTTCTGAAGCGTCTGTATTTGCGGTTTCTTCAGCTTTCTGATATCTTCCGCGTTTTTTTGCCTTCGACGTCTCAGCTTGTTCGGTAATAGTAAGCTCTCGTTTGAAAGCAGCTTGCAAAGAGAAAGAAGCTGATAAGAAAAAATCTTAAGTAACCGTATCTTGTATGCTTACCAGGTGCCTTTCCGTGTCTGGTGTTTAAGGGACAGATTTTAAAACGCTTGTTAGCATGACCAGTAGCACCACAGTCCTTGCAAATAACTAAACAGGTGTGTTTTAATAATATTAAGTCATTTACGCGCTGATCTCACCTTCTCGTGAACGTGCCAGCTCGTACTCTTTGTCAATAGATTTCTTAATCTTTAAAAACAATACGAGATCATGCCAGGTCCATTCTAGCAAGTTTGCAAGTAGGTTGGTTATCGTAACACAGCACCACTGAAAAAGAGCTTGAAGCATAGTGAAAGAAGAGAAAGGTCGTATTGAAATGTTGCCACATAAACTTGATGAACTTCAAGTACGTCAACTCGAGCCGTCGCACGAAATTTCTACGGTCAAAGTATAGGCGTATTGGTATTTCGATCCAAAACGAGACGTCAGGAAAAATCAAAGGAAAGAAAAAATGAAGAAGAATCACTCGACAGCTACAGTTCCATCATTGGCAATGGACCAGCGGACAACGAACAAGTCTTATGCAGTGGAGAAGTCTGTCCGCTTGTGATCTCATGGTTTTTGTACTTCCAAGAATGATAGGGTATCTGTGAGCTGCACAACGAGGGGATCAAGTAATTTGCAGAAATGGATTCTTATTATTGCAAACGAATACTACATCATACTACTGTATGCCACACGCCGTGCTTCAAAATCTACTATGAAAAGAGTTATAATAATGACGATAAAGGTATGTTCACTGTTCATCGACGCTCATTAAGGTCATGTTTCTGGACATAGATTAAACTATCTACGGAGATCTCTATATCAATACGTTTTACCTGAGAGGTTCGACATACAGCTACCATGTATGAACGATACCACCGAAGATCACGCATTACAAAGTCCACAGCAGATCTATGATTTCTGAATCGATGCCGCAATGCGCATATATGGAATTACACAGACAAGTGAAATTATGGTAGCATCAATTTCTGATAGGGGCTAAATAGAGGAAATGAACAATGAACGGTCAGCTATATAATAAAGAGTCATCGGTTTCATTATCTGTTGTAGTATATTAAACCGAAGTAGTATGAATCGGACCATTCATATTACTCTACATGTGCATGAAGGCCGCGAAGGCGACCGCAGCTTAGGTCGATGTCTACGCAAGGATTGCCACCATGGATAAAGCCGTCGCAAGAGTCACCACCAGATTCACTGTCGCCGCAAGTGTCGCTGCGTTCACCGTTCCCAAACAGAAAGCTACAGACCCACAGATCCCAAATACCTAGAGGAAGCCTTAGACGCGTATATGGCAGAAAAATGAATAGGCCGGAGAGAGTGTCCAGATTAATGATGTCAATTCGGTTTTAATCTGATGTGTTTTTGGAATATATCGTGTTTATCCAGCACGCCCATTACATTAGATGTATAGGCCAGGAAGCGTTCAGCTCGTGCAACGACGCGATCATGAACTGTCGTTGCTTCTTTTTCGTTAAGCTTTTCTTTTTTGGACACAGATGTAGCCTGAGGCTTTCTCAGAGATGTACCTATTACTGCTTCCTCAGATATAGCAACTGATATATTGTAGTGATTGTAGCTTCCCTACTAGTTGTTAACGCCGTTTCCAGCTGGCTACAGTGCCTTTCGCTAGTATATCTTCAAAGAACCACCAAAATTTCTATAGGTATGCAAGCAGAATCCGGGAATATCAAATGAGGATGCAATTCTTCGCGATATCTGATTTGTATTGTCTCCCGTCGGGCAACTTTCCTTTCACAATGCTACGATTGGATCAGAGTTCCTTGCCTGAAGGGTTTTTCCACCTTTCTAAACATGGTACATCATTTATAGACTAGACAATTATGCGAACTAAAATCAATATGTTAATCCTTCAAGCGTTTCAAAGAATTTATTTTACACGATGAAAAGCCGGTTCCTGATCGACTACTTTTTCGTTGAATAGAAGGATATCCATCAAGAACCGGGTTTTCATAGCGTTGTGCTATCCGAGATGGTAGTTGGCCTTTTTCAACATACGAAAAAATGAGGTGAGTAGGAGACAGTTTACCGCTGCATCGAATACGAGGCTCTCTTTGAATACCATATAATAGTTTTCCTTCGTTCTCGTTGTGAATTTTAATATTAGTACTTTGCAATTCCAATGCTTATTTCGCTTATTTAATCCTGCTTATTTTGCTGTTCTCTCGCCATCGTTTACTATACTCGAGTACCTTTGCTGTTTGTCGTGGCGTATATATACTGTATACACGTGTAGAGTCGTCTTATAACTTCGGTCGCTGTAGCGTGAATGATATCAGCTAAGTTAAACTTTCCATCATCTTGGTCGGAGGGTCATATTCATTATCGTACGCATGCATATAGATAATGGAACATTTCTAAGTCTTCCTCCGTCATAGCACGATCAAATGAATGATGCAGCCTGAAGGGTGCCACGCTACAACGGCGGTTGCAAAATTCATTCCCAGACAACGCAAATTAATGCCATTGGGCCAGCGCAAAAAGGCTTGTGCTTCGATTATTCTCGCACAATCTCTGTTGCCTTCACTCCATCCTCGGATGTGGTTAGGCCCCTCAAGCCACGCTTTTATTTATAAATTGAAATTTTCAGCCTACTCCCCCCTCTAATACCTTTCGTCGTGCATCATCCTTTTTTCGCCAGGCTTGGGGAGGAGTTTCGTGATAGATAAAAAAAACAAAGAAATAGGCACTGAAATCAGAAATGAAATAAGAAATGAAATAATAAAAATAAAAATAAATTCGTTGGATCAAGTTGGGGAGGGCGACCACATCCTTCGGACTTCGTTCCGGCAACTTTCTGATTTTCAATTGACGCAAAATTACGCGCAAATACTTTAACCCCCGTTGCATTTTTTCATTTTGGCAGTGTTATTGTTGTTGGTGTTGTTATTAGAGGGAGATTTGTGGTGTGCCTGAGAAATTTAGAACGACGGAGAGGTTTATAAGGGAGTAATTTAAAAAAAATGAATAAGTTAAAGAAGGATAGACAACTATGAAAGTGTCAGAGGAATAATTTATATCGAAGATTATGCAGCGGGCTAAAAAAAAAAGAAAAGAAAAGAAGATATAGATATCAAATAAAAGGACAACATTTCGTGATTTGTGTGAATGAGTTCACTTCCAAACCCTGTAACATGACTCCCTAATTGCGTTGGGCTGTAAAGTGCCACCACTACACCTTTTTCTCTTTTTTATATATGTTAGTTTTTGAGTAGTCTATAACCCTTCTTTTTCTACTTTCTCCTCACTGAATTTCTTCTCTCTATTTCCTCCTTCTTTTCCTTACACTTCACTTATCTCTTTGGTCTTTTTTTCTTCTTTTTTTTTTTTTTCTTTTTACCGTACTCAATGCCGACGTTGGATTTTCAAAACATGACCTACGAATTACTAACCGCAGCAACTGAACCTATGGAACACAAAAGCCTTGAAAATAACCAACGACCTTTACCTTTCTTGACAAAACAATCATACAATGCCAAGTCATCATCCCCTTCACCCTTGAATAACAACCACGCTTCCTACATGACCATTCGTACTCAGTCTCCCGTTGTACGCCTGCAGTCATCTTCTAATGCTACCAAGAAGCTTAGTACTGACCCTCCTCCGTCCCTCCCGCCTGATCACCCCCTGTCTAATCGACTGACTCCTGCAACTTCTGTCTATCAACAGCAACTCAAACGTTTACAATATTATCATGATAGACCTCCACTCTATGTTGCCAATCCCTGTTTTGGCCTAAAGGATTTTGAACTGATGGAAATTCTGGGTAAAAAAAAAAATAATACTGGCCACCCTGCTAAAGACCTCTTTTCTCATCTTTGTTTCTCTCTCTCTCTCTCTCTCTTTTTCTCTTTCTCTCTCTCTGTCTCTCTTTCTCTTTTGTTCAGGCACTGGAACATTTGGAAAAGTTTACCTGACAAAATCAAAAAATGCTGGGAAATTTTATGCGATGAAAGTCCTTAAAAAATCCGAAGTCGTTAGATTAAAACAGGTCGAACATATCAAGTCAGAAAAGGATATTTTGGCCTCCATTCGATTTCCGTTTGTTGTCGATCTGTAACTATCTTAATTCTTACCATGTTTTCTAACTTGGATGACTTAACACATACTTTTTGTTCCCCCAAAAAGATTCTGCTCATTTCAAGACGATGTCAACCTTTACATGTTATTGGAATATGTTGTCGGTGGTGAACTCTTTACCCATTTACGCAAAGCAGGTCGATTTACCAACGATATGACAAGATTCTATGCATCCGAGATTGTCCTTGCCATTGAATACCTACATTCAAAAAATATCATCTATCGCGATCTAAAACCCGAGAATCTCCTGGTCGATCATCAGGGTCACATTAAAATTACTGATTTCGGCTTTTCTAAAAAAGTAGAGGATCGGTAAGCTAATCCGAGACCGTCACCACTGTCGTCGTCGTTTCGTCAAAAGTCATTCATACTATTTCCTGTATAGCACCTGGACACTCTGTGGAACACCTGAATACCTTGCCCCAGAAATTATTCAAAGTAAAGGACACGGCAAAGCTGTTGATTGGTGGGCACTTGGTATACGTAAGTTCACTTGCCTTTGTTGCAACCATGACTACTAAATCATGCCGTAGTTATTTTCGAAATGCTGGCAGGGTAAGTTCAATGGATAAATGAATATAGATAATGGAAGAAGAAGAAGAAGAAAGGGGGTGGGAGTTAATCCATCATTCAATTCAGTTATCCACCTTTCTTTGACGATAATTCCTTTGGTATCTATGAAAAGATCCTGGCAGGAAAGGTGCAATTCCCTGCTCATTTTGATCCACTGGCCAAAGATCTCCTAAAAAGACTTTTGGTGAGCGATCGGACAAAACGATTAGGCAATTTAAAGGTAAATCATCCATTGCTTGGAACGTTTATACCCAACCTAGCCGTAGTCTGGTTCTGAAGACGTAAAGCGACATAAATGGTTCAGGGGTGTTGATTGGATTGGATTGTTGGACAAGAACGTGCAGGTGAGTTGTTCGCATGCTGCCATCTTATTTCGGACCTTAGTTACTAACTTGGGATAGGCACCGATTGTTCCCCATTATCGACATCCTGGCGACACAAGCAACTTTGAGAAATATCCGGATGCTATGGAAACAGACCACACTCCAACAACAACCGGTGAAGACCCGTATAAAAAACTCTTTACTGGCTTCTCTGCCGCTTATCCTTCTTAATCACAACTTTGTAAACCGCCCCCTTTTATCTTTCTCTTTTTTTTTTTCTTTCTTTCAATTTCTAATCAACGCATGCAAGTTACCAATGACACTTTTCCCTTTTCTCATGATTTTTTTTTCTTTTGCAAACTCGTAAATAGAAAAAAAATAACAATAAGAGGTCTTTATCGGACCATCCGTTTAACTAAAAAAAGAAGAAAACAACAACCTTTTTCCATGTTCACACTAGCAACATAATTAAAAAAAAAGAAGAAGAAGCGACTTGTCATGTTGTAACAAATGGTGCACCATGAGTGACTCCTCTTTTCTATTTTACATTTCTGTGCATAATGTTCATTAGATCAATAAACGGATGAACGATCGATGGCATTGTTCAGAAAATAAGTTAAATGGTGAATAGTCCAACTTTCTGGATCACACGGAACATCCCGCTTTAGTGTAACCAAAACGTTATTTTCGACTCGTGATAATAGTAATAGTAGTAGTAGCAGTAGCAATAGACTATCCCCAAGATCGCGAGAAAAAAAAACATGAATTGAAAGCGTTGTGTATATGTTTCATATATAGTTGACGCCACCTTAATCTTTTGCTAACCTTACTTCTTTCTTTCACTTTTTCTTTTCTTTTTTCTTTTTTTTTTTTTTTTCTCTTCTCCCTGTGTCATCCGTAGGCATCTTGACACCTCCTGCATCGCTTTGCAAGCAAAGAAGAAGAAAGGGCAGAATAAGCCGATCGATCTATTTTTATTTCTACTTCTTCTCTTTTCTTTTTTTTTCTTCTTTCTTTTCCTTTGTTTCCTTCTTACCATGCGGTTGATTGATCGAGTTTGGCAGTTTCACAAGCAACAACGTATTAAAAAATTAAGGCAACTGTTTACACCAGATGCATCATCAACAACATCATCCGCCACTGTAATGTCACCGCCACCAAAACCCAAACATCTTAAACGTCGGTTATGGTTATCACCGAAACGATGGCTTTCACACTCTCCTACGCCAACCGCAGCAGTGGTTGTTGTTCCCGAACCACTTTCTTCAGAAATGGATAGGGTTGACCATGATCTCTTGAGTCAATGCATTCAGCTGGCACTGGCGCCTCCCGAGACAAATGGCATGCAGCGACCAAAACGATGGTCCATGGGAATGATTGAAGGCAATCTGGACCTGGCTACCGCAGCAAGTCAACGACGAAGGTCAATCATGATCAAGTGCCCGCCAACCTCCCGTGGCCACTTTCTTACCTCTATACCAGAAGTAGAAAGTGACCACTGAAATCACATCCTCTTGTACGCGTCCACACACTTCCACTTTTTTTTCTTCTTCTTCATAAAGTGCAATAAAAAGCGTTTTTGTTTTATTTATTCTATTTACTGTACATGTTACACGCTTTTTTTTTTAGTCTATCTTTTCTAGTGCCAACTCCATTTCCTCTATTGTGTCACTTAGTGCTGTCTGCAAGCCACTGTTGCGCATGCGTTCGTATCGTTGATGATCCAGTTTCAAAAGACGCTCGAAATCGGCCTGCCGTTGAGCTCGGATAGTAGCAAATGATTTTTCAAGTCCCAGTGATTGACATGCATCCAACGCTAGTTCATAACTTCGCTGATCAGGAAGAACCTTCAGTGCCTTCATGTCATGCCACACATTCATGACTTGTGCCATTTCCTTAGAAGAGGCTAATCCTCGCATAATTTCGTTGTACGATGCTGTTCCCAGTTTTACCCGACTCACTTTGGCATCGTCGTACACCATCATTGCTTTACGGATTTGGTTGCAGTGAACAAGTGAGTTGATTACAATGCCGTAGCTAATGAAGTCAGGTCGGTATTTTCGGAAACGTGGTGCTGATTGCATATGTCTGTAAAGTTCCAACATTTTTTGCAGAGCGGGAGACATCTTTTGTTCGCTGTACCAGTTGGCTTGTTGTACTCTGTCGCTTGATTCGCCGTCTTTGCAGAATTTTGATAGTAAAGAGAGATAGACATTGTAGCTGCGTGTGTCAGGATAGATACTCAGCGTCTCCATTTTGTGCCAAAGAGCTTCCGCCCGCTCGAGATCACAGGCTTCTCTCTGTCGTTTGCGTGCCAGCAAAGCCATCAGGGAATTAAATGTGTATATGTTTGGCTGTACGCCGTTCTGTTGCATGTCTTCCAACAGCTTCAGCGCACCTGTCAGATTTTCTTCGCGTGAACAAGCCATCACGAGTGAGGTATAGATCACCACATCAGGAGCAACGCCGTGCTCCCGCATGTCTTCGTACAGCGCAAAGGCGGCGTCCGATGATTGTTCCTTGTCTTTCACCACTGCATCAATTAGAATAGCGTAGCTGTACACATCTGGATTCACATTTGCTTCCTGCATCGTTCGAAACATCTCCAACGCTTCTGGAAAATTGTTTTGCTTGACGTAATAGTTGAGAAATGAATTGTAATCGCGTGTTGAAGGTATCACACCCAAGTTGCGCATCTCTTCCAGCGTCTCTTTCGGTTTCCATCCCATCGCCGAGTAGTGACTAGAATTGGCCTCCAGTCCAGATGCCAACAGATCTTGGTACACTTTCTGCATCTCGTTCTTTTTCTTGTGCTTTCGTAGCGTATCCAATAACGTATGGTATGATGACAGTCCCGGTGTTTTACCTAACGCGATCATTTGATTGTACAATGCAAACGCACTTTCAGGTTGCTGCGCTTCACCGTAGGTCTGCAGCATGTATACGTAGGCTCCTTCGTCGGCGAGTCCCTTCTTTACCATAGCTTCAAAAAATGATCGACATCGGTCAACGTCGCCGCGCTCTGCAAAAACGCTCATAAATTTAGAATACACTTTCGTCGTCTCGGGAACACCGTTTCGCGCTTCCAGTGTTTGATAGAACTGCAGCATTTCGGGTCCCGCCCCGAGCTTGGCAATCCCATCAATCAACGTGCAGATTGTCACTTCATCCGGTTCAATGTTGGATTTCACCATCCCTTGGTAAACGAGAGTAGCCGATTTCAAATCACTTTTCTTGATATATATGTGTATCAGCATATTGCATACGCGGACAAAGGCATAATCCATGCCTTCACGTTTATGCATGTTGCGCAAGAGATACTGAAAACGTTGTATCGAATGCGGCTGATCCTCCCACTTCACCATCGTTGCCATACTGATAAAATCATGCGACGTTAAAGGTTGCTGTTGTTCGATACGCTGACAAAAGTCGGTCCACACATCCGCGTAGGGACGATCGAAATTGACTAGACAGTTCGACTCCTGTCCATCGTCCGCTGTTTGTTCCTGTTTGTTGCTGTTGCGGGTAGATGCGCTGATGCTTAGACAGCGATGTCTCACATACCGCGAAGTAGGTATTCTGCGGGTGGTATTCGTCAATGAAAGTGACCGCCCAATGGAAGATTCCACTGATCGCAATCCATTTGACGATCGTTGGACCAGAGGCCAGATCCTTAAGGTTGATCGCACAAATGGCATGGGAGGAAGGCTGATCTGTTTTGTTATTTACCAGGTTGGCTTGCCAGGTTCTTGTGCGTCCGTGACTTATTTTGCAAACCCGAATGAAAAACCGATCATCCGGATTTTGCCGGAATGGAAGCGCCAAAAAGATCTCCTACAAGCTACCCTATGCGGCATCATTTAACCTTGTTTCGGGACCGTCAGGAGCTTACTTTATGGGATACGCTGCCATTTAAATCATTTAGGACACTCTTTCTGCCGTTGATTTGGTCACTGAACGTCGCTATTTTTCGTCTCCACTACTGCAGAATATCCGCGGAGCTAAGAGAAATGGCGTGTGCCGCTGAGGTGGATATAGCAAAGATCAAATGAACCCATTTAATATACTACTTTGTTGCTAGCTTGCTGAACAGTTGACTTTTTATTGTTCATTCTTCCAGTTTAACCTCCAGGTACCCGTTCTTTCCAAGCTCTGTCTCAGAAGCCACAAAGATTTTGCTACATTCGCTTAAAGCGGAACGATTCAAACTCGCGTGGAAAGGTCTATTCTAGTCAGGGCTGGAAACGGGACTCAGTTATAACAACCACTCTGTTTTGCGGTAATGGGCACAACTCAACGAAGACGACGTTTATTTATCGAATCCTCGGCCCAACGCTGGTCAAACACCATGGCCACCTTATCCTAAAAGTAGTGATAGTATGATCGTTATAACGTACGCGTTTGGATGATTCCTCCATCTGTCGGTTATTCAGCAGAGAGCGGCTAGCCTTCTAAATCTACCGCACGAAGGTCGAGTCCATGCTGTGGGGACTCCATCGTCAACGATGCGCCCTTCCCTCTTAGAGGTCTGGCATTGGTCAAAGGCTATTGCCGTCCTAAGTACAGACTCCTGTTTTCCAGTTACATCGGTTAAAGCAGACGGATTGCCTTTCTTCGACGCTTACTCGAAGTTGCACCATCTGCCTTACAATGTTCGGCAATAAAACAAGACTCGAAGCCATATCAATCCACCGAAATTTAGCAAGATTGATCATCCTATACTGCGATTCATAACGTAGATCCATGACATATGTTGAACACATTGAGCCTAAGAAAATGAGTACTCCTACAAAAAGCAACCTCTTTTTTCTTTTCACCTTCAATCAGGATGCCGCATACAAGAGGATCTTTCACACTGGCTTTGACAAGATTATCGATCATTTGTTTCATCTTTCTACCTGTCTTGACAAAATGTGATATGCCATTCGTGTTATCCGTTGCTTCTGACAGATCCAGTGCAAGAACAGCAAGATCGACTCTTATTTCATCATGCTTAAAATAAAGAATCCAATCTTGCTGATATTCCGTAGATTTCTTGGTCGCTTCAACAGAAATGTCATTTGTCCTACGGTAAAGTGTCTGAACGTCATTGCATGCACCTACACCTTCTAAGTCTCACCATTGCCACCGTAAAATATCAACCGATCCAAACACAGTCTCCAGTACTGGTTCTAGACAAACGTGAGCAAAGTTATTGTGCAAACTCCATGTCTCTGGGGCGTTTAGAAGTCTGGGCGCGCTAATAATAATGAGTCAATATGCAGCTATACATTACATAGATTACATACATCGTATGCAGGATTTGGGCAACCAAGAAATCAGTCCTGTTTCCAGATTTTAATGCATGACACAAAAAATTGGTGGTCATGTGTTTGCACTCAAACCAAGTAGATGATCGGGAGCTAAGCTGAAGAGAAGCAGCAGATGAGCAAGTTTGTTTCATGTATGAACAATGTTCACAGCACGTCTACTAAACTCTCGCACCACTGTCTTGCTTCATTCGATATCTCTGGAAGAGCAGCCTGGAAAATTGGAAGCAGCGACCTGAGGATAATTTTGTCCATGCCAATGCCAATATGTCGCATGATCGATCGATCAGGGTCAGCTGCTATAACGTAAATAAAATCGAGCGATCTATACAGCCGCCAGGGATGAAGCTATTTGTTAGAACCGCAACGAAGGGACCGGACCGGCTTACAATATTCGGAGGTCGGATAGATATAGCCGTTGCTCCGTTAATGCAATAGATGTTTCCCGATAGTTGCAAAGAGAAGATGTAATGTCCATATCGTCGATGTACCACTAAGCCGTGTTGGCAAAAGAGGCCAAGCAAATGTTCAACTTACGCGAGCATTATGATCGTGAATAGTGCATTCAGTAATCAGATCGTCGATCAAATAGAGATACCGGTGTGCACCATTGACTTTTCCTTCTTCCATCATTCCGGTCGACATGTTAGACATCACTGTAATGAAGTTCGTTCTGCTAATAGCTTTCGTCCATGGTCTTTAAATAAGTCACTGGACAAACTCTATTTTGCTTCATTTTCCCACATAGCCCATCTCGACATGACGTGCCATCTTCCTCGATGAGGCTCACTTGCTGTACCCCATGTTACTACTGAGCAGCATAGATAAAGCGCTAATTTTACAGTACCACCAGAAAAGAAATGGCCTATAAGTACAAGCACGGCTGAAGAACTCATACGACAGCGGTTCCTGTGCGAATAAAGAAATGCATATGCACCAATCGCGGTGCGCCTTGCGGGTTTCCTTATACATTACTACTGTCGCGATCGCACTGATCTGCTTTCGCTTTAAAATATTTGGCATCAGGCGCAAATAACTCCATGGTTAGCAAGTAATATTTTTAGCGGGTAATGTAATGCGAAGAGTTGTGAGCCGTATTCTTCCATGCTGCATTTGAGCCAGGTGGGTATTTAGAGGGAACATTAGTCTTTGTTTTGTTTTTGCTTTGAACTCTCTTCAATCTACATTCTATTGATAAAATACGCATCCAGGATCACTTGAGCTCTTTTGGCTGTGTTGGTACTTCTTGTCCATGATTATGTTACTAAACTTTGCCACCATACGATACTACAACTGACCGAAAATCCTTAAATCAAACGATTAGTCAAGGATTCTCGGCCTTATTGAAGGAATGACCGCTGGATTCGAGAAGAGCGAAATAAAAGTAGAATCCTTCGACCTATCCGTGGATTAAAGGCGACAAATAAAACGCCTATCCATTCCGTTTTCATGCATCTTCCATTTAGAAACGTTTTATTTTATTTTACTTCAGCGTAGTGTAAGCGGACCACTAGCTTATCTATCCCATCGCATGAAATGACAGATCCATGAGAACGAATAAATATGCAATGTCTCAGCGACCGCCGATGTTTTAAAAAATGTGGTTGATTGAAATCATCACTGCTGTACGATAGTACAAACTTTGCTAAGGAGAATACACTCGTTTTATTTGGAAAAGATCTTTTGAAAGAGATGACGTATGATGCGCGAACGCGTAGCATTCGCTCAACTTTTGGACGTTCTGAGAGATACGACCATCCTTCCAAGTTCTACTAGCAGATATTCTGGAGAAAATAATAAACTCCCTGTCTATCCAGAATATTATTATATCAAGTATCTACTGCAGCATATCTGAAGGTAATTGTTGGGAGCCGGCAACGAAAGCTCTGCTACAGGGCACTCCACTATGGGTTACTCCACTGTAACCGAATTAAGCATTAGGCTCCACACTCCATCTTTTTTGAATGATTTTGGGGGACTGGAGTGTCCCGTTGGAGTGTCCCTAGCAATTCCCAAGAGACAAATTACGGTGAGCTGAAACAGCGGGCAAATAGCGCAAGACATAACGAAGTAGACTGTGCGTCAAATACAGTACTATTAATTATGTCCGCCTTCAAAGCAGTTGCAATAAAACATCAGTATTTACATTGAGTACACTTCTAGGAATGAATAGATGAAGAAACATGTGCTAATAGTGAATTAGGATGTCGATAAGTTGCACTGGGCTTATTCGTTGGCTATATGATCGGTTGCTTACAGAATATACTTGTGCACAATATCCCAGTTAATAATGTATATATATCCCATTCTTTGTATTTTTCCTTCGAATGTGAGCTTTAAAAGGTTCTCTTCATAGTGCCTTTGCGAGAGCAGTACGTGTGGTTCAGGGGTTATGCTTATCCAAAATGGGCGTTATGGTTCGCAAGCCACCGATTAGTATCTTCAGGGCACCTTGGCCATTTTCTGGACGTGTTGCACTTAAATGGCATTTTGCTTAAGACGCACCGCAGTACGCCTACTTCAAGCACGACGACCGTTGGTCAAGGTGCATCATCGACGAACAAGTAACCTCGTAACAACTTCAGGTTGGCAACATCTCCTGATTTTCCTAGAATGTGAACATGACAACGGTAATGACAGGTGGACGGCAGGATTCTGTGGATCCCTCTCGATTCAAGTATCCACGTTTCTCTTTGGATGCCGAGAAACATGGTCGCTGGGTGACCATCAAGGATATCGAGAGCTACATGCACCTTCAGAAGGGAGAAAAGTCAAATGATTTGGTGACTTTGACGGGTAGAATACACACCAAGAGGGAATCCAGCAACAAGCTCGTATTCTACGATATTGTCCAAAACGGTGAAATAATTCAAGTTGTTGCTTCCAAAGGCCGGTTTGAAGGCTCTGCTGAGGGATTCATGGCTGCTAATCGGGCGTTGTGTCGTGGCGATATTGTCTGTAAGTTTATTTGTTTCGTTGAAGTGATCAGGCATAACCGTATCATATTCCTATCTAGCCTTTACAGGTGTCCCGGGAAAGACTAACCATGGTCAACTTAGTGTTTTCGTTACCAAAGACATGAAGGTCCTCACACCTTGTTTACACGATATCCCGCGGACGGGCGTGAAAGATCCTGAAAAGCGGTTTCGTCAACGTCATCTAGATCTTTTAGTAAATCCAGATGCGTCCAAGATTCTACGAACAAGAACCCAGGTAAGTCTAGACTGATTATAGTAAAGCAGAAAAACTTACGCATGTAATAAAAAGATCATTCGTTTTATACGAAATTTTTTAGATGAACGCGGTTTCCTTGAGGTCGAAACGCCAATTTTGTCTGCCAACGCAGGAGGAGCTAATGCAAAGCCGTTTACAAGCCAGGCAAGGGCGCTGGATATGGAGATGCAGCTAAGAATATCACCTGAACTTTATCTCAAGGTACTCGCGACAGAAATCCATTCGACGCTAACTTCGTTATCAGCAACTGGTTATCGGTGGTATGGATCGAGTTTACGAAATCGGAAAACAGTTCCGAAATGAAGGCATCGATGCCGATCATAACCCAGAATTTACCACATGTGAATTTTACCAAGCCTATGGCAACCTTGAAAGCTTAATGAATGATACCGAAACAATGCTGAGAGGTGAGGAAAGCGCGATATTTACAATATCCCAATCAACTCACGATTATATCCTTTTCTTCAACAAGGTTTGATTGAGACAGTTCACGGAGAGCGCACACTTCTTACAAAACGTGGTGAAAAAATCAGTTTTGAAGAGCCCTTTGCACGTATCAACGTATTCCAAGAATTAGAACGAAAGTTAGGAAAGTCGTTGCCAGATTTGGAACAGAAAGGTAAACATGTCGTCTCAGAAAGACAATCGGTTATAATGTTCATGTATCATAGACACGGTTGATCAATTGATCCAGCTCTGTGCCAACGTTAATGTCCCAATATCCGCACCATTCACCACAGCACGGATCTTGGATAAGCTAATATCACATTATATCGAACCAGAATGCATTCAGCCAACTTTTCTTTACAACCACCCTCTAGCACTGAGTCCATTAGCAAAGACGGGAGAAGAACAAAATGTAAAGGGGAAAGACTGAGATGCGGACACAGACAGTACTAATTGCCTTGAATTCAGGGATGCCGTTTGGCGGCTCGATTTGAGTTATTTATTACGGGCAAGGAAATGGTGAATGCGTACGAGGAATTGAACGAACCTACCGAGCAACGTCGACGATTCGAGCAACAAGCAAATGACAGGCAGCGTGGTGACACCGAAGCGCCGATCCCTGATCTTGCCTTCTGCAATGCACTTGAATACGGTTTGCCACCCACTGCAGGCTGGGGAATGGGTATCGACCGTATCGTACAGCTTCTCACAGGTGCGACTCATATCCGAGAAGTGTTGGCTTTTCCAATCATGAGGCCTCTCAGAGTAGAAGCTGACGAAGATTCTTCATAGTGTTGAATAGTCATGTATAATATAGAGATAGTAATGAAATCATTGCCCTTTGCTTCAATGCTGCTGTGAAGCAGTCTCATTTCCTGTGGAGTTTGCAATTTAATTATGCAGGTTGTCCAACGTTTATAGAATACGAAAAGAGCAAGAAGGAATAGAATAAATGTTGCAAAAGGAAGATGCCGAACAACCAAGAGTATACTTAAGACATGGCTCGGATACTATTTATGTGCTGGTATGGGAGATGACTATTGTGGTTGCTCATGTTGATGTAATCAATAAATTGATCGAGTGAGAATAGCGCAACTTCCGCAAAGATGATATTGCGTTCCATGGAATTTAATAATACAGCTTATTCCTTTGCTTATTTCTTCGTACATAAAGAAGAACATTAAAAGAAAGAAAAAGAAACAAATATACAAGAGTATTCGTGCCTGGATAGCTGACACATGTTGATATCCCGCTTGAAGTTCTGCTTGACAAGCGTAGGGCTTTTGGTCGGACTACAGTCACCTGACAAAAAAAATCTATAAAATACTCGATAAAAAAAAGGCTTACCTGTAAGCATCTACTGTTTTTGTTACAGCGAGATATGATCAGCGTTGAAACACTGATGGTCGGCCTTGACCAAGTGAAGAGCATGTTGCAAGCTTGTGTATGTTTCTGCTGGCGTTGACATCGCGTTGCCATAACGTGCCACAGGTTTGGCAACCGAGCACGCTATGCAGCGTTCCGTACGCTTCTTCGTTCAGTCGTAAGTTTTCCATGTTCTTCTGCTGACATCTGGAGCACACCTAAGTATCCTCGTTAATATGGAGTGTCTCCATGTGTTTGTCAATATTACCTTTGACGTGTTGTACTCGTCCACATTGACCGTAGCAAGTAAACCGGCATTTTCTGCCTTTTTCAGGAGAACTCGACAGCGGTCAGCCAGTCCAGAGATCTTGCCGCGCATGTTCGTTTGGAATGTGGCATTCCCGAATGCAACCAAAGGGATCCTGTCTGGCATTGGCCGTAGTGGTGCCTTTCGCCATTTCTGTTTCTGTGATCGTGGACGCCTACCAACCAAAGAGAATTAACAGCGCTGCCAATAAGTGTAACTACCATACTTCTTCTCCCTTGCCCGTTTCCTATACGTGAAAATAAAAATAAAATAGGTTAGTCAAGCTCATATTACAATTTGAAAGGCACATACTTTTGTTGCTTCTTCTTTCTCCAGGTCTTCCGTTTCTGTTTCAGACCGCGTAGATTATATTTTTTGCCACCATCAAGCAGTACTGGAGTTGCAGATTTCTTGGTAGCAACAGCCTTCCCTTTGCTATTAAGTACATTAACGATTATCAAGTGCTATACGTTTGATATTACAAGCTTACCCTTTTTGCAACTTTTTTGGAGGCATTTCAGCGAAAAAGCAGAGGAAGAAACCCCTCTGACAATTTGGAGAAGGTCTTTGTCCACTGGTTTACTTGTATAGTAAGAGGAATAGAAGAAGAATGAGTGCTTTACTGTGCTTTTCGCGATTGAGTCACGTTCTTATATAAATTTTGGATTATCCCTCCCAACCCGCTAGGTACATCGAGTAAGCCAGAAGAAAACTTTGTTTTGGACCAGGACATGATGAAGTTACACAAAGACACAGGGCCACTTCTATCTGTACTTATTTATACTAATATTTTTGCTTTGTTAAAAGTACAAGAGATCCAGGATGAAAAAAGAAAGTACATTTCCAGAGGATCGCATAAAGATAATGGATAGTTGCTAGAAGTTTACAAGAAAGTAAACGCTTACATATTTGCCAGGATAAAGCGTTTACCCTCCGTAACTTAGAGGTTGTTGTTTCTGATATGTAGAGTTGATCATCCTGCAGGATCGAATAAATTTCTTTTTTTTCCAAAATAATCTCATGCTGCACGGAAAATCAAGTCATGCAGAAATCGCTAATATTTCTGATTCTGCAACAGCTGATCATAATGTTGCTCAATTTTTCTCAATACAATAATGAATCCAATTCGTGCAGATTTCTCATGCTAATGGTAGCCTTTACTAGGTATTAAGGACTGAAGCAAGAAGAAACGCTAGTCGGAAGGTATACCTTGATCACAGACTTAAACAGCTAAAGAAAGTTAAAGCATAAAAGCTCGGAAACAGTTGGAATCTACTACTTTCAATTTTACTTATTGCAATAACTTTGCAAAATAGGTCACATCTCCTACTCATAGTACAGCCGAAGCAGGGCTTATGCTGCGGCCTGTAGTACGCTTTGAATGGAAATCTTCATGACATAATGTCAGATATGATTCAGAACAGTTTCCCATTAATTCTTCCCGTCTGTTTTCAACCATCTGTGTTGACAAGGTTACCGAAAACAGACACCAGCATACTGTGTATTAGTCTAAATAGGGCAATCGCCGTATGCGTAGCGTGAAGAAACACCTGATTACACAGAGTACTTAAGGTTTACAAACATTTGCATCTACCAACGGTTTTCTCCGTTGTGTTCTTTTTCAAGGATGACGTTTCCAATCGAACGATCGAATGATAGTAATCGGTTTAGAATTCAAAAATTTTACAGATATCTATGCCTCCGTCCACTATCTTGTTTTGAGAGAAGATATCGCATTTACCGATTTTGGAATGGTTTCTTGCTATAAACCTTATGCAAAAACAATTTCATTGTTTATTGTAGGATTCACTCCAACGTGAGGACACTGATTGCTATTATTAAATAAAAACTTCTCAGTAAATTACCAACTGTGATGGATAGACAGTTTTTTTTGTTCTGAATGCAAGGAATATGGCATGTACAATTCCATACGCCTTTGACATGCGCAAATTACTATAATGCTAGTAACTGTAGAATTGAGTCGGGCTGAGCTGAAACAAAGTCTAGTTTGCATATGTTTTAGATTCTGGAGTACCTTGATCCTAATATTCGCTTTAAAACTTATGTGTACTGATCAACGTGCACTCTAAAATGACGCACTATAAACTTGGGTATTGAGACTTGTAAAAAAAAGTGAAGTCTATGAGACTCGATTGTAGATTTTTTATTCCTGTATGAGAACAATATCTATTGCTACTGAGATCTCTTTCAATAATCGAATTCAGTAGAATGGTGTCAATATTGCTGGTTTGGAACATGCATATATGACATAAGACTCTCAAACACGATAAATATCCACGCATATGAAAAATATATCAATTTATTTCTGATACTGTCGAAAAATGGCATATGAAGTTAATATGAAGTATAGTCATATGCAGACATACTATAAGTTAACCGCTAAAATTGTAAAGAGTGCGCGTTGTCTTTGTACAGAAATTTACTGAAGGATGATGGAAAAGAGATACAATGAAATATCTGTCATGTGAGAAACGAATCGTCCTGTACACTAAAGCAGATATGGATATTTGTGCATATTTCTAGGTTATGGCATCATGTAGAAAATATAGACTAAACCATTTTGTTTTGTTTGTTCAAGGCACAGAGATACTCGGACATTGCATATTTATTTGTCATCTTCTAGATCTAAAGATGATTCTGTAATTACATAATTTCTGAACATTGCTTCTATTCTTTATGAAACATGATTTTCTACTGCAGCTTCCAAAAGACAACAGGCCGTCGAAAGACAGTTTCCTTGAAAACTCAAATGGGAGCTCTTTCCTTATGCAATTGTCGGATTTCTATTCAAACAATTCATAGAGATATTACAAACTTTTGAACAGCACTCACATGCATTGGACATATGATAAGGAGAAGAGATATACAACGTAGAGAGCTGTAATCGAAAAATGAAGAAGATCTTTTTGAAATACAGTAGATTGAATAATTTTCTTTGTAGGTATCGTATGGTCAGTAATCGGAATAAGGAATATTGATGTAAAAACTCTTTCTATACAAAATCGATAATCTAAAAAAGGCCAAACACCGATATCTATCTGACTTTGATGTCACAGACTTTTATATCACTATGCCCGGTATGCAGTTAAATTTTTGTGTGAGGCTACTGTCACTCATGATTTCGCTCGTATACATACTATTCATTGTCTTCAGCTTCGCTGTCTCCTGGCTACACTGGCTATTATTCGTAGATGCATCTCGCATATACTGGAGGTAATGCTGTACATCCGCTTTCAGAGCAAAAACAGCATCTTCATCAAAAACTTTAACATTTTCTTGTGAACTTTGCTGAGAAATGGCTTCTTCTTTGCGATACAACTGTGGAATCCTTGTTCATGAAGCGTTCTGCGAACTGTGCGCTCACTGACCTTAACTGGTAATGCCTTCGTAATCTCACTTAGCGTTGCGCGACGATTCTTCTTCACTATTCTCAGTAGATTGCAAACGTCACGTTGCTTAAATTTTTTGGGTCGTCCAGACCCTACAGCTCGTTTGACTGTGTGTCGCCTTTCGTAATTATGCAAGACGCGATATACGGTTCTTAAATGTACTAAAGTCTTATTTGCAATCTCTTTTGGTTTTGTACCAGCTTGAGCAAAAGCAACAATTCGAATCTTATCTTCGTCAGTCAAATGCATAATATACAAGTTTATGAATACAACAACCTTCGGAAGCTCCTAAAAATTTTTGCCAATTTTTTTGTCATGTGACTGTACTACGCTAACAAACCGATCGGACGTACTTCCGTTAATCTTGCACTGGATTTCATCAACAGTGTGGATTTCGGTTGTTTAAGTGTTTACTTGACAGACAGGAAACCTTTGAGATCCTCCTTTATTTGCTTATGAAGTAAGAGATGATTACATATGTTTACGCGTCTTTCGTTAGTCTTCTACTCATTCGGAGACGTAACCTTGACCCTGGTCAGTAGTTCTGTGTTCCTGAGACGGTTTATTCGTGAGTTTCGTGATAGCATAGACCTGTGCAAGGAAGCTCGGAGCATCGAAAATGTGAATTGATGACTGGACCCCGCTGTAAGCTAGCATATGCTTATATACTGAGAGAGCCTATTGTCGTCATTGAAGGTCCCATAGCCTTCATGAATTGGCTAACTGCAGGTTGCCCATAGAATATTCTGGAATTGGAGTCGTAATCGCCAACATATTGGTTTTCGCTTCTGGTCTAATAGACACAGGTGGCATTGTCGAACAGGTAGGAAGATGTAGAGTATCTGTAACCTAACACAAGCTTCTTTTTTAAACTTCGGTTGTCAGCATCAGTTGTGATTCAAATGTGATGTCGGTGTATCTTGAGGAACCGCTACTTCTACGTAAGAATCAAGTCCGAAATATCTGTTGTGGACCTCAAGAGTACGTCCCATTACCGTAACTCTGTCTTCTACTAAAATCCCTGTATGCAATTTTGCTACGTCGTATAACAACGAGAACGCATTCATACGGAGATCATAATTAAGAACAGCTGCCATCTTATCCGATCTTTGATAGATTACTGAAACATCCACGTGCCTGGGGAATTGGAGCTGCGGGTCAGTCATTGCGTGTTCCTCACACTCTCGACCGATGTTATCATAAAATATAAAGAAGCTACAAACGATTTCACCATCTTATTTGATGACATTGCATGATTTGCTCATCCTTTTACAGCTAATTACACAAACGGTTTATTTATTTGCTCTATGTCTAGTATTGGGAGGCCATGGATTGGCATTGTTTCAAAGCATCAAGGTACCACTGGCAGGCAGTGATATCATTGTTGGTACTCTCGAGACAGCGAGTGAAGGCCTTGGCATCGGCTTCGCAAGCAGCACCGGAAGCGGGCTGGAAAGCCTGTTGCTGATACTGAGGAGCAGGGGCAGCCTGCTGCTGAGGTTGCTGTGCAGGCTCGTCAGACGATCCGCTGAACAAAGATGAGATACCGTTTGCCTGTAACAATCGAATTGAGTCAATTACTTATTTTAAAGGAAAAATGCTTATACATACCATAGTGTGACCAACAGCCGAACCGACAGCAACACCGGCAGCAGTGGTAGCCACTAGAGAAACACGGATAATTGTTCTTTAGTACAACCTTGATTCATGGACAAACCGAACGCTTACTCTGAGCAAAAAGACCGGGTTGCTGGGGAGCAGACTGAGCAACGGCGGGAGGAGCAGCAGCGGGAGTGGGTGTCATGGCGTGCTGGGGTTGGGCAGGAGCGGGTGCTGGTGCGGCAGCAGGCTTAGGGGCGGCCGGAGGGGGGGTCTGACGCGCAGGCATAGTGTGAGCTTGGCGAGTCTGCTGAACAGGGGCGGAACGTCTAGTCTGTCGTCATTGCTTAGTATGTTGATAGAATACACCACCAACAGCATTATGCTTACCTGGCGAGGCATGTTAAATGAAGTTATGGAAACGAAAAGAAAATTCAGGTGGGTGTTTGTGAATATTGTAAGTCCAGTCACATTTCCGGTTTTGCAATCGACCTTGTGCGATTCGGAGACTCATGGATTACACCAATGGGAGACCGGCGTAACGCCACACCCCAGTTGTCTCCATAAGTTTCCAGGCGACGGGAACAAGTCCTTCAGCTAACTGGACGAACAAATGCAGAGAGTTCCAATAAGACGTAGCCACTTAAAATAGTGAGGGAAGAGAACAAACATCCGTAGCAGCGATAATGGTTTCTGGCTTTCGCGCTGGTTGACTGACTGGAGACCTATACTTCACAGATAAAGCAATCCCATATATGTCCTTGGATGCGTTCACAGCCCTATTCCGTGGTATGCCGCAATTCATGCGCACCAGGACACTGTGGCGTATGGTCCTGCCATAATGGTTGTCTTCTCCAAAACTCATGTTGGGACACGAATTGCATATGTAACGCTATTTACTACAGTTAAGAACAGACCTTCCTCTGTAATTATCCAAGAAGAAAGAGATTTTCATCCACCGTAAGGGCAATATGTTCCTTTTTTTCTCTACCTTTCAAGCTATATTGGATAGATCATTGCGACTATGCCATGAAAGCTTCACAAAATTCAAATATGCTGAAAGAGAAAACGAAGAAAACGCTAGTGATGCAGAAATGGGTTTTATTGTTTCTATTACACGTCTTTGGGGCACACCAATTCCTAATAAAAAGAACAAAACGTTGGTACAGCATAAAACTGATTAATCATCTTACCTTGTAATCCTTGATTGTTCCCGAGAACTTCTTGAGTGAACCTCCTTCACAAATCCAAATTTCTCTGCAAACTTCATTGATAAAGCGTTCGTCGTGAGAAACAATGATGACACCACCCTTAAATAAGCCAAGTGCTTTTTGCAGTGCGTCCATGGATTCCATATCCAAATGGTTAGTGGGCTTAAAGAAAAGAAGGCTCTATGATTAGCTTTCCGTCTCTAACAAGTCATGGACTTACTTCGTCAAGAACCAACACGTGAGGATTCTGAGCACTCAAACAAGCGAAAGCGACACGCGATTTCTGACCACCAGACAAGGTCTTCATGACCTGAAGACCTACCATACCGGTGATACCAAATGCTCCTAGATGACGACGGTAATCTTCTTCTGTTCGGCCCGGGAACTTGTCAGCCATGAAGGCCACCGCTGACTTGGTGAGATCCAACTGATCAATATGATGCTGGGTAAAGTAAGCAATGCGCAGACGACCGTTGCGGTGAACTGTGCCGCTTGAAGGCTTGTTCTCTTCGGTCAATAGCTTGAGCATCGTAGATTTACCTTTTTTCAAGTATGTGTTTACTCCTGCTCTTTCTTTGTCTATTTTATCCATTTACCTGCACCGTTAGGACCTACAACGGCGACACGGGAATCCATGCGTACATCCAAATTGATACCGCGGATGATAGTCCTTTCGCTGTTGTATCCAAATGTCACATCGTTCATCTGAAGAATGGGAGGTGACAGTGCATCCGGATCAGAGAACTGGAAGGTAACTTCCTTCTCGCTCTCCGGTGGTTCCAGTACGGGTAGTTTTTCCAAAATCTTAATCTTTGATTGAGCCTGAGGTGCTCTCTTGGCATTATATCTCCAACGATCAATAAAGTCTTGAAGATGTTTTCGGTATGCCATCTGAGACTCATACTCTCTTAACTGTGCTATCCTGCGCTCTTCCTTTGTGGCATAGAATTGTGTAAAGTTACCCTTGTAGTAATCGAGCTTCTCAGAATGCATATACAAAATATCCGTTGCAACCTCATCCAAGAATTCTAACAGTCCACATGAGTTTCACATCCTACGCTCCTTTTTCTTTTACTTACCTCTGTCGTGAGATACAACCAACAAGGTATTGGGCCATGTCTTTAGGTAGTTTTCTAACCAAACAATGGCGGGAATCTAGCGTACGACATTAGTTTCCGACAAACTACCTCCTTTCCACTTACATCCAACATGTTATCCGGTTCGTCAAGCATTAGAACATCGGGCTTGCAGAACAATGCACGGGCAAGAGAGATTCTCATACGCCAACCACCGGAGAACTCCTTTGTGGGTCTCTTTTGATCAGGAGCTGGGAATCCTAGACCTGCAAGGATAGCGGAAGCCCTTATCGTCCACATTTGGTAAGCAACGAGTGGAAAGATAATGAATCACAACTCACTTTGACTCGGCCTTGTCGCTCTCGATATCTTGAAGTTTTGAGAACACTTCTTTCAGCTCGTTTGTCAATTTGTCCTTCTTCGCTTCTAGTTCTGTTTTGACCTCGGCTTCTAAACCTTCCTCTGCTAACTCTGCATCCAAGGAATTGATCTGTGCGGAATAATCACGCTCTTTCTCGAGCAAATGTTCACGCCAAACATCTGCACGCAGGACCATTTCAATGGCAGGTGTATCATCACCAACGACCTAATTCAAGTCGCTGGTAAACTCTGCCAAAAACAATGAAAGAGTCAACTTACTTCCTGTTCAACGTAGAGCAATGAAATATGGGTTGGCACATTCACTTCACGGCGTGCCATCGCGCGCAAAAGGGTAGATTTACCAATACCGTTTTTACCAACCACACCATAACGACGACCAAAGGCGAGGGTCAAGCTGGCATCGGTAAGGATACGGCGACCGGCAAAAGAGATATCAAAGTTCTCGATCTTGATATCCTTGTTTTTGCCCTTGGTGGAGGTGTAATCCAGAATGGGATTATACATCTTGTAGGCCTCCTGCAATGCCTTTTGTTCGTCTTTCAAAATACGGGCAGCTTCGTACTCGATCTTCATATTTGTCTTCTCCTGACGCTTGGCCATCTTGGCTGCGATCTTCGCTTCAGCCTTACGCAATCGTTCCTGATTGACTTGCGATTGAACGCGGCGACCTGACACATGATCTAATTCCACGGTGCTGCGCGTCAGGCCAGCCGTGGCAGATATACCTGACTGACTGCCCATGGTAATGGCTTGATCGAGTCTTGACAGGCCCTTGGAAGG